>CM070704.1:17125755-17678299 GCA_036346265.1 Melocanna baccifera | reverse complement strand
GCCGCTCTTCTCTCTGAGCCGTGTGCAGATCGTAGAAGTCGTTATGATGCCACCGCTACTGTAGCTGCCGCCCCAAGCTTTTAAGGCCACCGCGCTTCTCCTACACCTCGTGCATTGCGCCGTCGCCGTCATGGGCTTCGATCTGCTGCTGCCATACTTCTATCTATTTCATGGCAGCAACTACCGTTCTTCTTTTTGAGCCGCGTGTAGATCGTAGAAGTCGTTATGATGCCACCGCTACTGTAGCCACCACGCTTCTTCTGCACCTTGTGCACTATGCCGCCACTGTCTTGGGCTTCGATCTGCGCCGTCATGCTTCTATCTATTCCTTTTTGGCTTGATTCGACAGTATTTTTCAAGAACTACATACTACGACAACATCATCAAGACTCGGACTTTGGAATTATTTACTATTTTAGTAACAACTCTTTTCAAATGCAATGCTATTACAGACGCCTTGCATTTGAGGGGATGTGTTAAGGAGATAGAGTTGTATTAGGAGATAGAGTTGTGTTCTATTCCATATATGCCTTATCTCTATATGGCATGTGCCCTTGTACTCTCCTATATATATAGTCTCTTGGGTCTCATATCAATACACACAAAATATTCATAACACCACTGACATCATCGCCGATGAGGAAACGCCGAGCACCATTTGTTTAGTTTGGTTTCTGCCTTGATGCACTTTTGTAACACAAATAGTCCATTTGGGTCTAATTCAAGTGTGGTCTTGTGTTTGCTTTAAACAAAGACTGTAAAATAACTGACTTATCAGTACCATGCGTGTAGAAAGTGAATTCTGAAGACATTGCCTCGTATTGTAAGAAAATGATGCCAACAACACAATTCGCATTATGTTTCTGTTATGGCCTAGGATCCCGACGATGCACGCAGCAAACAAGTGAACAATACCGCGAGTACTATAGCCCACGTGGTACTGTAGCGACGCTACCTGTAGGGATAGAATTTTATGTATGCCTTTATATTTAGAATAGTTAGATGCATATCTTCACATTAGGAATAGTTAGATGCATATCTTTATATTAGGAATAGATAAATGCATATATTTATATTTAGATAGTATGAATTTGATCTTATCTTTAGTTGATTGGTTGTATTAGATCATGTTAGTTTTTATATTATTAGGAGCTAATCTCATCTACATAAAGAGAGAAGCCATACCATTCATAATCAAGCAAGGAACAATCAAATAAATCTCTAGTCTTACTCTTCTTTTAAAGTCAAGCCTCAAAGCCTCTCTAGTCAGACTACAAGCGATTCAAGATGTCAACATGGGCTATCTATTCCATAGATGAATAAAGAATCAAATCTTGAGAGAAGCATAGGACAAATCAAATCTAGTTGAGTTGGCATGTAGAATATGACAATAGGAATCTTATTTGGTTGCTAATGATATTACCATTGTTATAAATGCACAGAAAAAATAGATGATCAAGAGAACTGGAGACAATGATTTAATGTGGAAAATTATTATGGGAAAAACTAGAGACGCATGAAGACAAAATTCATTATATGAAAAGAGATTACAAGCATGGGAAAATTCGGTGTATTTCAAACGTATGACTACAATGGTATATATATAGGCTAGAAAACAAGAGTCCCTAACAAAGAAGGAAATAGAATTAGAATCAGATGTGTTGGCCATTGCCACATCTAACATGGCTTGATGTAGTGTCCGACATGGACATGATGACGGATTGTGTCTGGCATGGACACGATGATGGATTCAAACCTCAAAACGAATTCACTCCTATAGTCGAATATGAAATCTCCTCAAAATAAGTCTTCATCACCAGACCTTGTGGCTCAAAAGACCATCGAATTAATCTTCTACAATAAAGACTAGAATATTCTTATCTAAACGCTTCTCGTGAAGAAAAATTGAGCAAATTACTGGCATATTCAAACACATAGCTATCAATAAAGCAGATGAACAAATCTTGGTATTTAGTAGTTCATAACTCTAGTAAAGTTTGAGTCTATGCAATTGAGATCCTGGAACAAATGCTTGATTATCAAACAACATAAACCAAAATATCACCTATGGCACTGAATAGATAGCGAAGAACACATATAATTGAATCTAACATACTCCACTTGAAATACAAAACTCGCCAAACAACGCTCATTGAAAGAGCAACTTGCACGTGTGGCCATTACGTAAATCAAATTGTTGTCTTCAAAGGTAATTGAATTCCATGACATGGTTTAAACTGCTCCTATAAAATTATCTGGATGAAAGAAACTCTTATGCCTTCTATAGAGCATAAACTACAGTAGACTCCTTGTATCGAGCTAAGACAACTGGACAAACGTTGTGGTATCCACATAAAAAATAAAACTCCTTGAACTTAAATCCTTCATCTCAAATTGAAATTAGAGGAAAATCTTCACTTTTAAATAGCAAAACTCCGGAGAACATCATTATAGCTGACATCAAGGTGTCATCAAATTCCTAAGAATTAATATTGCTAAAGCATTGATAATGGTCGTGCAAGCAACCTAAATTGCAACATATCCAAACGGTGATTGAAACACTAAATTCAGTTGTCCCCACAACGGACATTGTTTTTTCTTTTTTCCTTTAATGTCTCCTCAATCAAGTGTAGTCCACATTGTGTTGAAAACATGCAACTTCATCTTAGACTCTATTTGTGCAGATCATGCCACAGTAATCTATAGTAGACAACGAATGGTCGAATAAATCGCCAATGACTAATCATGTATGGATGCCGCCAATAATAGGTACAATGGTCTGAATTGTAATGAAGTAAACCTCCAATACAAAAACATGCAAAATTGATGACACAACTTCTTCATTGAAGATGATGATCGATTGAGGCAGAACATCATCGATGGAAATGGTGTAGTTTGACACCATGGCATGGCGCTAGGCAGTGTGGATGATGATATTGGCAAACCTAGCACTAGAATAGATACCTGGTAGAGTATGGGTTGATGCTTAGGACGGAGTTGAGTC
Organism: Melocanna baccifera; assembly: GCA_036346265.1. NCBI lineage: Eukaryota > Viridiplantae > Streptophyta > Magnoliopsida > Poales > Poaceae > Melocanna > Melocanna baccifera. The sequence continues at coordinate 17,675,295 of CM070704.1, read as the reverse complement.
ATGGAATGGGGTCGAGGCGAGTCGAATCGCCAAATTGATGATGTTAAAATCTCTTGGTATGATTCCTTGTGTAGACGTAGCAAAGCTCGTGAGAATCCCTGGTACATGTAATCCTAAAATTTTCAATGTTCGAAATTGTGAAAAAATTAAAACTTTAGCAGCGATGGTCTGCACATCCTGGTGAGTAGCATACTAGTTTTTCCACCATTTAGCAGCGATTCCTTTTAGTTGTTAGGCAGCGTACAACACCTTCTCATGATCATTGCATTAAGCCAAAATATATATTCCATTTGTCTAAAAACGCCACTAGAGAAACCAAGAAATTATTGCAGTTCATGTGTCAGTTGTTTCAACCAATTGTTCTCATGGTTCCTAAAAGACCATGTAAGAGGATTTAGATTGATTTGTGATGATCTATTGTCATTTGTGTGGAGTTCAATTTTGAATTATGTAAAATTTGTAGTTTTTCACATTTTATTTTAGACCTAGGAGGTGGTCCGACCGCCTCGCACCAGCAGTCTGATCGGCCCAGGTGTTTGCCTTGGCTAAAAATTCATGTTTTTGGGAAATTTGGTCATAGGGCAATTTGAATTGTGTTGGTCGGTGTATTAATGTTGCATGATATGTGTTTTAGCTAACGTGGATCAAGTTGTGAAAAATATTTATCTGGAAATGATTTCTTGATTTTTGGATATGCAGAAATGCTTGGAGTCAACCATAGTCAATAGTGAAGATCGGCGCTATACTCATGGAGGTTTTGAGGCCCACAACGATCAAAGATATTGGATGAGATGACTGAACTCAAGCGTGGAACAAGGAAGGCAGAAAATGTTGAAAGAAAGGTCAAGCAATGAGTTGCACCATCTAGTTTAGTTGGTCCAAGTGAGACGTGATTCGGTGGGATCAAAACGAAGAGAGATTTGCCAACGCGTGAAAAGACAGTGGTGCACCTACACGTGGCAAATCTGATGATTGCTTGCAAGAAAGATGAAGACCGAGTCAAAGAAGGGTATTTTGGTAAGGCAACAACATACTAGAAACTACCTTAGATAAAAATCATGGCGCTTGAGCGGCCCTTAGGAAAATGGTTTAGGTCAACGAGAAGCTAAGATGATCAAGTAGATAAAAGGATAAAGATATAGCAGATTCATATTTATATGCTTTGAAAAGTGTGCATCACTTTAGTGAGTAAAACCCATGTTGTGTGGGGTTAATGAATTTTTCCTATTTGTGTTATTAGATAGTATCTATTAGGGTTAGATATGGCCTGGTTACCTTATCTATTTAATGGAGTTGGTATTGAGACTTGCTAGTTAAATATCTATCATTCTAGCCAAGTGTTCTTGGGTTAGAGTTTGAGAAGTATGAGTATTGCAGTGTACTCTCTTACCATCTAGGTGGTGTGGTTGTAAAATATTTATCCTTAAGTAACAATATATCAACTTTATTTTTCACTCATAGAATCTCCTTGATTTGGTTGAATTGTTCTTATTCTTGTTGATTTTGATCTCTTCTCTCCCCTTCTTGCTCTTGCTATGTGTCAAGGACGTGTAAGTGATGGAAATGACTCATGGAGATCAATCTTTATCCATCTAGGCATCAGATCTTACAAGATTTTAAAATTGCCCGTTTTTGCATGGATTTGACATCATCATGAGTTTTCTTGATCCAAGAGTTTTTGCCTTGAATCTTTTTTGAATTATTGCTTGCTTTTGATATGTGGAAATACACTTAGAGCCATATTAGCCATCCTTCACCTACGAGCAAATCAGATTGTAAGTTTTTGATTTTTGCCTGATTTTGATGCAACCTTGCTAATTCTTGAGAAAAGTCTAAACTTTGACAATGCACAAATACGTTTCCTTCTTGGTGGCACAGTAAGAGACAAAGTCGGACCCATCTTACATGTGGGGCAAGGACTACAGCCCACAAATACTCGTGTTTGTGGTAGCTGCCCAAAAATAGTGGGTATCTTTTTTTAGCTTCTAAAAACTATTTTTAATTTTTCTATAGCACTTATCTTTTTAAGATAGATCTATAAGTTGATTGTAGTACACACTATAGCGATTTTATTTATGTCAACCAAAACCACACATAAATTTATATTACTCCGTACTCTCTCTCACGTATAACTTAAAAATCATAAACCGCAACAAAAATCATTTGGTAAAAAAACAGATCTAGTAGCTCACGCTGCAGCATGCCACATGAGAAACAAAACTTCCTTAGCTGTACGGCACTGAGCCCAAGGTGAGCCCGGATGGCAGCGAGGGCAGTCTGATGGCTCGACAGATGGCAGCGAGGGCAGTCTGATGGCACTGTACTTGTCGCATATATTTCAAACTTTGTATCTTTCTCATCCCAGATTGAAATATGATAAATAGTATATTCATTTTGACTGGCTCGACAAGATCTTCACAATGATACCATTTATTCGGATATGCAACATTTTTTTCTGTACGGCCTTCTGAACACATATTCAGTTTTATGCTTGTACAAATCAAGTATATGTCTACATATAATTAAATAAAATAGTAGTTCTGTATCTCTAAATATAATAAATAAAGACCCAATTAAATTAGAGTTCACCTGATAATATTTTGTGCGGCTTAATATATAATTCTTTCCAGTCAAATAATATATTTGATTGAAAAATACTAAGGATTTTTGTATCCATATCAAAACCTTAATCTAATATCTATAGAGGGAGAAGGGGTACATTCAGCCTCGCTGGTGGTAGAAACAGTGGCAGGCCTAGGATCAAAATTTAGAGAGGCTAATGGAATTTGCTCACCGGTTTACTTAATGTCAAGTTGGCAGCCTGCGGTAGCCTGTCGCATTGTTTGTGAGAGATAGGAAAACGCTATTGCAACTACAGCAGGCTATCTTGAAAGCTATGATATACATCTCGTTTTACCGAAGGAGGGCAACGGTGCCCACTCTCTGGTGTAGAGGAGAAGATGACAGCCATCACGCGGTTCAGATAGAACTGGACGGCGACCTCCTGGAACGAGACGTCGGCGAGGAGGGCATACTGGATGGAGCGGAAGCCGAAGTTGAACGAAGTTGAACTAGATGGCTTCGAGCCCACCCTCCCTCCCTGTCATCGAGCACCTCCACCCTCTTTAAAAAGCCGCTCCACCACACACTGACTGCGCTCGTGGTGATGCATAGCCAATTGCTCCTCCTCCGCTTCGGCTCCCACAGGCATGGCAGTAAGTCCACGCCGAGGATGTCAAGCCTTGGATTAAATTGCAAATTAATTACTAGTACTGGTACTAGTCTATTAGTCCTAATAGGATGATTTAGGCACCCATGAGTGACATTTGCATGACCCCCTCTTCCTTAAGGCATTAGTCCCACCTGACCTTTCGATAGGTTCATCTCTGGGTAGAGATGCAAGGCATCGTCTTAACTGGAGATAGAGCGGGAGATGTCATCGGTGCACAAATATTAAAGAAAATCTAACTATAAGAAAATTCGACGAAGGTCCAAAACAAAAATAGCCAAGTGTTGTCTCGCAAATACATTAAAAATCATTCATCGACTTCCGTGGCTCTACTTCTTCCAGGTAACCCAGGCGCAAAGTCTCACAAAAAAACAGTAGTCTTGACTACAATAAAGCGTGTGAATTACAACAGTAGTCTTAGACTATAGAGCTCTTTCTCCATTTCTCGCCTATTCTCCTCTCTCACACACACAAGCACCAAAGGATAAACACAAAAGCGAAGAAAGGCTTAAGATAGTTAAGATGGAGCTGGTTGTGTCTGCAATTGCAGGTGACCTAGTTAATCGATTCATATCTTTCCTGATCAAGAAGTACAAGAGTCAAGACTACAATCCAGAGGAGAAGACGGCGAGGCTGCAACATCTCCTCCTCAGGGTTCACATGATCGTCGAGGAGGCCGAGGGGCGGTACATCACCAACTCCAAGATGCTACTGCAGCTCAAGAAGCTTGTGGAGGCCATGTACCAAGGATACCATGCCCTAGACACCATCAAGTATAGGACTCTTTGCAGCAGCAGCAGCTCAAATGTTGAAGAGGAGGTTAGCAGCTCCAATACTTTGTCAATTACCAATTCTATTAATCGTTCTCGAGCTGCACGGAGTGCTGCCAGAAGTCAAGAGCTTGAAAGTACATTGGATAATTTAGAAACCATCGTTTCAAACATGACAGAGTTTGTGTTTCTTCTGGGCGGATGCGAACGCATGTTTCGCAGCCCCTATGACACCTACCTCTACATTGATAACGTCATGTTTGGCCGTCATGTAGAAAAGCAGCAAATCGTCAATATGTTACTGCAAGATAATCTTCCTCCTTTCTCCCCGACTGTTCTACCAATAATCGGCATTAGTAGAGTCGGTAAGAAAACCCTAGTTGCAAATGTGTGCAACAATGAGAAGGTCCGGTCATACTTCTCCTCAATCTTGCACTTGAATGGAGAAAACATTTGGAAAATGGGGAATGAACCTTTCATGCCAGAGAGGACACTGGTTGTTATTGAATTTATTTCAGATGTGGATGATGGGAATTGGAAAAAGTTTTATTCAGCAGCCACACATCTGGGCAGAGGAAGTAAGATCATAATCATAAGTAGGATCGAGAAGTTATCGAGGTTTGGAACGGTGAAGCCTATTCGTCTAAATAGCTTGTCGGATGAGGAGTATAGCTACCTCTTCAAGGTTCTCGCATTTGGAAGCACAAACCCAGAGGAGCACCCTCAGTTAGCATCGGTAGCAAAAGAGCTTGCAGCAGTGTTGCGAGGGAACCTCATCTCAGCAAACGTGTATGCTGATATGCTGAGAAAGAATCAAAATGCTCAATTCTGGCTCAGTATCTTGAAGAAGTACATGAATGTGGTGGACGACAACTTCTCGGTGTTCGGTAAACATCTAAAACATCTTATGGACCAAGATCATCCTATAGATATAACCAAACTTGCATCATCATCATCATCTACTCTTCGCGTCATGCCTCCTCACAGCGAAAGCGATGATTCCAAAAGAAATTTACCCAAGGTGACGTTTGGAGACCTGATAGCTGGCTCTGCTGTTCTACCAAAGGAGGAGTTTGAGGTAGTCACATGGGAATCGCGGATACCCCCATATAAAAGGTTTGTTAGTGTTGCTACATTTTCTGATGAGGTGAGCATCTCTCAGGATACAGCCTCGCCTAGCAAGAAGCGCCAACGAGTAGAATAGTAAACATGATAGCATATCTTCTTACCTCATTCTTAAGGATTCTTGTCTCTCGCCCCAACTCTTGCAAAAATTTGTTTTCCTAAAGTTATAAACTGATCTTCCCTTTATAAATGCATTAGATGTCCCAAGCTTCTTACAGCCCGACAGGAGGATGGAGGTCACTTCTACGCGCTCTGTTGCGGAGCCTCGGATTTAAGAGACTGCCCGTTTACCTCACCAAGGATGAGAAGCAAAAAGGTCAACGCATCGGGAGCATCTCCAGGCTATACTTCACCACCCGAGTCGGCAAGCAGGTGCTACATCACAGTTTCAAGAACACCGGTGCCAGTGGGGAGATGTCAGCACAAGGAGTTGCGCACAAAGCCATCCGTCGACTTTGTAAGCTATACAAGATCAACATGGCCAGACTCGTCCGGAAGTTCAAGGAGCAGTACGGAGCCACCCCGAGACTACGAGCGATGCCCGAGGAGCCCGACCGCAGTCGCCAGCACCTCTACCGTCGCCCACACCGCCGAGCCCAGAGGAGAGACGTCGTATCACCGGAGATCGTCGCGCCTACCTCAGCCGGTTCACTCCAGCCCGATCGAGAGCGATGCGCGCCGATCCGCAACTCGTGGGTTGTCTACAGCGATTCTGAGGACGATATCAGTGTACCCTATTTGTCAGGACCCGAGTGGGAGCCTTCAGAGTAGATAGTGCGAGTAGACACGTTGGATTTTATTTGCAGTTGTGTGTGATGTGAGCTGCAAATATTGCCTTAAAAGCATTATATTGCGATCATGTCAATCTTTTAATGGAGTTTATTTTTGTTCAGTTTCTTAGTTAGCCTTTTGGCTAAGTGTTTGTTTAGGTTAGGTCTCCATTAAGCAAAACCCCTTAGACGCATTTACCCCTTATCTATGCTTTTCCTCTCGTCTTTTACCTTTGGTCATCAAAGATTGTTTTCTTTTGAGCAAGATGGTTGATACCAGAACTCCTCCACCGCAATCGATGAACCAGACCCAGAGAACAAGTCTTTGCGCAGCCTGCCACCTACCTTGATCCTCGCCTCGCCGCTTCTTGATGGCCTGCACTCGATGATGCACCATGATGCGGGTATGCGAGCTATGATGCAATGACAAAGACCAGAGCGAAGACCACCACCAAGACCTCGTCGCCAGACCAGCTATGCAGAGTTCATGAGGACGAGACCGCTGTTTTCTCCAGTTCGTGAGCCTTTGGAGGCCGACGATTGGGTCCGTTCGATTGAGAAGAAACGAACTTGGCCTGCACCACCGGCAGGAGAAGGTTTTGTATGCAAGACATCGCCTGAGGGACCAGCAGCAGAGTGGTGGGAGAACCATTGTGCGCCCATGAGAACCAAAGACAACATCACTTGGAAGGAATTCGCCAAGGCATTCCATACCGCTCATGTCATGGATGGAGTGGTCGAGATGAAGAAGGATGAGTTTCGGGAGTTCCAGCAGAGGAACTCATCGGTGAGTGAATATCTCAATAAATTCACTCAGCTTGGCTTCGCTACGCGCTGCAGGATGTAGCGACAGATGCAGCTCGCGTAAGAGGTTCAAGAAATGCTTGAACCCAGCTTTGAAGGTGCAAGTCGTGAGGCAACGACTATGCCGCCAGCAGCTTAGTGGATAAGGCCATTCTCATCGAGGAGAGTCGCGCGAGCTCGAGGAGTCTCGCAAGAGGAGGTTGATCCAGCAGGGATCACAGCCACACCAGCCTCGAGGCCTCGCTTTGGTTCCTACCACCTGCCACGAGTGCCACAAAGAAGAGCAGCAGCAGCAGCAGCTTCAGATTTCGGACCCACTGCATACACGCGCGATTTGATCGGGACGGCGTCACGGTGGTTCCAGTGGACAACAAAGCAATGTAAGAGCAATAATTCAGCAAAGATCCGTCACTTGCTTCAAGTGTCATGAGGTGGGACACTATGCTAGCAAGTGCCCTCGAGGCGAGCCCCGACGCCGCCATTTGACTTGGGAGCCACACCGGTCGTACCCCTACCCCGGAGCAGATTTAGGAGCACCCCGGCCTCGGGACGAGCCAGCAGGACGCCGGTGGTGAGAGGTCGTGAACCACGCCACCGCAGAGGATGCCCAGCAGCACGAGACGTTGTGATCGATGCGTTTCATATCATTCCCTCGCCACCGCTTTATTTGATTCGAGCTTCGCATTCATTTGTTTCTGAGTTTTGCTTTAAAGCAACAATTGAAAACTATTGCTCTTGGATCTGTTCTTTTAATCCAATCCCGGATCCGAGTTGAGATCCAACCTAGGTTGTCCAGAATTAGGATAACCATTCGTGGAGTTGAGTTCGTGGTCGACTGATTTTGTTGGATATGCAGTCCCTAGATGTAATCTTGGGAATGGATTGGCTTCGCGTGGGCGATGTTAGACGTGGGAGCAGAGCAGTGACCTTAACCAATTCAGACGGAGTTAAAGTGCGATTCGCAGCGGTGAGTGTCACCGAGCTACCATGATTTGCGAGCAAGGTAATCCAGCTTGGAGGGTGTATCAGTTGTCAGAGAATACCCCGACGTGTTTCCAGATGATCTTCCAGGTATGCCAGCCAATGACTTAGCAGAGTTGAAGAAGCAAATTCAGGAGCTTTTGGATAAGGGTTACATCGGACCGAGTTCGTCCCGTGGGAGCGCCGGTGTTGTTCGTCAAGAAGAAGGATGGTAGTCGGCGCATGTGTGTGGACTACTGAGCACTTAATGAGGTCACCATCAAAAATAAGTACCCTCGCCCGTGATCGATGACCGCTTGACCAGCTTAAGGGAGCAGGAGTGTTCTCCAAGATTGATTTGAGATCGAGATATCATCGATGAGGATACGTAAGGAGGACATACCCAAGACACCTTCTCGACTCGCATGGTCTATACGAGTTCACAAGTGATGTCATTTGGTTTGACTAATGCTCCAAAGATATTTCATGTATTTGATGAATAAGGTGTTTATGGAATATTTGGACAAGTTTGTCGTTGTGTTCATTGACGATATTTTGATATATTCCAAGAATGAAGAGGAACATCAGAGCACTTGAGATTAGCATTGCGAGAAATTGAGAGATAATCAGTTGTATGCAAAGTTCAGCAAATGTGAGTTTTGGATGAAGAAAGTCGCTTTCTAGGGCATGTGTTGACAGCAGAAGAGTCGCAGATTGACCTGTGGAAAGTAAGTGATGTTTTGGATTGGCAATCACCCACTTGATTACCAGTCGAGTTTTCTGGTATGGCAGATACTACCGTCGCTTTATTGAGGGATTTTCCAGGTGGCTGCACCCTCACGCAGCTTGCTCAAAAGGAAAAGAAATTCACTTGGACGCCAGAGTGCGAGAAGAGTTTTGAAACTTAAGGAGAGTTTGACCACAGCCCAAAGCTTGTGTTGCTCGATATTAACAAGGATTTTGAGATATTTTATATGCCTCGCGCAAAGGCTTGGGTTGTGTCTTGATGCAAGACAAGAGAGTGGTAGCCTATGCCTCACGCCGATTGAGACCGCATGAGGAGAATTACCCTACCCATGATTTAGAATTGGCACCGTAGTGCATGCTTTAAAGATTTGGCGTCATTATCCGATGGGTAACGGATGTGAGGTTTACACGGATCATAAGAGTCCGAAATACATCTTTACCCGATCCGAGCTTAACCTCAGAGAGAGGAGGTGGTTAGAGCTGATAAAGGATTATAATGTGGGCATACATTATCATCCCGGGAAAGCTAATGTTGTTGCAGATGCCTTGAGCAGAAAGGTATACTGCAATTCAGTGATGGTTCGAGAGAGTCACCACTTTGCATAAGGAATTTGAAGCTTAGCCTTGAGTTGGTTGAGCTGGATTTTTGGCAGCTATGGAGATGCAGCCTACTTTGGATGGTCAGATTCGCCAGGCTCAGTCAGACGATGAGGCATTTCAGCGGATCAGAAAGAACTTAAGTGAAGGTAAAGAATCAGGATTTTCAGTGGATGACCAGGAACCTTGTGGTTCAAGCAAGGCGTTGTGTGTGCCCAACAAACAAGAACTAAAGGATGTGTTGTTAAAAGAGGCTCATGAGTCGTCAGATTCGATTCATCCAGCAGTACCAAGATGTACCAGACATTAAGGATAAATATTGGTGGCCAAGCATGAAGCGTGAGATCGCCGAGTATGTAGCCCTTTGTGATGTTTGTCGAGAGTAAAGGCAGAGCACCGAGACTGCGCAGTTTGCTACACCGTTGAAAGTTCCCGAGTGGAAGTGGGAAGAAATTGGTATGGACTTTATAGTCGGGCTTGCCTAAGACCAAAGAGGGTTATGATTCGATTTGGGTCATTGTGGATCGATTGACCAAGGTTGCTCATTTTATTCCAGTTAAGACGACTTACAGTGGTGACAGATTGGCAGAGCTATATATGTCCGTGATTGTCGCTTGCATGGTGTGCCCAAGAAGATTGTGTCGATCGTGGATCGCAGATTCACCTCTCGGTTTTGGGGTAGTTTCCATAAGGATATGGGAACTCACCGAATTTCAAGATGACATATCACCCCAGCATGCATGGTCGACAGAGCGAGTTAATCGATTCGAGAGGACATGTTGAGAGCCCGTGCTTGATCATGGGTCTAAGTGGGACAGATTGTTTACCTTTGCGAGTTCTCATACAACAACAGATTATCGTGCCGCTTTGCGATGTCACCGTTTGAGGCATTGTATGGCAGGAAATGCAGAACCCCTCTCAATTGGAAAGAGACGGGGGAAGGTCAGGTTTTTGGCCTAGACTGTTTGAAAGAAGCTGAGGATAAGGTCCGCTTGATACAGGAAAGGTTGAAAGCTGCCGTGCCGCATGCAAAAGCTATGCAGATACCAGACGCCGAGAGCTGAGTTTTGAGCCAGATGATTTTGTGTATCTTAGGATCACACCATTCAAGGGGGTGAAGAGGTTTCAGCTAAAAGGGAAGCTTGCACCGAGATATGTTGGTCCGCTCGTGATTCTCAAACGCAGGGAGAGGTTGCTTATCGCTTGAGCTACTCGCGTCTTTCGGGGGGTACATGACGCCTTTCATGTGTCCCACCAAGAAGTGCTGCGTGTACCAGAGGAGGTTGTGCCAGTTGAGGTCGTTGACCTGCAGGAGGATCTGTCGTACAAAGAGCACCCAGTCAAAATCTTGGAAGTGTCAGAGCGAGTCACCCGGAATAAAGCGGTCCGTTTTTGCAAAGTCCAGTGGAGCAACCATTCCGAGGAGAAAGCCACCTGGGAGCGCGAGGAGGATCTCGAGCGGAGTTCCGAACCTATTCTCTTAGTTGGCCCGCATCTCGGGCCGAGATCTCGCTAAGGGGTAAGGTTTGTAACATCCTGTTTTTCTCGAGATTTTTAAAGCCTGGATTTTAAAAATGAATTTTCTGGAATTTTCTGAAATTAATCGAAGCTTCAAATGAATTTTTAAAGTTTTAAATGATTTAATGTGATTAAAATAAACATTAACATAAGTTGGAAATATTTTATTTGTGTTCCTCAGGTCTCAAGGAATTTTCTGGTATTTTTGGTGAATTTTGGGATTTATTTGCTATTTTCTAGAGCTTTTAAAAGTTTATTTGAATTTCTGAAAAAGAAAAGAAAAGGAATTAACCTCACCGCCCGATCACCCTCTCTCTCCACGCTGTCGCCGATCCGCGCCCGCGCGCCGCCAGATTCTTTCCCGCGCTACGCGCCGCCGCCGCTCGATCCCACCTCGCGCCACGCGTCGTCACAGATCCATGACGACGCTGCTGGCGGCACTGGGCAACGCCGTCGCCGCCGCGCCGCCCGCGCCTCGCCGCTGATCGTGCGCCGCGCGCGATCGCAGCCGCCCGCTCCGCGCCGCGCGAACCCTAACCCTAACCCTAATCGCATCCCCGCCGTCCGATCTTGCCGCGTGGCGCATCCTAGCCGCCTAACCCGTCCGCGTCGCGACCGCCGCCAGAATCGGATCGAACTCCTCGGTTCGCGTGTTAAAACCCACGCTCATCCTCGGTTCGTGTGCCCGCCCCGCCAACCTCCCGCCGCCTCCGCTCGCCGCGCGCACGCCGCCGCCGGGCGCCTGCCGCCGCCGTCTTTGCGTCTCCGCTGCCGCCCGAGGTCGCCGGAGCGGCAGCCGCCGCCGCGCCGCCACCGTGAGCTCCCCGCGCTGCCCCGCGTCGCCTCGCCGCCTCGCCGCCGCCGCTCGCCGCTTAGGCGCCAGAGCGCGCGCCGCGCGCCCGCGACCCGTCGCCGCCGCGCCAAGCACTCCGCCACGCTCCGCCGATCCGCCTGCCGCCGCGCTCGCGCGCGCGCAATCTCGCCGCCGCTCGGATCGGCCGAGGCTCGAATCCGCCGCGTGCTCGCGTCCGCCGTCGGATCCCGCCGACGCCGCCGTGCGAGAGCCGCGGCTCAGCCTAGCCACGTGGCAGCACCGGCCACGTGCCACGCCAGCCCTAGCCCACGTGGCATGACACGTGGCATGCCACGCGCGCCACGCCGGCCGAGCCGCCCGAGCCACGTGGCGACCACGCCGGCCGGGTGACACGTGGCGGCATATGCCGCCGCCACGCCACCGCAGCCCCGCCGCGTCGCCCCGCCGCCTGCATCAGCAAGATTCGTGGACCGAGTCCACGGTGGACTCGAATTTCGTGGACCGGTTCACAAAGACAATAACTTTTCCGATTTTCCCGAATTAATTTTTGAATTAATTTTCCGGGAGCCCGTTCTTCTCTGTCCTAGCTCCGATTGACCCCGTTCATTTTTCTAAATTCATCTAAAATCGAGCTCTAGCTGTTGGTTCTAGTTTTGTGAATTTTTGAGTTCTTTTGCTTGTCATTTTATGTGTTTCTTTATTTTCGGTCGTTTTCTCTCTCGTTAGATTCGGATTCCGGAGGAGCAGGTTTCGCGCCAGAAGACCAGGAGTACCCCACTGAGCATAACGAAGGCAAGTCGTGTCCCTTGATCATGTTGAACCCAATTTTGTAAACTATTATTTAATTATTTTGCTTTAAATTACCTTGCATTGCTATTTTTATTCAAACCTTTGCACAGGTAGTTATTGTCCCGATTGAGATTATACCTCCTTGACACTTTGGAATACCATGATGCCATTGTCACCATAGGTTGGGAAAGTTATTAGTGATGCTAGTTTATTTATCACATGGGTCGGTACGATTAGATTGCTCAGCCGGTTTATATTTACGATTGATCTCATCGCACATGTTAAATTATTAATTTGACTTAATGACATATGGAACTGTGGTTGGTGCCACGTGTATTAAAATTTGTGCCACGTCATTGGTGTGACGTTGGCTTGGTTATACAAATTGGTTTTGCACTCAAGCGAGTGATCGTGCAAGAAAGGGGGAAGTACAGCTTGTACTTTGGGGATGTGGTAGTCTCGCCGGGTAATGTTAAGGACTTAACTTTGTGCGCCATTGATCTGAGCTTAATCGCAAACCACATGTCTATTATGGGATGGACTCGCTGATTAATTTGTAATATTTCAATTCAATTCGCCATTGTGATGGACATGGTTGCTTGATTTCCATGTGGCGCAAGGGGGTGTGATGCGAAACCCTAGCGGGCGTGGATTGTGTTGAGGTAGAGCATTGTAAAGGCCTTGTTGTGATTTCCTTAGGCCTAGGTTAATCACATCGTGTGGGTACAGCTTGTGCAACCTCTGCAGAGTGTAAAACTATTCGAATAGCCGCGTCCTCGGTCATGGGCGGTTGCTCGGGATTTCACACGAGGTTAGTGTTTCATTTATAACTTGGTGGTTTATGTTGGTAGTGGACAAGTAGTTCACTGTTGGTTTGACTTGTGAATTGGTGTTCACAAGTGGTTCATGTTTATTCCTTTGATTATCTATTATTACTGTTTTCAGTTAACTTTCGCTTTCAAGTTATTTAATATATTTCATCAATAAATGCCTTTATGCGAATTAACCTTTCAGCCTTCCTTTGGTAAGCCTTGCATATTATATTGCATTTATTGTTACAAACGACTTGCTGAGTACCAATGTACTCACGGCTTTACGCCTATGTTGCTCAGTTGAGGGAGAGGAGTACTATCGCCAGGAGGTTCCGAAGGAGAGTTCTACGACGACTTCACGGATTAGGCTTCGTTCTCCACTCGATAGCCTGTGGCTTGTCGATTGGTCGCTACACTTTATTTTGGATTTCCGCTGCTATTTTGTTAAGCCCTTCCGGCTAGAGATATTGTAAGCTTGGCCATAAGGTCGTACCTCTGTTATTTTATCGATATTCGAGTTTTCTTTTATTATTGTCGTGTGTATGACTGTGATGACATCTATGTTTGACTGTGTGCACTAGCGTGATCCTGGACTAGTGCAGTTTACACAGAGAGACCGAATTTGCATATTCGGGTCTCGACATGCACTAACAAAATGAATCCATAAGAGATTTTGAAAAGCATATGGATAGATGGAATCCATGTGAAATCTTTTGAAAAGATGGACCAGGTGGGATACCTGTGACTATGTTAGTGTTTGGTTGGAGCCTGCACTAACGATATTATTTTGTTAAATCGTTATTTCTATCTACTGTATCAATTTCAGCTTTTGAATCTATTTAATGTATTTACCTTAATACTGCTTTTCGCACAAATAAACTTATAAGCCTTCCTTTGTTATCCCTATGCATGCATTCACTCTGTTAAAACTCCTGGTGTAACTTGCGTAAGTACTTTATGTGCTTACCTTGGGAGTACTTTATGTGCTCACCTTGCTAAAATCTGTTGCCAGAGGATGACGTCAACAACTTCGGTGAGGATGGTGATGACTAGGCCGCGTCTTACAGTCATTCGCCTGTGGGCAGGCAGGATGGGCTGCTGCTTCATTGGTTTTCTTCCGCTGCTTACCTCTATTTTTGGTTTATGAACCATTGATGTAATCTTTGGCCATCAGGCCCATATTTAGTTAATGAATAAATGTCATTGTGCATGATATGAATCTTTGTTATCCACTGTGTGCACTAGCTTGATCCTGGACTAGTGCGATTTACACAGATGATCCCGGAGTCGTTGCTCTGGGGTCCGACAACAGACTATTTTATTTGCAAACCGTCTGCAATACATCAGATATCACAAACGGTTTCAACTATAAACCATCTGTGATTCTCTGGTACATTAAATATCACATACGGTTTCTACTAAAAACCGTCTATGATAGTCAACTATCACAAATAGTTAAGTTAATAACCGTCTGTGATAGTATATATCATAGACTGTTTAGAAATCGTTGATGATGACCTCATGACATTGCTCAACCATAAACTTAGACGGATCACGAAACTGTTTGTGATGACATTTTAAAACCGTCAATGATGACTCTTTATGCAGTAGTGGAGTTTTTTGGCTCTCAGATTTTTGAGTTGCTTGTTTGATTTTGTCTTTCAATACTGATCTTCATAGCTCAATAGTTATAGGAGTAAAGGATTGATGAATACTTAAGAAAATGTTTGAAGACAATATTCACCTACTATGCTGCCACATCGGTCTTACAGCAAATGGTAATGATCAGCCATAATTGAAACTCAAGTACTCCTGTTTTTAAGTCAATACATTTCATTCTTGCATCGTTCACTTTACATAAGAAACCATGCTTTGTAACCCATGCCATTTTTTTAGTTGAATCCGGTGCCTTGCACCTGCGCTTGTCTCCATCAATCCACCTTTCAAGACACAGATCAGCAGAGCAGGTGTCCATAGATTCCATACAAGAAATTGTCATTCTGCAGTAGAACTACACGTTTGCTGCACAATGCATCAATACCTAATATCGCACTCGCATTAACTTTTTTGCCAACCAGGAAAGGCACGTACAGAAAAATATCACTATTTGTGGTGTAAAACACTCCACCTTGTGCTTACCATTGAGCACTGAATTAGACTGGTTAGTCGAATCTTGAAAAACGCACCTCACCTGGTCTTACACGCTACATGGCATCAGATTGAACAAAATCATACCTCAAAGCCTGACCACAAGCTGAATATGACCTACTTCTTTTTATGTTTTATGATTTTCTTTAAACAAACAAATAGAACGATTTTTTCATCGTCTTTTTAAAATGGCTTATTAGAACAGCTTTTTCGAAGCACTTATCAGCATTCGGTTCGTTCGCAATCAGTTGCAGCCATAAACCATCAGCCGCGACCGAAAAGAACCCACCTACATATCAAACAACCCATGAAACAGTTTCCTCGTTATACAGCAGTATTCCCCTTAAGTCTCAACCTCAAGTTATTCAAGATGGAAGCTGTTGTATCTGCGGTTACAGGTGACCTTGTTAGCCGATTCATCCCCTTCCCGATGAACAAGTTTTCGGATCATGCACCCTCTGTCGAGACCCGAATATGCAAATTTGGACTCTCTGTGTATACTGCACTAGTCACAGGATCACGCTAGTGCACACAGTACAACATAGATGAAATCACAACCATATACATGCTAAAATAAAGGAAAAACTCAAATATCGATAAATCTCAAAAGTACGACCTTATGGTCAAGCTTACAATAGACTAGCCCAAATGGCTTAACAAAATTAGCAGTGCAAATCTAAAATAAAGCGTAGTGGCCAATCGACAAGCCCACAAGCTATCGAGTGGAGAACGAAACGTAATCTACGAAGTCGTCGAAGTACTCTCCTTCTAGAACCTTCTGCTGGTGATACTCCTCTTCCTCAACTGAGTAACATTGGACATAAAGCCGTGAGTACATTGGTACTCAGTAAGTCGTTTGTAACAATTGAATGCAATATAGTATGCAAGGCTTACCAAATGATGGCTGAAAGGTTAGTTTGCATAAAATGATATTTGAAATACAATAAATAGATTGAAGGCGAATTTTAAGTAAAACAGTAATAAATAAATAATCAAAGGAATTGAGATAACCACTTGCGAACCTCCCGTCCACAAGTTAAACCAACCGCTCATGGACCTCCCATCCATAAACTAAACCAACAGTGAATTAACCATTCACTGTCTAACCACAAACCACAAGTTTTCAGAAATAACTATACCTCGTGCGAAATCACCGAGCATTGTCCATGACCGAGGACGCGGCTATTCGAATAATTTTATACTCTGCAGAGGTTGCACAACTGTACCCACACGATGTGATTAGCCCCGGCCGAAGGAAATCTCAACAAGGCCTTTACAAAGTTCAGTCCCAACTCAATCCCACCCGCTAAGGTTTCGCCGTCGAGTAGATTAACCACCTAGTCGATAATTGCCCCCTCTTGCGCCACTAAGGTTTCGCCGTCGAGTAGGTTAACTACCTAGTCGATAATTGCCCCCTCTTATTCAACCCAGCGAGAATTGAAATTGAAACATCCCTAATTAATCAGCCAGGTCTGTCCCATACCAGACATGTGGTTTGCACAGTAAGACTTAGATCAATGGCGCACAAAGTTAAGTCCTTAAGTGTACTCGGGCGAGACTACCACATCTCTCGAAATGCTCCAATACTTCCCCCTTTACTGCACGATCACTCGCCTGAGTGAAAACCAATTTTGTATAACCAACACCAATGACACACCAATGTCATGGCCCAAATTTTATAACTGTGGCTCCAACCACGATTCCATATCTCATTAAGTCAAGTTAATTAATCACTTGTAATGATGAAATCCATCGAGACTAAAAACATAGCTAAGCATTCTAAGCGTATCAACCCATGTGACAATTAGCATAACATCACTATTAAATTACCCAACCTATGGTGACAATGGCATCAGGGTATTCCAAGTTATCAAGGAGGGATAAATCAATTGGGACGATAACTACCAATATAAGAGTTTGTATAAAATAGTAATGCAATGTAATTTAAAATAAAATAATTAAATAATAGATTGCAAACTGGGTTCAACATGATCAAATGACATAACTTGCCTTGGTTATGCTCAGCGAGGTACTCTTGGTCTTCGGGCGTAGCTCCTGCTCCTCCGGAACCGGAATCTAACGAGAGAGAAAACAACCGAAACAACAAAAGCACATAAAATGATAAGCAAATGAACTCCAAAAATCATGAAACTAGAACCAAAAGCTAGAGCTCGATTTTAGATGAATTTAAAAAAAAGAACGGGGTCAATCAGAGCTAGGACGGAGGAGAACGAGCCGCCACGTGGCGGGTAAGGCTGACGTGGCGCGCACGGTGTGGCGGCGGCGCGGATCGGACGGTGGGGATGCGGACACGCAGCACGATCGGGTCTGTTGGTTCGGATCTGGATCGTGCGGCTGAGATCGGGGCGGTCGAGCCAGCCGATGCGCAATGCGTGGCGCGCGCTTCGCGAAGCGTCACGGCGCGAGCAGGCGCGGGTTCAGGCACGTAGACCGAGGAGGGGTGCGGGCAGACGTGTTTGGCGGGCGGCACGTGGACCGAGGCAGGAGCGCGGGCGAGGGCGGCGAGGTCCGGCGATGCGTGCACGGGGCGTGCAAGCGAAACGGCGGCGGGGTGGTCTCTGGTGACCAACACGCACAGCGGAGGGTCCAGCGGGCGGCGGTGCAGCGGGAATGATGACGGCGGCATGCTCTGGTAGTCGGCGATGGCGCACGGGCGTCGGGGACAGCTGTAATATCCTGAACGTCGTTACGGCGTCGGTTCCTAAATTAATCGCGAAGTCGCTCGGATTTTCGGTAAATCACGGGAGGTAAAAATAAATTCTTCGGAATAGTCTAAAATAATAAAAATAATAATTAAAATAATTAATTAGGAGGTTTTGGGCTGTCCGGAGGGGTGGGCCAGCCACTTTGGGTCAGCCAGCCCAAACGGGGGCCCGTACCCCCTCCCAAACCCTAGCACCCCCTTTATAAACCCCTCCCTTGGCCCCTCCCCCCTTTTTTCCCACCCCAAGCTGCCACCCCCTGCCTCCTTGCGCCTCCCCTCTGCCCAAGTGTTGTTGCAAGGAGAAGAGGGAGAAGAAGGAAGAAGGGAAGAGGAAGGAGAGGAAGAGAGGGAAGGAGAAGAAGGGAAGGAGAAGGAGAGGAAGAAGAGCGTGATCACAATCCCCTAGGTAATTCTCTCTCATCCTAATTCCTTTGATTTCTGCTATTTTAGGGTTCTTAGCCCAAGGTTTTGGTGGGGATTAAGATTTAGAACCCCCGATTAGAGAATCCCTGCTATTTGCCTGTAGATTGATTCGCGCAGTGTTGCTGTTCGTGCCGTTTAGACACTGAAAACGATTTTTCCCCAGGGTCTCCCCAAAAGGAAAAACGTAGAGGACGTCGATACGCATTTACTATGTTTTTTCCAGATTTTTTGGCCACATAATTTAGGCATATCAGGGTTTGGAATCTTGCTGTCTGTCAGGGGTACATACAGGGACAGACCGCTGTTCAGATGGGAATTAGGGGTAGAAGATGATTTTTAAATTTTTGGTTATAATTGAGAAAAAGGTAGGGAATTCAGTAATATAGCTGATGTAAAACAACCAGAATTTTTAGAGCCATGATCTGTTCTAGGGACGCATTACAAGTCGGCTGTCCAGACTTTTAGAACAGAGGACGTCCTCTGTTTTGTGCATTAGATATCACCTTGTTAATGACAAGATAAAAATATGTGATCTACATGAAAAGTGTAGGTGTTTAAGTGAGGAATCCAGATATATAACTTTTGCTGTGATTAGTTTTACATTTTTAAAGATAAAAAAATGTTAAGCAGCGCCGCTGCAGTGGGAATATTGTAGAACCGTTACGCGGGGAAGGATGTTGTGGGGTGTAGGGTTTTGGCAATGCTTTTCTTTGAGAGTCATGATTGTATTGCTGTGTATTATGCTGAGAGATACCTTTTTGGACAAGCGGATTTGCTTCTGAACGAGCGTGATCTGGTCACTTCGCCGGTAGAGGCAAGTAAACGTAGCGGTTGTGCTTCATGTTTAACTTGTTAATTATTCTACCTTCACAATAATTTATTCTCTTAATTTGAGATGCTATGACATTGTTACATGTTTCCTCAATATGGACCATGTGGTAGTATTTTAAGAACTCAACTGTTTATGATCTTGATGGTTTATTTGTGGGTATGTGAAATTGTTCTTGATGAAAGAAATATAGTTGTGGAGTAGTATTCTTTATGAACATATGGTGGTATAGGTGGTAGTATTCTTATTGAATACTTGTGGTTGTGGGGGGTAGCATTCTTGATGAATATATGGAGAACTATGTGGTAGGTTTCCGTATAGATCAATTGATTATGATCTTAGTGAGCCGAATGTGGGATATGTGGTAATGATCTTAAGTATCATTGGCATTGTGCTTATTGAGACACATGTGGATTATGAGGAAGTATTCTTGATCATTATATTGTTGATCTTCGTGGTTAAATTATTGTGGTTTATGATTATCAGAACATTCATATCATGTCATGACATTTGCATTGTGGATGTCGCCGCTTATAGCCACGACCATACCGGTACAACATCGTACATTGCCGTAGTACGATGCACACTCTTACCTTGTTGGGTAAGGGTGCAGTAGAGCATGAGCATTCATATGTATTGCATTGTGGAAAGATCATTTGCATACTTATGCAATGTATTGTGCTGAAGCTATTTTGCAAATAAATGTAACTTCATAGTTGTAATGTGGATGTGGCTCATGAGAGACACTTGTGGTATGAGGAATGTGGCGATGGTAGTGGGATGGGGTTCACCCCTTGTGGTATGGTAGGGGTTGAGATTGTGGTATGAGATTCTTTTCTCTTGTAGTAACTGTTGATAGCGGTTGTGAATGCGAGAAATAATAAAGATAGTGAGGTCAAACCTGTTGATGCTTTCCTGTCATTGGTAGTGGTAGTTGGTTGAAGTTATGAAGTAGACAAACGAGATTTATTGCTAATGTTTTATTATTGTTGGTAGAAAATGTGGTTAGGGCTATATTCGTGGTCACCGTGGAGAATAAATATTGATGCTTAACAACATTGTAATTTAATTAGCTTGTTAAACTGTTTGTTTGTTGAGATTTTTATCTCACTCTCGCTTTTCCCCCTCTCTAGGTGATTCTTGAGTATGCATAGGAAGGGTAGAGCGGCACATCACTGTCACACATCATATCATGATTAATGTTGTAATAGTTGTGTAGTCTTAATCATGGATTTTATTTCCCTTATTGAGGTTTGTGCCAAAGTAATAATACTAGACAGAAGTTTATTTTAATTGGTTAAACTTTTTAGCAATTGTTCTTTAATTAACAGTGTTCCAATACCTTGTTTTAGTATGCTTCCGCTTTGCTTATCATGATTTAGAAATTATTGCCAATTTATGTTATCTTGTAAATTGGCTAGCTGTAGAGTGGTTTGGTGGTATCTCAGGGTAATGTGGGTCCTAGGGTGTTACAGTTGATATCAGAGCGGGCGTTAGGTCTGTGGTAATTAAATTATTAAATTGACACACTTGTGCACAGTAGGATGGGATGGGTCAAGCATTGCATTTATGCTTTTGACATGTTGTATTGAGGATTTACGTTATGATATGATCTTGCATGATTATGATTTGCTTTTATGATTGCTATGAGTGAGGATAGTCGTTGACAAGAGGTACAGGTTGTAGTTGTTGCCTGGGCATTGAATATTTATACCACCGTTCATGGTATGGGGTTAGTGACGCAGTTACCTCGGGTAACTTAGTTGCGGATGTCATGGGTAAGTTTATTAGAAAAGTTGTTATCTTTCTTGTGTTGATTTTGGCCAATTCTTGGCCTTTTGCGGTTGATGAATTTCTCTTGAGTTAGTGGTTTATTGCAGTTGCTGGGTGCCAAAAGGCCTCTAATCATTTTGAGGCAACTGTTGTTTTCTTTTAATTGATGAGATGCTTTTGCTGCTCGTGAGCGCTGTTAATTGGTGAGATTGGTTTTCATGTTGTTTCCATCTTTCCTACTAGAAAATATGACTCATTTATTCGTTTGATATTTTGGAAAAAACAAAGTTTTATATAGGAAATTTGTTGTTTGCGAAGCCTTGGCTTTATGTATTTCTTTTTAGTTACTTCGGCTATTGAAGATTGATTCCTATCTTTGCTAAAAGGAAGTGTTAAAACTCTTTGTGATGTTTTGTTGTGTCTAAGTAGAAGGTGACAATCATATAAATAATTGATAAGGTATGAATTATCAAGCTGAGATGTTGGTGTGGTGCATAATTAATCTCTACTAACATCCTTGAAAGTGTAGTTGACTAATATTATGTTGATCTGTTGTAGTTTCTTGAAGAAATATGATTAAGAATTTGTCTATACATGTTTAGAACTCATGCAGTTATTGAGGAATATAAAAAAAATGGTTTGATTATTGTGGTTGTTTAAATTGCCAACTTATTGGGTAGATTGGATTATGTGGTCTTAAGTAATTAATCTAACCATTTGGGATGGTTAAGTAAGGAGATGTTGGAATATTGTCTTAGTAATATCAACCTTTAATAAGTTATCTCTTTACATACTTGATAGGCATATATAACTGCTAAATTAATGTAACTTTTGCCATGCTAAAATGTTGAAACATGTATAAAGAAATAGATAAAGATTGATGTATTGACTTGTGGAATCTTATCTTATTAAGCTAGTATTATGGATGTTTAAAGTTATTTTGTTCTAATTTTTGAACATAAAATGGAATATTGAATCTATACTCATCATTGTTTTTATGATTGCAAAACAGAGATAGGATCATGAATGTTGCTATGACAAAAATAATAATCAATTATTGCCAGTAATGACTAGAGTACAATCAATTTGTGCTAAATTAGCGTTGAGCATCAATAAGAAGTGAATGTATGAAATGTAATAAGAGATTTATACTAGAATGTTTGTGAGGTTGTCATGTTCTAATATCACCTTGTTAAAGAGTTTTGTTTTAATATGGTGGTTTATGCACTAGATTTTTGCTAGATTAAGTAGTTAGAATCTTATTTAGATAATAAGACCATGATGAACTGATTTATGGTGTTCCTTTTGGAAAATATGAAGGAGTAAGAGGATATGATTATTCTGGCAACGAATATTTTATCTTGATAATACAATTGATAGTGCATAGTTGTGATTATGATGTTGAATGTTCTAAATAAAGGAATTTGTTAGTTCTATGATACTATTTAGATTAAAAGATTTGAGATTTGCGGTTGGGATCTTTTTAGACTTTATGACTTATTTAGTAGCCGAAATTATTTGAGCAAAGTGGCGTGATGAATGCTTTTATTGGTTTTAGCTAAACCTGGTGTTGTGGACTTCAAGCCTCTTTTGTTGGATTTGGCGGGATGTTATAATCAAAGAAAATTGTTTCTTGATAAAGAAAGAGTTGTACTAGAAGTATTTGAGATATAGATGATCTTATCTTGTGTCTTCCGACCTCATCGCTATTTATTTTTTTCTCTCTTGGCCTTTGGGTTACTATGAATGATAGCAATTTTCTGTGTGCTGAAATTTATTTCTTCTTACCTCTTTTTCTGAGAAAGAGTAATCAATTTGTATTGCGAAGCCTTTCGTTGCGTGATGGCAACTAGATAGTGGTGGTCTGGCAGATGTTTTATTGGAAGCCTTAAATATCACGATGATTGTGGTGCATTGGATATATATTGTCTCCGTATGATAATCCTTGGGAAGAATTTGATTTAAATAGAATGTTGATTTGGAGTCAAATAATTTGTTGATGTTAAGAATTGAGCGTATGTTAATTATGGAGTGGTAGGGGTTTCCACCTAAGGTCTTCCCTATCTTATACGAGAAGTTGTTGTAGGAGTCTGAGATTTACCTTTTGTTATGCTAGAACCATAGAGGCCCGGTGTCTCTGTATGGGAATAGTGGATCAGAGTGGTATTCCAATAGTGTGAGGATCGTGGATAGTATCTTTAAGGTGCACTAAGAATTATCTATCAAAATAATTCCGTTGGTCGAGGGCTGGGCTAGAGTATGATTTACGGGGGCAGTAGAGTCTATCTACAATGGCATAGATGACGTACTCAGCTTGAACTCATTGTTGGGTTGCCAACTAAAGATAAATGCGTTGGTGTGTTGGGTGATGGTTTGGAAATTCTTGGTTGAAGGAAGCTAAATTATTGAAAGAAATAGATTGGGAAATATTTGTTTTCTCAAGTAGTGAAATGCTCTCTTGATTTTTGTTTATGCTGTATGTTTTTGGCAGTGATCATCTGCAAATTGAGTTATTTTATGTTGAGAAGTAGTCTTTTCCAGTTAGGAAAAGAAAATGATCGTTTTGGTCTGTCGAGTGATTTTCACTCTTAGTTTATGTGGTGTTGTTTCTCCAATTGTCTACTTGGGGAGTGGAAAAGGTTTTGTTGCGAATCCTTCAGTTTGGATCATGGTCCTTGAAAGGACAGCTGGTTGCTAGTATGTTGTTTGAGAATCCTCTACTCTTCTTTTGTTGGGTTCTATTGGTAAAAGATATTGTTTGTGCTTTTAGGCAGAATGATGTGGGAGAAAATTTGTGATCAATTCTCTAAAAGAAGTATAATGTATTATTTCGATTATAATAAATAGAGGGAAATGTTTTAAGAAGGAGGATGGTATTAGATAGTGGTTTAATAGTTGTGGTGGAAAATTTTGTGAAAAAGACAAGACCTGTTGGCCGTTCAGAGCGGCCCTAAAAGTTATGCGGATGTTCGGCTTAGACCAACATGAATCGTGAACTCACCGGAGCTGGCCGTGAGGAAGAGGGCCATCAAGCATGCGAAGGCCCTCTGGACGAACCAGTCCGAGTGGGAGGCAACGTGGAAGCTTGAAGACCGAATGCTTAAGAAGAGCCCGAGCTCTTCGAGGCGAAAGAGTACCTGTAGATGTGGTTCCCTTGGGATGCTCTATCCTTTGGTTATTCTTTCCTTGATTGTTCTTTTGTCTCGTGGGTTGAGGAGTTAGATTCGAGGACGAATCCTTTTTTAGGTGGGGAGAATGTAATATCCTGAACGTCGTTTCGGCGTCGGTTCCTAAATTAATCGCGGAGTCGCTCGGATTTTCAGTAAATCGCGGGAGGTAAAAATAAATTCTTCGGAATAGTCTAAAATAATAAAAAAAGAATTAAAATAATTAATTAGGAGGTTTTGGGCTGTCCGGAGGAGTGGGCCAGCCAGCCCAAACGGGGGCCCGTACCCCCTCCCAAACCCTAGCACCCCCTTTATAAACCCTCTCCCTTGGCCCCACCCCCCTTTTTCCCACCCCAAGCCGCCACCCCCTGCCTCCTTGCGCCTCCCCTCTGCCCAAGTGCTACTGTAAGGAGAAGAAGGAGAAGAAGGAAGAAGGGAAGAGGAAGGAGAGGAAGAGAGGGAAGGAGAAGAAGGGAAGGAGAAGGAGAGGAAGAAGAGGGTGATTCCAATCCCCTAGGTAATTCTTCCTCATCCCAATCCCTTTGATTTCTGCTATTTTAGGGTTCTTAGCCCAAGGTTTTGGTGGGGATTAGGATTTAGAACCCCCGATTAGAGAATCCCTGCTGTTTGCCTGTAGATTGATTCGCGCAGTATTGCTGTTCGTGCCGTTTAGACACCGAAAACGATTTTTCCCCAGGGTCTCCCCAAAAGTAAAAACGTAGAGGACGACGATACGCATCTACTATATTTGTTCCAGATTTTTTGGCCACGTAATTTAGGGGTATCAGGGTCTGGAATCTTGTTGTCTGTCAGGGGTGCATACAGGGATAGACCGCTGTTTAGATGGGAATTAGGGGTAGAAGACGATTTTTAAATTTTTGGTGATAATTGAGAAAATGGTAGGGAATTTAGTAATCTAGCTACTATAAAAGAACCAGAATTTTTAGAGCCATGATTTGTTTTGGGGACGCGTTACAAGTCGGCTATCCAGACTTTCAGAACAGAGGACGTCCTCTGTTTTGTGCATTAGATATCACCTTGTTAATAACAAGATAAAAATATGTGATCTACATTATAAGTGTAGATGTTTAAGTGAGGAATCCAGATATATAGCTTTTGCTGTGATTAGTTTTATATTTTTAAAGATAAGAAAATGTTAAGCAGCGCCGCTGCAGTGGGAATATTGTAGAACCGTTACGCGGGGAAGGATGTTGTGGGGTGTAGGGTTTTGGCGACGCTTTTTTTTATAGTCGTGATTATATTGCTGTGTATTGTGCTGAGAGGTACCTTTTTGGACAAGCGAATTTGCTTTTGATCGAGCGTGATCTCGCCACTTCGCCGGTAGAGGCAAGTAAACGTAGCGGTTATGCTACATGTTTAACTTGTTAATTATTCTACCTTCACAATAATTTATTCTCTTAATTTGAGATGCTATGACATTTTTACATGTTTTCTCAATATGGACCATGTGGTAGTATTTTAAGAACTCAACTATTTATGATCTTGATGGTTTATTTGTGGGTATGTGAAATTGTTCTTGATGAAAGAAATATAGTTGTGGAGTAGTATTCTTTATGAACATACAGTGTTATAGGTGGTAGTATTCTTATTGAATACTTGTGGTTGTGAGGGGTAGCATTCTTGATGAATATATGGAGGACTATGTGGTAGGTTTCCTTATAGGTCAACTGATTATAATCTTAGTGAGCCGAGTGTGGGCTATGTGGTAATGATCTTAAGTATCATTGGTATTGTGCTTATTGAGACACATGTAGATTATGAGGACGTATTCTTGATCATTATATTGTTGATCTTCGTGGTTAAATTATTGTGGTTTATTATTATCATAACATTCATATCATGTCATAATATTTGCATTGTGGATGTCGCCGTACCAGTACAGCATCGTACATTACCGTAGTACGATGCACACTCTTACCTTGTTGGGTAAGGCTGTAGTAGAGCATGAGCATTCATCTGCATTGCATTGTGGAAAGATCATTTGCATACTTATGCAATGTATTGTGGTGAAGTTATTTTACAAATAAATGCAACTTCATAGTTGTAATGTGGATGTGGCTCATGAGAGACACTTGTGGTATGAGGAATGTGGCGGTGGTAGTGGGATGGGGTTCACCCCTTGTGGTATGGTAGGGGTTGAGATTGTGGTATGAGATTCTTTTCTCTTGTAGTAACTGTTGATAGCGGTTGTGAATGCGAGAAATAATAAAGATAGTGAGGTCAAACCTGTTGATGCTTTCCTGTCATTGGTAGTGGTAGTTGGTTGAAGTTATGAAGTAGACAAACGAGATTTATTGCTAATGTTTTATTATTGTTGGTAGAAAATGTGGTTAGGGCTATATTCGTGGTCACCGTGGAGAATAAATATTGATACTTAACAATATTGTAGTTTAATTAGCTTATTAAACAGTTTGCTTGTTGAGATTTTTATCTCACTCTTGCTTTTCCCCCTCTCCAGGTGATTCTTGAGTATGCATAGGAAGGGTAGAGCGGCACATCACTGTCACACATCATATCATGATTAATGTTGTAATAGTTGTGTAGTCTTAATCATAGATTTTATTTCCCTTATTGAGGTTTGTTTCAAAGTAATAATGCTAGACAGAAGTTCATTTTAATTGGTTAAACTTTTTAGCAGTTATTCTTTAATTAACAGTGTTCCAATACCTTATTTTAGTATGCTTCAGCTTAGCTTATCATGATTTAGAAATTATTGCCAATTTATGTTATCTTGTAAATTGGCTAGTTGTAGAGTGGTTTGGTGGCATCTCAGGGTAATGTGGGTCCTGGGGTGCTACAACGGCGTCCTCGGAACCGTCGGGCACGGCAAGGACGACGACGGGGCGGTAGCTCCGGTGAGGGCGCGACGGCCAGAGGCGGCGACGTGGGGTCTCTAATGGCGGCATGACCGTCGAGGGAGCGGCGGTGCACAGCCGATGGCAGAGGAGGGCGGCGGCGAGGGTTCGGAGGCGGCTCTCGGGTGAAGCACGCGAATCGAGGAGGCAGCGGCTTTTAAAGCGCGCAATCCAAGATGTCCCGGTCGTGTGCAGCGCGGGGGCGAGGCCGGATCGGAGACGAAGACGGCAGGCTTGACGCGTGGCAGTACAGACTACGGGGATGGGGTCCTAGCAAGGCACGGCGCGGACGGCGGACGCGGATCGTCGCCACGTGGACGGGGCGAGGATCAAGCGGCTGGGAGCGGGGCAGGGGCGCGCTAGGGTTAGGGCAGCGCGGAGTGGCGCGGTGAGGGCGAGAGGGTGCCGCCACGTGGCGTAAATCCGGATCAGACGGCGGGCGCGGGGAGAGCGGCGAGCGGGAGAGGGGGCGGTGCAGATGGCGACGCATGGCGAGGAGGCAGAATCGGACGAGCGAGGTGAGAGCGGGCGCGGCCGGTGGGAGGGAGGCGCGGGATTGCTACCGCGTGGAGGGAAAGGAGATCGGGCAGCGGGGAAGCGGCCCGGTAGTTTCATTTTCGTTTCTTTTTCCAGAAATCCAAATAAACATCCAAAAGCTCTAGAAAATGGCAAATAAATCCCAAAAATACCAGAAAAATCCTTGAGACCTGAGAAACTCAAATAAAATATTTTTAGCTTATGTTAATATTTATTTTAACTACATTAATCCTTTTTAAATTCTAAAAAATTCAAATGAAGCTTTATTAATTCCAGAAAATTCCAAAAATTTATTTTAAATTCAAGGTTTTAAAAATCTCTGAAAATCAAGATGTTACACCCTCAGACAATAAGGTGGAAAGGTTGCAACAACTCCTGGTGAGAGTTCAAACAGTCGTCAACGAGGCGGATGAGCGATACATCACCAATAGTGGAATGTTGATACAGTTAAAGATGCTTGCAGAGGCCATGTACCAAGGATATCATCTGCTAGATAAGTTCAACCATAGGCTGAGTAAAACCTATCGAACCTCGGACTTATCTCACAGGTTGGGGAGAGAAGTATGGTAATGCCAGAGCCTGTTGTGGCTAAAGGCACACTGCGTGGAAGGTGACTTGTTTTCCAGTCATACTAGCACTATAGGGAGTAGAGTCTAGAGGTGCTAGTATCAGTGGTTAACATCCTGCGCAACGTATGGGACTCACCGCAAGTGGGATTAGCCCATGGAGTGAGATGAGAACAAGAGGCCAAGTAGTTTGAAAGGTTACTGTGATGATCTACTCAACTACATGACTAAGAAATCATGTGGGGTAATGAGTATATTGTCTCTTGTGGTGAAAGTGTACACACTCTGCAGAGTCAAAACTATTCGAATAGTCGTACCCACGGTTAAGGGTGGACATAGGAACCTAACTCAGATATAGTTCTATTTCAAAAATGTTTTTTATAGGAAGGACTTGGGAATGAAAGTGAAGGACGATGGACAGTCCTGATTTTATGCTACCATGGGTGTCGTCCCAGTGATAATGTAAGCGGTTATAATGCTGAAAAGTAAAAATATGGTGTAGACGACATGTAAAGGTGGATGTAATCTGTGCCAATACTATCAACACATTTCTTTTTTCAAACACTATGATTTTAGTCCAAATGGCTAGGTCTTAGAGACTTTCTTATGTATTATATTTAAAAAGCAGTTTCTGGCAAAATAAAATAAGTCGGGCCTATCATTTAAAGCCATGCATGTTACTTAATTGCATTCTATGTATTGGCTCGCGGAGCACAGTGGTTAGTGTGCTCACCCGCACATCATCATATCCAGAAGTAAAAGGACAAGATCATTATGCCTATGATGATGCACCAAGCCATGGAACCAACTACTGCAACTAGTGCGAATTTTAAAATTTTTTTTGTCCTAGGCAAGTTGGCCTACTGGAAGGGTGCACACCCATATTGCCTAAGGGTTAGCCAATATAGTTGCACACAATTACTCGCCAGTCGCTTGCCTGTGGCTTTTGGTCCCGCTGTTGTTCTCATTTTTCCGCTACTATACTTTTGATCTGTAAGTATTTGGCCTTGGAGGCCCGTTATGTAAAACTGTCGTCCGACGTGACGTATTTTAAGCTCTGATATATATTATTATGGTGTGTTGAATATCATGCGATGCATGAGTTGATTCGGCAATGTATTGCGAGTACTATCTACTGATTTAAGGAATAGTATAGTGAACTTGTAGAGGATTCTGAATTTTAAATCTGGGTCCGATAATTATGATCCGTATCACTACGTGTTTGATTTGTTTTTTTAGTACAGAATGGTCATGCTTCTGACGTGTGCCTGAGGTGATCATGAGCATGTCGTCTTCAATTAAAGTCTCAACTTGATTAATTGATCTTGCACATGAGGCATAAATGGAGTAACCTTCACACACTGCTCATCAACCTTAAAGAAAGAAAAGGAAGCAGGGAAGATAGAAAGAAAAGAGTCTGCGTGCTTCCTGTACGGAGACCTAGCTGATTTCAATTAAGGAATGCAGTGAACTGCTGATGCAATTTGTGAAACGGGCGCTACCACGTCTCTAATAGTACACCATGCCTAACAGTACTTGTATTAGAGAGCGCACAGTTTAGCTTAAATAGTGACAAATAAATCATCAACTTGTCAAAAAGTTGATCAAATAAATCAACTTGTCATTTCACAAATTGCATTAGCAATAAATAGTGACAAATAAATCAGGAACCACAAAAAACCCAAATGAGTAGGGCCGATTATATGTGCATTAAGCAAGGTGTACATCACCGTTTCTTATTTGTAATAGCAACGTTTACTGGTCTTGCTTTATCTGTATGGTCAAGCTTTTTAAGTTTTGATTATTAATATATGTTAAAATATATAGGTTGTCTATAAGAAAATAATACCATTGAATTGGTCTTGTAAAATTCTTTTATAATATATATTTTTTTTATTATTTTTGCTAATATATTATGATAATAAATTATAGACAAAGCCTTACATTAAAGATTGTAAAAAATAAAAAATGATCAACATTTATGGACGGAGGAAGTACTATATACAGCACCGTCTCTTATTTGTAATGAACGTACTAACTTACCGCAAACCAGAAGAAGAGGCAACAATCTTGGTGGCATACACTAGCGAAGCCTCCAGTCAACATACTCACAAAAGCAGTCCAAGATGGAGGCAGCGATATCCGCAATTGCGGGTGACCTAATGATCAGCCAAATCATCTCCTTCCTGATGAAGAAATACACAGAGAAGGCAGCTATGGACGACAAGTTGGAGAGGTTGGAGGCACTCCTCCTTAGAGTCCATATGCAGTCGTCGAGGAGGCGGATGGACGATCCATCACCAACCCTAGGATGCTAATGCAACTCCAGTTGATCGTGGAGAGCATGTACCGAGGTTACCATATGCTGGACACCTCCAAGCACAAATCTGTCCAAGATGAGGAGGTGAGAAGCTTACATACCATCTCGGATTCTGCATTTCCTTTGAAACGTTCCCGTACAACTTTCGGTACTATGAGAAGCGTTGTTGTAAGTAATGGTTTACAAAGTGTTGCTGTTAGAAGCTGCGGTTGCTAACATGAGCGAGTTTGTTGTGATGTTGGGGGGATGCGAACGCATGTTTCGTAGGCCCTATGATGCTTACCTTTACACCGACAACTTCATGTTCAGTCGCCATGTCGAGAAGCAGCAGATCATCAACATCTTGCTGCAAACTCCTGCTCATCTTGGTGCACCTACGGTGCTTCCGATCATCGGCGGTTGCAGGGTTGGTAAGAAAACATTGGTAAGCCACGAATGCAACAACGAGCAGATCCGAACCCAGTTCCCATGGATACTGTACATCAATGGTGATAGCATATGGAGAATGGAGCAAGCGAAGTTCAATAACGAGAGAACTCTACTCGTTGTTGAATTTGTTACCGACATGGATGATGAAGATTGGGTGAAGTTCTATTCTACTGTAACATGCATGGCTGGAGGAAGCAAAGTGATAATTATAAGTAGGATTGAAAAGCTCGCAAGGTTTGGAACAGTGAAGGCTAGCTGTTCATCTAAATAGTTTCTCGCATGAGGAGTACAGCTACCTCTTCAAGATGCTGTTGGAGCCGATCTCGGAACTCGGCTCGGATCACGTGCAGTCACCTCTAGAACACGGCGAGCAAGATGCTTAAGAGGAACACAAAAACACACGAGAGAAACTTTGGTTGTCGCGCTGCTTTGTTCTTGATCAGGCGCTGCCTTTGATCAATGTAAAACTTTAAGCGCTGCTTGATGCTTTTGCTTGGCGCTGCCTACATGTATTTATAGTACACAAGTTTGCATGTGAGTCGGACACAAGTTGCAGACTGCGCATGAGACTCGGACACAACTCCCAGGCGGATTCCTATACGTATACGTCACTCATACGGATTGGTATAGCAACTAGATTAGCAAACATTCACCCCCTTAATCTTGTTGCACTTGAACAACGCCCAGACGCAGACGGAGCTCCACAAACTTCACCCGGCCAAGTGCCTTGGTCAGAATGTCTGCCAGCTGCCCTTCAGTGCCGACGTGATTAATGTCGAGTCTCCCTTCTTCATTGCACTCGCGTATGAAGTGATACCGAGTGTCAATGTGTTTGCTGCGATCATGATGGACTGGGTTCTTGCTGAGCTCAATCGCCGACTTGTTGTCCACCAGTAGCTTGAACTTCTGAACACTAGTGCCGGTCAGCTCCC
The DNA here is from genome assembly GCA_036346265.1 of Melocanna baccifera. Classification (NCBI taxonomy): domain Eukaryota; kingdom Viridiplantae; phylum Streptophyta; class Magnoliopsida; order Poales; family Poaceae; genus Melocanna; species Melocanna baccifera. Next base: position 17,643,635 of record CM070704.1, on the reverse strand, counting down.
CGATCAGCCTGCTCAGCCATACTCCTTGACATGCGGCTGTAGCGGCTGCGATGTATTCCGCTTCACACGACGAGAGAGCCACCACCTTCTGCTTCTGGGAAGCCCAGGTGATGAGGTTCGGACCGAGGAAGAAAACCACGCCCGTTGTACTCTTGCGCTCGTCAATGTCCCCGCATGATCGGCGCCGCCAGTAGCCCACCAAGTCTTGATGCAGACCTCGCCCCTTTGCGTACCGGCAGCCGTAGCCGATCGTACCGGCCAAGTAACGGAGAATGCGTTTCACCGCCACCCAGTGCTGCTCTGACGGTGCTTCCATGAACCGGCTCACCATCCCTACTGCATGGGCAATGTCCGGTCTGGTGTTGACGAGGTAGCGCAGACTCCCAATGATGCTCCTGAACTTGGTTGCGTCTACGACAGTGGCACCGTCCCGCTTCCTGAGCCGTACTCGGTTCTCCATGGGGGTGTCGCAGGTGTTGCATCCTGCCAATCCCGCCTGCTCAAGGATCTTCGCCGTGTATGCACCTTGGCACAGCATGATCTCCCCATTCTTCTGCTTCACCTCGATCCCCAAGTAGTAACTCAAGAGACCAAGATCACTCATCTCGAAACGCTTCATCATCTGTTGCTTGAAGACAGCGATGTCGTCGTTGTTCGGCCCACAGATGATCAAGTCGTCGACATACACACCCACCAGAAGAAGGGAGTCACCGTCTCCTCTCTTGTACACGGCGTGTTCGAGCGTACTCCGCTTGAAACCAAGCTTGACCAGCTCCTGGTCCAACCGTGCGTTCCACGCACGCGGGGCCTGACGCAGTCCATAGAGTGCCTTCTTCAACTTCAACACCTTGCCGGCTTGTTTGTCATCGATGAAACCCGGCGGCTGATGGACGTAGACCTGCTCGAGGAGATCACCATTCAAGAAAGCCGTTTTTAACGTCCATATGGTGTACCTCCCAGCCATCGTGCGCGGTGAGCGCCAGTAGCAACCGCACAGTCTCCATCCGTGCCACTGGTGCGAACACCTCGTCGAAGTCCACCCCCTGGCGCTGAGCATACCCTTTAGCAACCAGTCGAGCTTTGTGTTTCACGATGTTGCCGGCTGGATCTCTCTTCACTTTGAACACCCACTTTAGCCCAATAGCGCGATGGCCACTCGGAAGCTCCGACGGTGTCCAAGTCTTGTTCTCGTGGATCGACTCCAGCTCGGCCTCCATTGCCTTCCGCCAGCACGGTTCTGCTAGCGCCTGCTCGACGCTGCTTGGTTCATCCGCGCTCAGCAAACACAAGCCGCTGTACTCGAAATCGTGGATTTCGTCAGTGGTGCTGTAAATATTTGACAGCGTGTGATACCTGAGAGGCACGTTGTCTGAATCTGCTGCTCCATCAGTCGGCGGTGTCGCCCATTGGATGCCTGGTGACGTCGGTGGTGCCAATGTCGTGGGGTCTGCTGTAGGTGTAGCTGGTGATCCTGGCTGAACTTCTGCTGTCTCCATCTCCCGAAGACGCCGGCCTTGGATCGTTGTCCGCCATCGCAGTGCTCGGATCTTGATACGTAACGCCTCCACCATGTCCCCGCCGCTCTCGTGCTTCTCCAGTCCCACGATCGATCCTCTTCGAACACCACGTCACGGCTGATGTGTAACTTCTTCGCCACTGGATCAAAGACTCGGTATACTTTTGTCCCTGGCTCATAACCGAGAAATACCATCTTCTTGGATCTATCCGTCAGCTTGCTCATGCCTGGACCGATGTTCTTCACATGGACTACACACCCAAAAGTGCGTAGGTGATGAATACGGGGCTTCTTGCCGTACCATGCTTCATATGGGGTGACTCCATCGAGGCTCTTCGTTGGCGCGGTTCAAGACGTGAGATCGCCGCCACGGCCTCCCCTGAGCGCCGAACGCCTTGCTCTTAAGCATGCACCGAGCCATCTCCACCACCATCTGGTTTCGACGCTCCACCACACCATTCTGCTGCGGAGTATATGGTGTGGTGGTGTAGTGCTTGATGCCGGACTCGTTGCAGAACATGACGAAGGCATTGGAGTTGAACTCGCCTCCGCGATCCATCCTTAGTCCCTTTAGTCGCTCGCCATGTTCAATCTCTGCGCCAGCCTTGATCTTCTTGATGTAGTGGAGTGCCTGATCTTTGGTACTCAGCAGCTCCACCCACATGAAACGACTAAAGTCGTCGATTTACAAGTAAGAAGAAAAGCCCGCCTCCGTGTGTGGTGGCGTGATCCGCCGCAGAGATCTGCGTGGAACAACTCCAGTCCACGCTGCGCACGGAACGACGTCGCCTGCGGGAACGGAGCGCGATGTTGCTTGCCGAGGGTGCAACTGTCGCAGACCTGTTCGACCCGGTTTATCACTGGGATGCCTTCCACCATGCTCTTTGTCCCGAGGTCGCGGAGCGCCCTGAAGTTGAGATGTCCATAGCGGAGTGCCACAACCATGCCTTGTCGCCGCCTTCGCCATCGTGCACACCGGTGGGGCCACCACCACTTAACTCGTGTATAGCTCGCTGTTCGCGGCGCGAGCATCGATAAGCAAAGTGCGTTCATGGTCGAACACACAGAGCCCGCCATCCTCTAGCACGATCTTGCATCCCGCCTCCTCCGCTTGCCCTAGGCTCACAATGTTACTTCTCAACTCGGTATAAAATACACCTCATGTAGTACCTTGTGCTCATGATGACGCCTTCCATGATCACCGATCCAAGCCCGCAGATATCCACATGCGATCTGTCACCAAAACGAACGGTGCCGCTCACGGTCTCGTCAAGATGTGCCAAAGATCGATCGCCCGCCCGTCATGTGGTTACTAGCACCGGAGTCCGGTACCATGTGTCATCATCGCAATCGGCGGGATCACTTGCGCTCGTTGAGGTGGGCGACTTGCGACGCTTTATCGAGCCGTGCCACTTCATCAAGCCATCGGTAGTGCCGGTTCCTTGACGTCGGCCTTCGCCATGTGTGCCTCCTCACGGCGCCACTTCTTGGGCCTCTTGCACTCTTGAGCCCAGTGTCCGTAGATGCCACAGTTGCGGCATTTACCCTTCCGGCGAGGAGTGCCTTCCGAGGTCAATCTGACGGTGGTGTCGCGGCCTTCCGGCCGTGCTCCACCCTTGCTCCTCCAGTGGGAATTCGCATTGCCTCCTTCCTTGCTCGACGAGGATTCTGACGTCAGCCTGTGCCTGTGTTTCGCCAGCCAGTCCTCCTCGGTGAGCATGAGCCGCCCGGTTCTATCCACGATCCGTTCGACGCTGGTCTCAAAACGGTCTTCCGCCGCGCGCAGCCTTCCAGCGAGTTCTTCGATCGAGAGTGTCTTGATGTCGCAGAACATCTCGATCGAGACCGCAACCTGGTTGTACTGCGAAGGGACCACGCGAAGAATTTTCTTGACGACACGTGTGTCGTCGATGGACTCACCGAGCACTCGAAGATTACTAGCGAGGCCGAAATTCGCATTCGAAATCGTCCGATGCCTCACCATCCTTGAACGCGATGTTCTCGAAATCTTTGAGTAGCTTCTGTGCATTGACCTCCTTGACACGCTCTACTCCAAGGCGCATCGTCTTCACCGCTTCCCATGCCTCCTTGGCGCTCTTCTTGGAGCCCAAGATGGAGTACATGTCGGACGGTGCGCCCGGATCAATCGCGCGCCACGAGACGGTCCTCGCGCCGCTCCACCTTGCCGGCTCGACGCCTCCCGAGTCCCATCGCCCCATGTTGATTTGCATCAACAGGCCCACTCGTTAGTTTGTCCTTGTCAACATCGGGTACACCACCGACGCCGCCGCCTCCTTCGCCATTCGCTGCAGCCCGACGTAGCTCGACTTGGTGTCGCCGCTCCGCCGGTTGGCTTCTTGCCGTGTCGGCGCGCTTCTTAGGAGGTCGAGGTGGTGACGGTGGACTGCTGCCGCCGCTCATCCGCCGTTGGAGACCGCCTTAGCCTCGGACGCCTGATACCACTTGTTGGAGCCGATCTCGAACTCGGCTCGGATCACGTCGATCACCTCTAGAACACGGCGAGCAAGATGCTTAAGAGGAACACAAAACACACGAGAAAACTTTGGTTGTCGCTGCTTTGTTCTTGATCAGCGCGCCTTTGATCAATGTAAAACTTTAAGCGCTGCTTGATGCTTTGCTTGGCGCCGCCTACATGTATTTATAGTACACAAGTTTGCATGTGAGTCGGACACAAGTTGCGATCGCGCATGAGACTCGGACACAACTCCCAAAGCGGATTCCTATACGTATACGCCACTCATACGGATTGGTATAGCAACTAGATTAGCAAACAGATGCTAGCGCTCGAAGCTCACCGAGAAAGACTACCCCAGCTCGCATCAATAGCAAATGACCTCGCGACAATCCCGGGTGGGTCGCCATCACCGCAAATGTGATCGCCGACTTGCCGAGAAGGAACCTTGATGTTCGGGCCGGTCGCGCATATCGCGATGATTCAAGGGGATGGTTGAGAACAACTTATCAAAGTATGGAGAACATCCAAAAGATATCCTTGAGAAGGAGCAAAGATAGACATTACAGATTTGCACCTTTATGTCCCCTCTCGTCTTACCGATGCCTCCTCGAGTAGAAAGGGGTGATCCTATTCCTAGCAAACAGAAACTAACTCGTATATTAGTTTAGATAAAACTAACAAGCTCAATATGACCCACTTCTTTTATAATTTATGATTTTCTCTAAACAAACAAATAAAACAATTTTTCATTATCCTTTTGAAATGGCTTGTTAGAACATCTTTTTCGAAGCACTTAGGCCTGTTACACCATGATTTTGAGGGGGGGTGTTAGTGATAGAAAAGAATACGAATAGGAGATAGAATAGGACTGTTATTTGTTTCTATCTATACTTCTGTTTTCTTATCTGTATATAACATACCCATTGTATTTTATATATATATATATATATATATATATATATATATATATATATATATATATATGATCCCTTAGGTCTTCCAAAGAATATACACAATATTCATATCACTCAGTAACCCATGCCATTTTTCTAGTTGAATCCGGTGCCTTGCACCTGCGCTTGTCTCCATCAATCCACCTTTCAAGACACAGATTAGCAGAATGTGTGAAACAAAACCGATTTTGCTAGATTCAAAGTTTGAGTTGAATTATTGTTTTTCTTTTGCTTTCTTGTTTCCTTAGGCTATCCTCACCAATCTCCAACCAACGCAGCCCTCGGTGAGTTGCCTTGGCGATGTGGAGGTGGAGCTCATGTCATGCTCCCGTCCGTCAAACCGTCGCCTCCACTGCCCGCTTGTCGCTAGCGCTTGCTCGCGTCTTCTTGCGCCAGCCGCGCCAGCAGCTCTCCCCGCCGCCGCAGATGTACCACCCCATTAAAGCCCTCAGAGCGGTGTCGGGCGTCGCCGATGGCCACCACCGCCCCGAGCTTGACTTGGCCGCCGCCCGATTCTTCTTCGCCACCGTGCTCCCGCGAATTCTCCTGCAGCCTACGAGTCTCGGCCAGCTTGCCCCACCCACCAGTAGCCGCGGAGATGCGCCTAAGCCACCTGCCCCCTCGGTGAACTCCGGACCATGGCCGCCAAAAATATCGCTCCATCTCTCTCCGGTGCAAACCGACGCCACCGCCTATTTAAGCACACCCGAGCTCTCCAAGAGACACTCGCGACCACCCCGAAGCCCACTGAAACCCAGTGGCTCCTCTCTCTCCCTCCCAAGCCGGTAATTGCCGAAATCCCCATTTGTGAGCCCTAGAGTAATGTCGGGTATCCGAGCCACCATTTCCCAATTAGTTTTGCTCAGTAGCACCACCATGATCCTAGAATCAAACTCCAAGTACTAATTTTAGCTCTCGGCCTCTCTTCTTCCCAGTACGATGACCTCCCCGCCGCCGCCCAACCTCACCACGGCCAGCCCAACCTAAGCCTCTCGAGCTCAAACCGATACTTCCCGACGCCTCCCCGAAACCCAGAGATGCTCTAGAACCAACCCAATTGCCCTAGGAAACCACCCATTCATCCGCAAATTCAAATTTACCGCAAGAAAAGAGGAGCTCGCCGCCGGTGAGTGTCCTCTCCATTGGCCTTCCAACCACCTAAAACGGAGTCCCCTTAGCCCAGTGAACCCACCCCTACCTTCGGAAACCGTCGCCTACCACTCGGTTGCTGCCGCCTTGCTCCCCTGTTTTGGTGTGCGCGCGCAGCCAAGTGGAGAAGATGAACAGTGCGTGCACGCACTGTTCATCCGATCGGGCCGATCGGTTTCGGTTGGACCGAACCGAGCCCCGCGCCCGTTCCACCCGACCCAGTCGCACCGGATCCGACCGAACCCAGCTGAGTTGACCCGACCGAGTCGTCTGGCCCGAGCCCAAGGAATAGTAACCGAGCCCGATGAATAGTGTCCGACCCGGTCTGGTGAACAGTAAACCCTAAAAGCTTGTTTGTACTCGTTTGAACCGGTTCGATCCCACGAGTCCATTTCCGAGGTCCATATCCCCATACAAAGCCTCTACAAACCAGAAACCTTGTATTTGTACTTTCATTTGAATTCATTTTATGTTTTTCGGTCCAATTTCAGTTCTTTTGAAAGCGGACCTAATTGTTTACTTGTTTTGCGCTAGTCACCGACGTTGCCGAACCGACGACACAGGAAGAGGAGACGACGGTCCCAGTACAAGATTCTGCTGACTACGAATTAATTGAAGTGTCGGAACCGCAAGGCAAGTTGCACATAACCTTGAACATATTGATCCTATTCACATGAAGTATTTACTTACTCGTATTTTCATTAAGTTATTTCATGTTGTTATTTTATATACAAGCAATATTTGAAATGACTTGATAATAGCTATAACCTACCACTTGAAAAGCCCCATTTAATTTGATGAACCTTTCACCTTGATAAAACTTAGTCGCGCATAATATTACATTATTAGTATATCACCGTGGTGTATTAATCATGCTATATACTATTAAGTGTTAGATTAAAATTTTTGAAAGTTTGAAACTAGGATAAGTGAGGGTCGCAGAGGCGGACCCGAAGATCTTATCCGATGGTGGAGGCTGGTAGTGGATCGGTGGCAGTACGGATGTACTGAAATTGGGTTTGTGCTAGTGGCTGCCTCGAAGAAAAATGTAAGGACTAGATCCTTGTGCCGAGTGAATGACATAGTAAACGCCCAACCACAAGCGCTGACTGGTCAAACTGGACTAATATCTACTTAATTTCTTTTGAACCTCTGCAATTAAAAAGGGGAGCCGAGGGTGAGTTCGTATGGGAGGTGGTTAACCATACAATCAGTAGGATCATGACGAGTCGGATGCAATCCGTGGGGTTATCCGAGCCTGTCGGGATTTAAAACCTACAGGCGAGGCTATATAAAGAATTGTGTAGTGAACGTTCTTGTTTTCTTAACTCACGCGGGAGTTTTGAAATCTTGTGGGTAAAGCAGGCAGCTTTGCAAAGCGATTATAATAGTATTCGAGCACGCCGTGCTTCCTGTTAATGAAGCTATGTCGAGTGGGTGAATCCAAGTAACAAGGCATAAGTAGTTTTGATGAGAGTTCAGATCATTAATTGAATAATCAAGTTTGGAAAACCCCTTAAAGTTTAAAAGAAGCTCTTTTAAAAGCTTTTGATTGTTTATAAACTAAAGTGCATCCACATAAAATATTGAACCTGTCTCCACTCCTATTTGTTACGTCATGCATGTAGTTATGGTTAATTTCAGTGCAACTTGTTGAGTACGGTGGTTGTACTCATACTTGCTACAAATAATCGACTCAGCGTATCTTGAAGAAGTCGGAGAAGATGGTGAAGTGGTATTTTATGAAGTCGACGGCGTGGAATTAGGTCGTTCTCTCAGCGCGTGCTCGTGGCTCCTTTGTGTAATGTATATAAAGGCCGTAGGCTGTCGTAGTACCGGCTTCTAGCCACTATATTGCAATAAAGCTGGCTTTTGTTCTTAAGCTTGCATCAGCAATGTTACACACTCGCTGGATTTACTCGCAGTTGAACAGTCCTGGGCAACTGCGATGTTTTCATAATACTCCCGGAAATGGGGGTGTTACAAGGTGTCCATAGATTCCATACAAGAAATTGACATTCTCAAGCAGAACTACGCGATATCGCAGTCACATTGCCAACCAGAAAAGGCACGTATAGAAAAATATCACTATTTGTGGTGTAAAACACTCCACCTCGTGCTTACCATTGAACACTGAATTAGACTGGTTAGTCGAATCCTGAAAAACGCACCTCACCTGGTCTTACACGCTACATGGCATCAGATTGAACAAAATCATACATCAAAGCCTGACCACAAGCTGAATATGACCTACTTCATTTTATGATTTATGATTTTCTTTAAACAAATAAATAGAACGATTTTTTCACCGTCTTTTTAAAATAGCTTATTAGGACAGCATTCGATTCGTTCGCAATCAGTTGCAACCATAAACCATCAGCCGCGACCAAAAGAACCCACCCACATATCAAACAACCCATGAAACAGCTTCTCGTTATACATCGTATTCCCTTCGCCTCAACCTCAAGTTATTCAAGATGGAAGTCATTGTATCTGCGATTACAGTGACCTTGTTAGCCGATTCATCTCCTTCCCGATGAACAAGTTTTCGGTCATGCACCCTCGCATAATAAGGTGGAATGGTTGCAGCAACTCCCGGTGAGAGTTCGCATATGGTCAACGAGGCGGATGAGCGATACATCACCAATAGTGGAATGTTGATACAGCTTAAAGATGCTTGCAGAGGCCATGTACCAAGGATATCATCTGCTAGATAAGTTCAACCACAAAGACACAAGCAGAGTGCGAGAGCAACATGTAAGTGCCTCATCTTATCTTTTGTCGCCTCTCAAACGCTTTCCGCATAACCGCGCTACAACCAATGAGATCGATTCATCTACCATGAGTTGCAGAGTGCATTGGAGAACCTAGAGAGTGTTGTTGCTAACATGGCAGAGCTTGTTATACATTTGGGAGGATGCGATCGCATGTTACGTAAACCCTATGATGCATATCTATACATCGACAACTTCATGTTTGGTCGCCATACCAAAAGCAAAGAGTTATCAACATCTTGTTACAGGACAATCCTTTTCGTGCTCCAACTGTTCTTCCCATCATAGGTGGTCATCGAGTTGGCAAGAAAACTCTAGTTGCACATATATGCAGCGATGAAAGAGTCCGATCTAGCTTCTCTTCAATATTGCACTTGAATGGAGATAGCTTTTTGGGAATTGACAGCCAGAATTTCAAATTCGAGAGGACTTTGGTTATTGTCGTGTTTCATTCAAATGTGAAGGACGACGAGTGGGCACAGTTTTATTCATCCGTGACATGCATGGGTAGAGGAAGTAAGGTGATAATTGTAAGCAGGCTTCAAATATTAGTGAGATTTGGAACTGTGAAGCCAATTCATCTTAATAGCCTTTCAGAACATGAGTTCAGCTACCTGTTCAAGACACTAGCTTATGGTAGTGCAAACCCAGAGGACCATCCACAGTTAGTACCCGTAGTTAGGGAGTTTGTAACAGAGTTGGGAGGATCACTGGTCGGAGCACATATCGTCGCTGATGTGTTGAGGAAGACTATCAACCTCCAGTTCTGGCTTCGCATATTGGAAATAGGCAGGAGTGTGGTTCAGAAAAACTTTGATTTGTTCGGTGAGCACCCAAAGATACTTTTTGGAAGAGGGCATCCAATAGAAATTGGAGAAACAATGCAGCTCTTATGTGATGTTCCGAAAGTGGAGATACCTAGGGTGACAATGGGAGACCTCTTGGTAGATCCTACTAAACAACCGAATGGGGAGTATACTCTGGTCGCATGGGAATCAAGGATACCTCCTTATACTACGTTTGTACACTATGTTCCAAATTGTGCCCATGAAAATCCTGAAACATCATCCCAAGGGAAGAAGCGTCAGCGACTTTTCGTCTAGTGTTCTGGTATATATGATGTTCTAGAAAATTTTATCTCTTGTGTTTAATCAATTTTACTGGTTTAGATAGCAAAGCTATAGCACCATACCAACAGATTTGTAATAGCTATAATGCTTGATGGTACAGTTTGCTATATATGGCTAATTCCCTAATAGAGTGTAGTGTAAAAGCTATTGCCTTACTACATGATTTATATAGGACTGTATTTAACGTTGCATTGGACTTTTCCTTTCTCCTTTGTTTTGTTTTGCATTTTTATTTGTAGAGTCCAGGTTGTTTCCTTAATATGTAAGTAATAATAACGCTTAACATCAGTTTTTCATTCAATTATGATGGTGTAATGTACAAGCACATTTCATTGTAATGGATGAGGACATGCCCCCTGATTTGTTTCTACAAAGAAATTGTAACATCCCGAAAATCGGATGTTTCAAAATGTGAAAAAATTTAAAATGTTTTGTAACATCCCGAAAAATCGGATGCTCGAAAACGTAGAAAAATTTAAAACTTTTAATGCATCTTGATTGATTGACATTCGAATATCTTCTGAAATTTTATTTGAATTTTTTCTAGAAAAGAAAATCAAAATGAAAATCTAAATTTGAAAAGATTACATAATTTGAAAACAAAGGGGAAGCGAAATTCAAATTTCAAATTGATTAACCAAAAACTCAAATTAAACTGAATTTGAATAAAAATGGAATTATGCACTTTTCAAAATTCTACCTAATGAAATTCATACATATATTGAAATTCAAGTTCAATATACAAAACCAAAAGTCAAAATCAAACTTCCAATTTGAAGCACGGGCTAACCCTTGGCCCAACTGGCCCAGCCAGCCTAGTCACCTTCTTTCCTCCCTCTCTCTACTGCAACTACTACTAACCAAGTCGACCTGGCCATGCGCCTGCATTGTGCTGTCCACTAGATATGTCGTGCCAAGCTCCATCTTGCGCCCACACTAGGGCTGTAAACGAGCCGAGCTCGAGCGAGCTTACCCTGGCTCGACTCGGGCTCAGTAGAAACTCGAGCCGAGCTCGAGCGGGCTTGAAATTGCCGTCGAGCTTCAAGCTGGGCTCGAGCTCGCCTCGGCACCGCGAGGCTCGTGTAGGCTCGGGAGGGGAGAGGAGGGGGACGGACCCGGGAGTACCTGCCGCGGAGCGCGGGGAGCCGTGGCCGAGCCGGATCCGGTCGAGGAGGCGCGGCGGGCCGGTCGAGAGAGGCGCCGGGGCGGGGAGAGGAGGGGCGCCGGGAGGAGGGGGACGGGGGCGGCGGCGGGGCCGAGGAGGGGCGAGGAGGCGCGCGCGGGGGAGGAGGGGACGGGGCGCGGCGGGGAGAGGAAGGGGACGGGGAGAGGGACAGGTGGGGGCGGCGGCGGTGGGGCCGAGGAGGGGCGAGGAGGCGGCGCCGGGGAGAGGAGGGGGACGGGGCCGCGCGGGGAGAGGAAGGGGACGGGGAGAGGGACAGGGGGGGGACAGCGCGGCGGGGCCGAGGAGGGCCGGCGCCGGGGGGGAGAGGAGGAAGGGGGACGGGGTGCGGGGGGGCGTGAGGAGCGGGGCTAGCGCCAGCGGGCTGCGGGCGTGGGGTGCGAGGAGATCAGGCGCGGGGTGGGGGGCGCGACTCGCGAGGAGATAAGCGCGGGGGGTGGGGACGCGCGCGGCGCGCGGCTCGGGGGAATTTTGGGCGGGGGGGGGGGGGGCGGGAACGCGGAAGTGCGCGCACGGACGGGGAATGCGGGCAGGAGTGTGTGGCGGGTCACGGGATGGGATAAAAAAAGTTAAGCTCGCGAACTTTTCGGCTCAGTTCGTTGAAGCTCGCGAGTTTGAGATCAGGCTCGAGTTCGGCTCGTTTGGAGCTCGACCCGAGTTCAAATCGAGTCTAAAACGAGCCAAGCTTGAGTAGTTCGCGAGCCTCGAGCTTTTTTTACAGCCCTAGCCCACACCTGCACCTACTGAGCCTGTTGCATGCACACCCAATGTCGAGCTCACGCTATGCACCGTGTGTGCCCTACCTGCAGTGTTGCAATTCTTGACTGCTGCGCTTGAGCCGCGTGCCACAAATTTTGAGCCGTGCACTTTAATTGCCTTGCCAACTTGATTTTGTATCTCATTTTAAAATTTCTCAAACTTTTCAAAGGATTCAGACTTATACCTCATTAAGTTGATGTAACCATACTTACTAAAATCATCAATAAAAGTTATAAAGTACTAAAAATCACCTCTCGTTATTGAGCTCATTGGTCCACATACACCCTAATGTACTAGGGTCAACAAGTCATTTGCTCTCTCACCCAGATCTATGAAAAGTGCCTTAGTTATTTTGCCAAGTAAACAAAACTCGCATATTTCAAATGATTCAAAGTCAAACGAGTTTAGAAGACTATATTTATTGAGCTTCACTATGAGTTTCTCATTTATGTGACACAAACTATAATGCCAAATATAAGTAGAATTCAAATCATTAGACCGAAACCTTTTAGCATTAATATTATAAACACACACATCTTCAAGAATTAAAACACATAATCCATTCACTAAAGGAGCATAACCATAAAACATATTATTCAAATAAATTAAACAACAATTATTCTTTATTCTAAACAATTGTCCCAAAAATAAAGCAGAAATAATTGTTTTGCTTAAGGCAGGAACATAATAATTATTTAATTCTAGAACTAATTCTAAGGGTAAATATCATGGTAAAGTGCTAATAGTCAACGCAACAACTCTTGCTCCATTGCCCATGCGAAAATCAACATCTCCTCTTGCCAAACTCCTACTCCTTATTAGCCACTGTATTGAATTGCAAATATGAGCAACCGATCTGGTATTAAATACCTAAGAACCAATATGAGAAGTAGTAAGATTTATTTCTATAATATTTATACCTGAAAGGGAAGTCTTATTTCCCTTCTTTTTTTTCAATTTTGCTAAGTACTTTTTGTAATTCTTCTACCAATGTCTTGTCCCATAGTAATAGTAGCACATGGTGTCAGATGCAACACCAATCTTGAGCTTCTGAAGCTTATATTTGATACTAGAGATTGTATCTTGAGTTTTTCTCACACTTTTTCTTTTGCCCAAGGTCTTAACCTTCTTCCTTTTGAAGTTGGTAGTCTTTTGAACAATATCACATGATTAGAATATTTCTTAATGCTTTTCCCTGCTAACTTGAGCATCACATGCAACTTGATCATTGACTTCTTTATGCCATTCATATGAAAGTTCAAAAATGGTTGGCTCAAAACTCAGAGAGAGCGATTGGAGAATCACATCAGTCGCCAAGTCTTGGCTAAGAGGAAAAATCAAGTTTTTTCAAACTCTCAATGTAACCAATCATTTTGATTACATGAGGGCTGTCCGGACTTCCTTTAGCTAACTTGCACATAAACAATGACTTAGAGGCATTATATATCTCAGTTCTTGCCTGATTCTCAAACATGTCCTTAAGACCCACAATTATAATATAGCTATCCATGTTCTCATATTGCTTCTGAAACTCAGAGTTCATGGTGACAAGACAGCTAACCTCAAGTGAGTCATTGCTATGTTCCTTATAGTCATTCTTTTCAGCACGAGCATTTTCTGTTGGTTGATCAAGATATGAAATCTCTAGAATATATTCCTTCTTTTCTTACTTGAGAATAATTCTCAAGTCACGATACTAGTCAATGAAATTTGTTCTATTTAGTTTTTTCTTTCTTAACAATAGATCACAAGTTAAAACTGGGTGTGGAGAAAGTATATGTTGGCATAGTCTACAACACAAAAAGTCTTTGCAAAAATTCAGCACTATATTTATGTAAAATCTTCCATTAAAGAATTAGCAAAAGATACTCTCACTATGTGTTTAAAAACCATATTCCCTCTAATAATACAAAGTGAGTCAAGATCCATGTTTCACTAAGTCCTAGTAAGTTTTGGTATCACTGCTAGAAACCTAATGATGTTGGTAAGCAAACCCTTGGTACATCACATGTAACTCTTATTTGTTGAGTGACATCCACATGTCTCAGCCTCAACACCATGCCCCTAAGCCTAAAACCATTTTGATTACCAAGTCAAGTTAAACCAATATTACGTATGAACGTGTCTGACACTTTCCCTATCTTATTAAAATAATTAATAGAAGGGCATCAAATTTTACTTAATTTTTCTAGAGGGATACTATTATATCATATTAAAAATATCCAAAATAATAACATGCATGATAGTATAATAAGAATATAAAAATTTATAGATAATTAAATTAAATTGTGAGATAGTATGGCCCTTAGTATGACAATCTCTATCATCACACTTTCTGTTCATCGAGTAATCACACTTGAAGTCATCATATTCATCTACTTAGCTATTACTCCTAATAGCTAGTAATAAATTAAATATGATAATATCAAGTATCATAAATCAACACATAGACCGTTAGACAATAATATGTAGCCTGTGGTTATAAATTAGCATGATGCATACATAAAAAACTCATACATACATCAATACACAATGGGCTATACTATTCACATAATCCTTGCAAAAGCAAGTTACGCAAAGAATCTAATTCTATCACGCAATATGAACATATAATACTTATAACACACCAATGATTACTTAGCATGATGGTCCCAATGATTTGCTAGAGCTCCCAACAGTTGAGCAAGCAGCTCCCTGTGGTTAATGGGCAAGTTTGGCTACATGACAATGTTTGCCAGAGCTCACCACAAAAATGGATAAATCACTAAGTGATTCCACCAAATAGTGATAAGTTGCTTGAACACACTGTGCCTAGAAAACTATTATTACAATTTTGAAATTTATGAGGTAAGAGGTTAGAAAGTCCTATTTGCCCATGGGGAGCCATATGGATGTTTCAACCAAAAATATATGGGTTCCATCCACGGGGAATATGACTTCTTCTTCCTAAATTTTAATGATTGTGCTGTGTCGTGGCAAAATAACCACGATTTTTTGTAGTGTCACTCTTTGTGGTACGCTGCAGCAAAACCACATTCTTAGAGCCCTAGAGTGAATTTTGCCTTAATATTTAATAGGGAATTGCTACTATTCATGTGTACAGAGCCAGAAAATAAAATCGAACGTTTTCCACCACCTTTTTCACTCTTTCCTCATTCTCCACCCTAGATCCATCCATCACCCATATCTCTCTCTCGCTCTCCTCCTTCCCGGCATCCCATCTCTCTATTCCAGCCTCACACTCCTCCACCTCTTGCCTCCCACCCTAGTCCAATCGCTCCTCTAGATCCCTTTCCCCTACAGTCGTGAGCCCCAGATCCCCTCTCCTTGCAGCCATGTGCCACCAAATGCTCCTCCACGTGGATCCACAAGTTCGCCTCCCGCCTCCTCGGCTCTGCCTACTACTCTGCACCACTTGCCCCGACACCCTGATTCGAGTTCCCACCTCTATCGGCCTACGCTGCCATAGGCCCCGAATCCCATGACGGGGCAGCTTTGCAGCCGTGGCTACCACCTGGGAGTCCACCGCCTTCTCCTCCCGGTGCCAGATCTACACCGTGCACACCACCTTCCCACCGCCTGGCGCCGCCGCACCTATCATAGAGGTAGGTGTTTGTTTGTGCAACATTTTGATTATATATATGCAACAATCAATAACAATAAGTGCAACATTGAGTTTTTTGTGGAAATATTTGTTGCATACGGTTGTTAAATTTGTTGCACACATGATATACGGATGTTGCAGAGAAACACTCATCATTCTTTGTTTTTTTGTTGTATACATGGCAAGAAAATATTACATGCATGGTATAGAATTGTTGCGAGCAAGCATACGGAGCTAGCACCCGGATTAGATATCCGGACGCTAGCAAATTCCTACTTACCTGATCCTGACGCTAGCAAATCCCTACTCAATAAATATTTCCCAAAGCGTAATCTAGCTCTAGGTTATTGTGGTGTTACACCAAGTTACGCAAAGGCATTGGCATATACTCGGATCATTGCTGTCATTAATGTTCTGGCTACCCCTCTGTTTGATACTCATGTTCCACTAATCTAGGTGAGGAAAGTTGGGTAATGAGGATGACATGCAAGAGGACCTCAGGCAGACGCCAATCTTGACGATTCTGGATGTGCCGGTATGACCGGACCGGGAATAGCTGGTGCTTGACAAAGACCTTCACGTATACGTACTTGATGATTCTGGATGGTGCTTGACGAAGACCTTCACGTACACGTACTTGATGATTCTGGATGGTGCTTGACGAAGACCTTCACGTACACGTACTTGACGATTTTGCGTGTCCTTAACTACTCACAAGTATTGCATCAAGCTGTGACTTATCCGTACTTGTCTTCTATATTATTATCGATGTGGAAATTGCTGCTGTCCTGTTTATCTATATATCATAGCACTGTACAGCACATTTTCACTCTTGCATGATTCACTTTACACAAGAAACCATGCTTTGCAACCCATGCCATTTTTTTAGTTGAATCCGGTGCCTTGCACCTGCGCAGGCGCATCTCCATCAATCCACCTCTCAAGACGCAGATTAGCAGAACTACGCGTGTGCTGCACAACGCGTCAATACCTGATATCGCACTCACATTTGACTTTTTTGCCAACCAGGAAAGGAACGTATAGAAAAATACCCACCCTGTGCTTACCATTGAACACTGAATTACGCCCGCTTCGGATGGCTTTAGTTGCTTGGCTTCTTATTTTTGGTTCTTTTAGTTTTTTTCTCTTATTTCTTTGTGTTGTCCTAAAAAAATATAGCGATGTTTTTCTATTTTTCTTTTTTACTATTTTTGTTTTTTTAATTCAGAAAAAACTAACCGCCGTTACAGTATATTAACAGCCAAAAATCTAAAAAAACAAAAAACCACTGCTTACAGCCGTTTGGAGCAAACCCTTCCTGAAAAACGAACCTCAACTAGTCTTACAAGCAACATGGCATCGGATTGAACAAAATTACACCTCAAAGCTTTATCACAAACTGAATATTACCTCTTTTTTTTTTCAGTTTATGACTTATAACTTCAAGAGGTTTCTTCACCACCTTTTTAAAATGACTTATCGGGACAGCTTTTTCGAAGTAGTTTAATTATCAGTATTCGGTTTATTCGCGTAAGCGCTTGCGCTAAGGCTATAAGCCATCAGCCGCAATTAAAAGGAGAAGTTCATTGTGAATAGTAACTTTAGTATTTTTCCTTTTAACTTACAGTAGTAGTAGTGTAGTAAAACAACTGTGCAAGTTTTATTTGTAGAGCACCTCCGTGTGTTAGCCTCGTTCTAACGCATGGACACCTTCCAAGAAAACACAAAGAAACCTGCATATGGATATTGCCCTCTCTGCAGGGGCAAGCGGGCTAGTAAGCCGATTCGTGTTTTTCCTTCCCAGCAAGTACAGAAACCAGGCATGTCTGAAGAAGAACCAGGGAATGTTGCAGCATCGCCTTCTCAGAGTTCATACAGTCTAATCGACCCATTTGGCAGGCTCTGCCACCCTGCCCCGAGGGCCTAACCTCTGATTTCATAAAAGCACAAACAGTAAAGTTGATAACCTTCACAAAGAAGCCTAAAAAGGAAAGGAAGATTACAGCAATGCCCTTGCAAACCCAGTGATCCTGGAGCTTCTTGAGTTTGTTGCCAACAACGACGATAACATGTCGCTGATGATGCGATGATTATGAGCGAAGCTTGCCAGAGACGTAGTTAGCTGACAACGCGGAACATCTAGAGATGTGTTATAACGGCCCGCTTGAACTTGCAGGTTGACGGGTAACGTTGCTCGGAAACGAACAGCCAGGCAACCGTCGTTTGCAAGGGCCTCCTTCAGTGGAGGTTTGTAGGACTGGTAGAAAAATAGAGAAAATAAATGTTGTCTTTAAATTTTCTCTAAATATTCGATAATTCTTCACGCTAATAGCTACGAGGAGTTATAAAGATCAAGAAGCCAAATAGCTGAAAAATAGTGCTGCTACAGTGATCTTAGAGAATAACATCAAAAAACTTGAAATAACTTAAAATTAGGATCTCTTAGTTTGTGAAACTTTGCTGCACTAAAATCTAAAGTTGGGTTAACTCTTAAATCAAAACTTCAAATCACTTGAAATTTGATATATACTTTCTCTAGAATATCAGAAAACTATTCCAACTAACGATCAAGAAAATCACTATCAAAGTTTTGACATTTTTTCATTGAAGGAACATTACACCAAAACAGGCAAAAACTAAAAACGGTGTGAATATGACTTGCTCGTAGGTGAATGATACCAACATAGCTCTAGTTATGTTCTCACATGTCACAGCAAACAAGAACACCAAAAAATTTGATTCAAAATAGCTGGATCAAGAAATCACTCGGAGATACCAGAAAGAGCAAAAACTGGGTTTCTTCATGAACTTGTCAACCAAGTGTCTAGATAGATAGAGATTGATTTCTAAAGATTATTTTCATCTCTTACGTATCATTGATACAACAAGATTAAGAAGGGAAGAGAGAATAGCAAAAATCAACCAAGTAAGAGCAAATTAATCAACATAAGAGGGATCCATAAGATGAACAAACATTGATATGTTGCTATTTAACGATGAAGGTTTACAACCACTCTACTTGGAGGGAAAGAGAGCATACCACAGTACTCAACTACTTTTAAACTCTAATCCTACAACACATGGTCACAAATGAGTGGATAGTTGGATGGTGCACTATAAGTCTTCATCACTTCGTGTTAAATAGATGGGCTATTCAACCTCATCTAATTCTTAGTAGATACTATTCACTTAGTACATATGGAGGAAATCCAATACCCCACGCACTCAAGTGTTAGCTCACACACTACACTTATATACGCTTTTTAAAGTGTAAAACCCGAATCCGCTAAGTTCTTAGCATTGATCCATCTTAAACTTTCTCAGTTTCTCCTTAACCTAAACCACTTTCCCAAGCATTGCGATTTTGATTCAAGATAGTTTCCAGGATGTTTGTCAAACTATCAAAATACCCTTTCTTGATTCAGTCTTCATCTTCTGTTGCAAGCAGTCGCCATATTTGCCATATGTAGGTGCACTACTGCCTTGCCACATGTCGTCAATTCTCTTCTGTTCTATTTCCATCATATCACCGCTCACTTGAATCAACCAATCTACATGGTGCAACCCGTTTCTTGAACTTTCTTTCAATATTTTTTACCTTCCTTGTGCCATGCTTAAACTCATCCATCTCATACGATATTCTTGATCGCTCTGGACCTCGGCTACTTCGTAAGCGTAGTCCCGATCTTTGCCATTGATCATGGTTGACTCCAAACGACTATGCACATTTAAAGACTAAAAAATCATTTTTGAGCATAAGTTTTTCACAACTTGATCTATATTAGTTATAACATACATCATGCAAGACATATGCACTGATCTAGGTTAAACTAAATCATCTCATTACTCATTTCCCAAATCAACCATTTCTATAAGCTGTCTAGAAGAATTTGCAAATTTATAAATTTTAAATTTTCACTTCACCAGAATAAAAATGGTTAATAACAAAACTTTGGATTTTTTTATATGGTCTAACATGGTTGAAGAGGGCGGTTCGGACTGCTTTGCTGAGGATGGTCTTGTGTCCTTGCCGCCGGAATCAAAGAAGAAGCTGGAACTCCGCAGGTCAACATTGATGAAGTACAACAATAGAGTATGCTTCCCAAACTAAGTGTGTTGAGCTGTCAATCGTCAGTAAATTGCATGATGACACGTAAACATCTCAGACGTCAATACATGCACGTCACTGTTGGTTTAGCCCTGGAACAGCCACACGAGAATGCACTGATGGAGAAGGACGACAACGAACGCACTCGAGGTGGAAGTTCACGAAGTGAGGCAAAGTTTTCTATTATTCTGCTTTCTCTCTCTTTTTTTAACTTGAATACAAAATGCTAATACAAATAGATGATTACAAAATGACACGCCTCCTACGCGCGAGGCACGCCCTGCACACCAGCTTCCTCACAATCTTTCCTAGTATAGCATATACTTGATCACCTAAGCATAAAGATTCTGATAGCTTTTTCAAGACTCTGCCTCCAATACATATACAACTGTCTCATTGAAGTTGAGAGTGATTTTCCCAATAAGAATATATAGGATCGATTCATACTAACATAGGCAATCAGAGAGGGGGTGAATGATTGCGGAAACTAAAAATAAATTTTAAGACTCCCCCTAAATACAAAACCTATTTAAGCTTTATTTAAAGTTCTGGATAGAACACTGTATCCTCACTAAAACGGATCTCGATAAAAAAACCGTAACTCCGATTAACCTCAAACTTTGTCAGAATAAACTAGACAAAATTATTGAACTAACCCAACTAGAATTACGTCAAACGGAGATATAGAACTCAAGATATAAAATAATCAAGTTCGCTGATACAGATAGTGATGAGAATTGATTAAGCCCTAATTATGCGATTAAGCAAAATCCGTAAGAAATTAATCAATCAAACTTTCCAGATCACAAACTTGATGCTACTACTGCAGAAATCATCATCACAGATAGTTTTCTGAATCGTCTGAATTTATGGGTTAGTGATAATACGAGGTCATAACAGACGGCTTTTGAACCGTCTTTGGTGTAAATATCATAAATGATTTTTAACTAAAAACCATCTGTGAAAGTGATAATCACAGACAGTTTTAAACGACAAACCATCTGTGATATGTAAATATCACAGACGGCTTTTAGTTACAAACCGTCTGTGATTACCAGCTATCACAGACGGTTTTTTAACGAAAAACCGTCTATGATATGATGTGATTACCAACTATCATAGACGGTTTGTAACTAAAAATCATCTGTGATATTTATATATCATAGATAGTTTATTGTTAAAAACCGTCATACCCAATCGAGTCTATGGGGGTATGTGTTTTTTTGCCTAGAAGGCCTTGTGCGTCGCACTTGCACTTCTAAAATCTTCGGTCGTCTTCATCGCCTTAAACTCTTCACGTTGTGGTTCCAGGAATGAGTAATTATCAAAGAGTGTTAGATCCTTCTCCACAAACTGCTTCACAAGCACGCTCTTAAAGTTCTTCCATGCTTTGCACGTCGCTAGCAAGGCATGTCGTTGCACGGAGTCATGGTGTTCTTCTGGGATCTCGAACGATGCAAAAATCTCTGTCAGCATCTCACGTTTTCGAGTCTCACTCACGGTCTTCTACGAATCGAATGTGATCTCAATTCGTTGTCGTGCAACTATTCCAATCGTTCTTCGAAATGCGGTGGCTGCTCGGCGAGGAAGGAGAGGGTTCCCAGATCCATCGACCTCTGTGATGGTAAATCGGCCCTTAGGCTTTTTCGATAGTCCTCTTCCTAGGTGTTTTGATTTTGGAGCGGACGCAACCGGCGATGATGTTGAAGAATGCGCAGATGACATGTTGGCGTTCTCATATATGAAAAGTAAGATTTAACATATATTCATAAGTATATATATTCATAAGTAACATATACAGAAACATATATTCATACAATGCATAATTGAAGCTTCAAGAGTACATATTGTTGTATATATTGCGATAGAAGCATATACTTAATTATAATTCCAACAAAACTAAATACAAAAGCATGATAAAGTAAACATGCATATGACTTAACTACAACATAACTATGGCTCAAGTATATTATGAGCATAATATGTATGACAAAATTTTCCATGTTAATACAATTTGAATGTGATTATTGCTCTCAGATGGCTAGTTACACAAGAAAACTCTTGGCCATCTCCGCCATAACAGATATCAACATATATATATATATATATATATATATGTGTGTGTGTGTGTGTGTGTGTGTGTGTGTGTGTGTGTGTGTGTGACAATTGTAAATTAGACCTTGAGTTTTAATATCCAAATTAACTATTCAAGTGAACCACTGGATCATGAATTGAGTGCTATAATCAGAATATGTACTTCTTTAATCAATCTACGAATTTAATTAAAAGTGAACAATATTGATCAAGTATGGACAGTTAGGATGCTACACCAAACCGAAAATAGATCAAAGTTTATATTCTGAAATCCAACTAGTGATAGACTAGGCCAAAACAATATACTGATTTTCAACAGTACTATTGGTGTCCAGAACTGAATAGCTAAAGCACAACTCAAGGTTAATTTACCATCACATCCACACACATATACTTCAGACGGTGCCTTCATCACAGAGCAATTAACCCACTATTACTTTGACAAGAAAACTCTTGGCCGTCTCCGCCACAACAGATATCAACATATATGTATGTGTGGCAGTTGTAAATTAGACCTTGAGTTTTAATATCCAAATTAACTATTCAAGTGAACCACTGGATCATGAATTGAGTGCTATAATCAAAATATGTACTTCTTTAATCAATCTACGAATTTAATTAAAAGTGAACAATATTGATTACGTATGGATAGTCAGGATGCTACACCAAACCGAAAATAGATCAAAGCTTATATCCTGAAATCCAACTAGTGACAGACTAGGTCAAAACAATATACTGATTTTCAACAGCACTGCTGGTGTCCAGAACTGAATAGCTAAAGCACAACTCAAGGTTAATTTACCATCACATCCACACACGTATATTTCAGAAGGTTGCCTTCATCACAGAGCAATTAACCCACTATTACTTTGCAGTGACCAAATATGGATTAACACAAATCCAAAAGGAAACCCTAACCCTTACCAGAGGAGGCATAACCCTAACCAGAGGGGGGCAATTGACCAAATATGACTAATGCAAGAATGTGGGTACCCTAACTGGAGTCGGGGGAGGAGGGCGACGGAGTCCTGCAGGGAAGCGGCACCGGGCTCGGGGAGGTCAGCGATGGGCCCGAGGGAGGAGGAGCTGAAGTCGGGAGAGGATGGTGCTGGGTTTGCGGGGGAGGAGGGCGCCGGAGTCCTTCAGGGAGGCGGTGCTGGTCTCGGGGAGGTCAGCGATGGGCCTAGGGAGGAGGAGGTCGCCGGCGGGCTCGGGGACCGGAGGTGGCGACAGGCTCTGGAGAGCGGTGGCGTTAGGGTCTTGAGTGCTCTCGATTCGTGGGTTGGTGTAACTAATAACCCACAGTACGCGCAAAACCCTAGTTGACGGCTTATATATAAATGCTTATTACAGACGGTTCTAAACTAGAACCATCTGTGATATAACTATCACAGACGGTTCTTAGCTAAGAACCGTCTGTGATAGTTATTATCACAGACGGTTCTTACCTAAGAACCATCTTTGATATATAACTATGACAGATGGTTCTTAGCTAAGAACCGTCTGTGATAATAATTATCACAGATAATTTTTAGCTAAGAACCATCTGTGATAAAGATATGATAGACGGTTCTAAAATAAAACCATCTGTAATAAGCCTCTCCTTCCCACACTCTTGAGTTATTACCTACACCAATTAGCATCCACTGTAATAAGACCTCACAGAGTGTACTTCTTTACAACAACTCAATGTATTTCTTTACAACAACCCAATAAACATAGAGATACATTTGTATGACTCATTCTCAAAATTCACCGATATATCACACATTTTCACATATATATAAATGCAAATTCACAAATACATCACACACATGTATTGTTATCTACATAAATGCAAATTCATATATACATCACATACATGTCTACATATGTATCGCACATTCTCATTCCACTTGCTTATTTTCTTTGAAAATTAGCCCTTCATGATGATCAATGCGTATGTACTAGTTTCGTCACATTGTTCGTCATTGACCCTTATGTCATTTCCAAAAGGTGGTAACTCGTCAAATTGATTGTATTCGTCTTCGTTCACTACATTCTCTACTCCGACAATTCTCTTTTTTCCATAAAGAACTACATGACGCTTCTTATTTGTCAAGTCAGTTACATAGAAAACTTGAACAACTTGGTTAGCGAGTACAAATGGTTCGTCTTTGTATCTGACACGTTGGAGGTCCACGGTAGTTACACCATACTTGTCAACCTTCACCTGTGGGAGATGCACCTAACGGCAGCGAAATAAAGGGATCTTGAAAACCACGTAGCCAAGCTTCCAAATCTCTTTTATGAACCCATAGTACGAGTTTCTCAATCCATCGGTACTAAACGCATCTATGCGGACACCGCTGTTCTGGTTAGTGCTCTTTACATCCTGAGCCTATGTATAGAATGTACCCATTTATGTCATATCTTTGCTATGTCCCAACTATAAATGTTGACCCTTTTGCCAGCCATGTCAGTATTTCACTTGACAAGATCCTAGCAATTTGCTCCTTCAACCATTGGTTGAACCGACTGTTGTGTTATCTCATGATTCAAACATTCGGCCACTCCGAATTCCGTTGCCGAAGCACATCCTTGTGCTGGTTGATATAAGGCGCCACTTCAGTCATGTGTTGCAAGACCGTGAAATGGGCTTAAGCATACGTGTCCATATCTGGAGTGATTGCTTTCCTTCTGATAATTCCAATACCGTTGAGCCTCCCCTCATGACGAGATCGAGGCACACCTATCGGTTCAATCTGTACTATATAATCGACACAAAACTCAATGACCTCTCCGCTTGCATAACCTTCGACGATGCTGCCCTCCGGCCAAGATCGATTTTGTACACAGGACTTGAGAATTCCCATGAACCTCTCAAAAGGATACATGCTACGTAGAAATACGGGCCCACACATTTTTATCTCCCACACAACGTGAACAATGAGATGGACCAAGATATCAAAAAATGAAGGAGGAAAATACATCTCAAGATGACATAGAGTCATCACCATCTCGTCCTGCAGAGCATTTAGTCCTTCATCACCTTCTCTCAGACTTTGATCGGCAAAATATTTTAAATTACAATAGGGAGTATCTGTGTCATCACCACATGACAATCATGAGACTTCATATCATTTAACTTCAAATCTTGCATCGAAATAAGTTTCTTCATATTACCAGAGTAACCAAACGAAACATTGACACTATGCAAGCACTAGCACAGTTTTGTTTTCTCAGCCTTGGACAGAGGGTAACCGCAGGGGAAAGGTACGTTCGTCCATTATCTATTTCTGTCAGTGCTAACTCAGGCCTGATATCCATATCAGCTAAGTCAAGCCGTGCTTTGACGCCGTGCTTTATTTTATCACGAATGTTCAGTAAGAGACCAATCAAGCTGTCACATACATTCTTCTCTACGTGCATGATGTCGATGCAGTACCAAACATCTAGGTACTCTCAATATGGTAAGTCCCAAAATATTGATCTTTTCTTCCAGATGTTCTTCTCATGAGCCCTCAATTTATGTCTTTTTCCGAGGACAACATCTAAATCTTCAACCATATTATAAACCTCTTTTCCGCTTAAATGCCTTGGAGCTGAACCGTCCTTCTTCTCTCCGTCAAATTATTTCTTCATCTTGCAGTATGGGTGAGCCATCCGAAAGAACCGACGGTGACGCATGTACACGGTTTTGCGTGAGTGTTTCAGCTACACACTCTCGGTACCATCTAAGAAGTGAGTACAAGCTTTGGCACCTTTTGTACTCTGGTCCAACAGGTTAGTAAGGGCAGCATAATCATTTATGGTGCAGAATAATAAGGAGCGCAAACAGAAGTTCTCTTGTTTGTATGCATCCCATACCTGTACCCCTTCATTTCACAGTACTTTTAGATCTTTCACCAACAGTGCTAAGTACACATCAATATCATTCTCAGATTGCTTTGGCCCTTGAATAAGTATCGACAGCAAAATATATTTTCGCTTCATACACAACTAAGGAGGAAGGTTATGGATGCAGAGAGTTACGGGTCAAGTGCTATGTCGGTTGCTCATGCTACTAAAAGGATTCATTCCATATGTACTCAATCCAAACCTTATATTCCTCGGTTCTGCACCGAAATCTGCAAACCTCTTATTGATGTTTCTCCACTGGGCGGAATCAGCAAGGTGTCTCAACATACCATCCTTCTTGCGCTCCTTCGAGTGCCAACGCAGCAGTTTTGCCTCATTTGGATTCGCAAAAAACTAGTTTAAACGGAGAATTATATGAAGATAACATACTACCTTTGTAGGAGGTCCTTTCTTCATCTCTGTTCCCTCGCCATCATCTAATTGATTGTTACGTTTGTATCGGGATACGTTGCACACCGGACATACATGCATGTTTGCACACTCTTTACGGTAGAGGATACAGCCGTTCAGATATGCATGTATTCTTTCTACTTCCATTCCCAATGGACAAAGAACCTTCTTAGCTTTATACGTGGTTTTAGGCAACTCATTTCCCTCCAGAAGCATGTCCGCTAAAAGACCTAGTAGCGCCGTGAAACTCTTATCGGACCAACCGTTGCTTGCCTTCAATTTCAACAGTTCAAGCACAGCTGACAACTTCGTGTACTTTGACCTATAGCACGTGGACAAAGGTTTCTCCGAGTCCTCCATCAAGCCTCAGAATATAACATACTCCCTCTCATTATAGTTCTCTTCTACATCATGAAGCATCTGATCCAGATTATCATCATGCATCCTATCCGAATCCGAACCACAATCGACATCATCCGGCGGCATATCATTGACTTCACTGGCGATGTCATCCAGCGGCATATCATTGACTTCACCGGCAATGTCATCCGGTGGCATATCATTGACTTCGCAATGACTGGTCCAACACATATACCATAAGATACTACATTTCTAGGTCGTGGAAGATATGAACTTGATTTATTAATATTTGTGATGATTGTTTGTTGACTTTTTAAGTGTGAAAGCATGCCACATTTAGAGAAGCATGATGGTTCGTCTTTGTTGATAGGATAGTATTTTCATACTCTTATAGCACTTGGCACAATTGCCTTGAGATCTGCTCATAGTTATTTCATTGCTTCATTTTCAGAAGATCCATTTTCTATGGCACCTCGAAGAGCCCTTGAAACTATTGGAAAAACATTATACTCACAATCTGAGAGATGGTAGCCTAAGGTGAGCCACTTATTTTTCCTGTTTAACTCATCTGATATTGTGATAATCGTTACTTACATCTTCATGTCCTAATGATGCTTGCAGGCTCGTTACAAGCTTCAGTTGGATCCAACAGTGGAGGAAGTTAAAAAGCTTTGTAATACTTGCCGCAAATATGCCAGATCTGAGAGAGTCCTTTTTCATTACAATGGTCACGGTGTGCCAAAGCCTACAGCTAATGGAGAGATTTGGGTGTTTAATAAGGTGAGTGTTATTTAGACACTGCATAGGTTGCTGCATTATTTATCTGTAGATGTCTTTGATGAAGTGGCCTTTGTATTTTGGTGCAGAGTTACACACAGTATATTCCGCTTCCTATTACTGATCTTGATTCATGGCTGAAAACACCTTCTATTTATGTTTTTGACTGCTCAGCGGTTGGAATAATTGTAAAAGCTTCTTGCTTTTGCCTTTGATGTGCGTCCCCTCTGTGCCATCTTGAATCGATTTGCGATACATGGTAGCTGCTCGCTGTGAGGTGCTCTTTAATTGCCGCTCTTTCTTACTATTATTTTTTAAATGCTGTGCTTACTAACTTTCTCCTAATTTATTCTCCCCATGAGTAGATGGCTTGGTTGACCTGCTGAGCAGAAATCGCATCCTTTGTCAAGAAAGCTTTTGTTTGACCTTTCAGTTTACCGGCCATCGTTATCTCTTTTACTTCCTGGATTGGTCTGCGATCCGCATTCCTTGTGTGTCATCTTGGTTGAACCATCGCTATATATCTATCTATCCATTTATATCTACCACAGATGTCATTCTTCTTTTGTTATTTATTTATGTATACCACCTATGTTATTCGGATTCTGCTATACTCTTTCCCTTTTCATATGTACTTGCGTTTTCACTAGTGTAGCCCATGCCATTTTGGTTGTGCTAGACAGAAGTATTCACCCAATGCACCACACACCAAACTTACTGTTATGATACTTGCTCTCTAGCTCTTCATGCTATGTAGATTCAGCATGGCGTATACATCTTAATAACAGGTTACCGGTACGCTTTTTAAGCATTGTTAGCGTTGCCCATTCTTCATAATTATTGACCAGTTCATCAGTACTAGGTAATTTTTTGATTCCAAATCTGGGTAGTTTCACCTATTAGTTAGAAATTCTTTTACCGTACAGTGATTTCTTACAGCGTAAATGAAAGGTACCTATGCTTGTATGTAGCATATGGAAACATATCAAATGAGAATAGTCTTCTGATTGGATTGAGAACTAGCAGCCTTACCCATTGGATCAAATCTACAAGGCTCAGATTAAACATAAACTCTAAAAAACATTGATGACACTTTTCAAATCCATGCTCCTAAAACATTTCATCAACTTATTAAAGAGAAATGATGGTGATGGTTTACCGAGAACATGAGTTATAAATTATGAAGAGGGCACCAACTTAATTACTCTTAAACATAGGGGAATGATTAGATTGTTTTGGATGCATAGATATGTTTTGGCAATACTTTCAGTTAAGAGTGTTATTTGCTCAAGAGTTATCATTTTATGACTTATTCTCAAGACTTAGCCCTAGGGTGCATTTTATAGTTATCCTAAGACAAATTATTTGAGGTAAAGTGCAATAATTTATTAACAAGGTTCAATAGTTTCTTATACCAAAAGATGGTTGAATCTTTGCATCTTAAAGATGATATTGAAGATTGGACTTACAATTGAGGATATCGAATATTTGATTTATACTTTTCTATTTCCAATAAAAAGAAGGGTCTATTGATTTGGAACAACTTGGCATTAGCATTTTATGTAGCAAGAGTTAGTTAAGTAAATGAGCTTGCTTTGTATTAGCCTATTTTATGATGAAACCCACAATTCAAGGCTCTGGTACTTGGTCCGTACCAAACAATATGGCTTCATAACTAGCAAGAGTAAGCCAAAAATTAATCACTTGGAAATTAGCCATGAGAGTTAAATAAATTATTTCATAAAGCTCTCTTTGATTTTTGCACAAAATCTTGTTTAATACCACAAATTGCATTTTAATTCTAATACCACATTCCAGACTTATCTAGCAACATTTTCACAAGATGGCAGTGCTTGGAATTATACAAACGATAACCATACCTGCACACACACATCAATGGGGCCCACCTGTCATGGACAGAGAGAAGAGAGAGCCACGGTAGGGAGTGAATAGGAGAAAGGGGCGTCGGTGGAGACAGCCGCAGGAACAGGGGCTCAGCGTACGGTGGCGGCAGCGCCGCTGGTGGAGAACCCCAGGGAGGTGTTGACGACTGGATGAGATCAACCCACGGGTTGTCGAGTGATGGCGGTGGCACTGCTTCCTTCGGAGTGAAGCAGCTCGGATTGGCTTGGAGCGGATGGAGTAAGGAGGTCGCGGAGGTGCCGATGGCCTGGGGATAAAGGAGCGAATCAAAGCGAGCACAAGCAAGAAAGGGTCGAGGCGAGCTTACCACGGTGGTCACCGAGGCCGAAGAAGAACCGAGGCAAGCTGGCAACGGAGGCCACGAGTGGCGCAGGGAAACTCCCGTGGGGGATCGCCTCGATGGGGAAAAGTGCCGGCTAGCTGCTGGGGACGTTTCAGGATGGTGAGAGGCGGCTTTCGTGGTGGGGAATCGGAGGGAAGTCGCCGGTGGCGAAGAAAATGGTGGTGCCCGCGCTTTCTGGAAGGAAAAGCTGATTTGGGGGAAATCCTGGAGTGAAGAATTGAGCTTAACTAGCTGGAGAAGGAGGTGGTTGGCGCAATTCATTGTGGAGGCGCCGAGCTGCTGTCATCCATAGGGAAGGGCAGCTCGAGGGCTCAGGCGTAGGCCGACGGCATGCGCGAGGGAGGAGCTAAGCCGAGTGGGTGGAGGTGCAGGCAAGGCCGGCGCAGGGCTAGGACGGGGCAGGCTGGCACCGGGCCTTTGCTGAGGGCGATGCGACGGGCTAGCGTCGACGCTAGGCCGGTGAAGCGACAGCTTGACATTTATGCCTACGGTGGAGAGTGGTGGCTAGCTCGGCAGAGTGAGGAGAGGAGTTATGCCGGGGAGCGGAGAGCAGGTTGTAGGCCGGTGAGGTAGCTTGTACCGGCTGCAGGTCACAGACGCGACGCGGAGTGGCTGGGCGGCCGCTGGAGGCATTGAAGGCGCCGAGGTGGAGTAACTCCGGGCGGCGAGGCTGGTGGTAGAGCGGTGGCCTGCAGCTAGGTGAGGTGACGCGACGCGGAGTAGAGTGAATCTGGCTCTATGCTGGTGGTGGTGACGCCTTAGGCCGGTGACAGGCGCAGTCGATATGAATATGGTGCGACGTGCGAAACCAGGGGCGAGGCAGCAGGCAGTGGGGCTGAGGACGCCGGGGCGGGCCAAGGCTGCGGTGCTTGGAGCTGGGCCGAAGCTGCCGGCTCGAGGGCCGGCGGGAGGAGCAGCTGTGCGGGCACCTGGAGCCGGGCTGGTCTCCTGCTGGGGCCAGGCGAGGGAAGGATGGAGAGGGTCGGCTCACCGATTCAAGCTGGGAGGAGGAGCGCTGGGCTGGGTGAATCGGCAGGGAAGAGGGGAGGCAAAGAGGAGGGGAGGAGGAAGAAGGAGCCTGGCGATGCTGGGTAAACAGGAGTGGGGAGGCGGCGTCAGGGAATAAGGGAAAGGAAGAGAATCGACCGAGTGGGCCGAATGGGCTCAGAAGAAAATGGCCGGAAGAAATAGGGCTAAGGCCCCAAGAAGGATTTTTCTGAATTTTGCAGTTTTAAAGAATTCTTGTTGACCTGTTTAAGTGCCAAATAATTTTATAAAAATTTTTAAGTATGCAAATTGGGTCTTGGTGTTTTAAATGTCTTAACTTTCAAAGACTGGATTCGGATTTTGATTAGAAATCTTGCTTCTCCATAATTTTGGATTTAGGATTTACCAAGAGTTTGAGATTTCAGATTTTGATTTTTAAATCTGATTCCCACTTCTGAAGTTTTGTTCTTTCTTAATTAAGTTTTTGCCGCCTGAAATCCCATATTAAGAACTTGAATAAACAAAATTTTGAAACTCACCATAATTAAGAAAAGATTTTTATTAATTTTGCAAATCACAAATTTAGGGTGTTACAAATCCTACCACCCTTAAAAGGAATCTCGACCCCGAGATTCTGGTAGAGTAGAAAGAAGAAGGCAGAGAACAACTGGCTAGCAGTAGGCTACAAAGATCTGCTTGGCAAGTCGTCCTTTCCTTGGAGCAGTCGGAAGTGAGAAGAAAACCTGCACAAAAAGGGTTAACACTTGGAGAGAAGAGGTAGGGGAAACCTTGTTCTTTCATGTAGACTTTGTAGCGATCGCTTATTCAGGTACTGAATTCACTTTTCCAGGTATTTTTGTTGTCCGTAAGTGCCTAGTTCAAAATCCTTCTTAAACTGGAAGGTAGTGGTCCATAATCTATGGCATTTCATTATTCTTGCGTTATCCTTGGCTACCCCCCCTTAAAATGAGGTCCTTGATACTCACTTCTTTTGTCAGCTCCTGCCTTGGCGAGCTTGAGGGCAACTTGTAGGCTCAGCCTCTGTATCTCAGCTGCCTTGGTCAATAATATACTCATAGAGCAATCCTTGGGGCAGTGATCTTGTCCTTCACAAAGAAAACACATGGCCTTGCCCATTGGACATTCTCCGATTGGGTGATCCTCGTCACAGTTGGGGCAACTATCGATGCATTGATCGTCCTGATGTTCTTTTTTCTTCGCACCGAGTGCATGCCACTAAGTTTTTGTAGCATTCTCCTGGCAGGTGGCATTTCTTACAGTAGGGACAATAGTGGTTTGGGCAACTATAGTAATAGTGTCATTTTTTGTCCACAAGTGAAACATGGTCCTTTCTTATCCTATCGTAAGAAATGCCACATGAGTGGGCGTTATGTCCTTTCTTGCCGCATTCACAGCACTCCGTAGTTGGCAGAACTTCTAGATCCGAAGGTATCCTTGTGGCAAGCATGATTTGTCCTTGAGTAGGTTCCTTGCTGTTAAAACCATCCATGATACCAGAGTCAAGGTTAAACATGATGGTTTCCATTACTTGCGTATTTTTCTTCCTTTTGGGACACTTATCATTTTTACCAGGCTTTTTAAGAGGGCACTTGCTATTGAATATTTCCTTCGTGCTGATGTCGGGGTCGATGGTAGTCACACCTTCTATCCGCTTTTCCATTTCCGGTTGGGAGTACTCATTTGCTGGGTCTTTTGTGCCATAGGGAGGAGAACACTTATTTGTCCTGTCTGTTTGTCTTTGAGGGCATCTACTGGCATAATGTCCAATATCTCTGCAATTGAAGCAAGTGATATCCTTTTGAGGTTTGCCAGGCAGTGCGCTGCGAAGATTTCCTTTTGGTTGGTCTTCCTTCGTTTTCAGCTTGTATGTAGGGATATATCCTTGGCAAGTACCAACTTTTTGTCTCTTTCTCTTCCTTTGGTCAATGGCTGCTATCTTGCTTTTCAACATTGTTTGTTTGAGGCTGATTTGAGAAGCACGTCCCTTATGCGGCAAGGACTGAGTCTTGACTCTTTTGCAAGCCAATTCTTCGGGATTGTGGTCTCCCTTGAAGTTATTGTCTTCCTCGAGCTCCCGAGCCTTGATTGCTTTGACTTGGTCACCATCCATCTCTTGCTTGAAGCCTAACAAGGTTTTCAGCAATGAGGTGAGAGGGAAACAGCATGAGGTACGAAGAGATTCGCACAGATAAGAGATTACACTCTAATGAAGGAGAGTGCACCCAGAAAATTGGGGCAACACACCAGCCACACGGAACAGCCAAAAAATTTTAAAAACACGCTTTTCCTGTGATTGCAAAGTACACTGTCCGAGGGCAAGAAGGCAATGCACAGGGCATATTAAAATTTCACAAAGAAGCAACGTCTAAGTGAGGAAATACACAAAAAAGAACGCAGGGTTCTGAGCACTAGATCCTATGGGGACTGGGGAGGAAAACAAACTCCCTTTTACAAGGATATTCCATCTTTCTGTGGTATCACTTCATGAACCATAGTTCTTCATTTCCGGCTTACAATCCTTGGCTTTATTCTTCCGTGGTTAAATCCAGGTTTTCTCTTTCCAGATTCAAGTTGTAATACTGCTGGTATAACTCCTCAATCAACAGGTGTTATTATGTACCTGATCCATAAATCATAAGAGTTGCACGATCCAAGATTTCAATAATCAATTCAAGGTTATACATCCTTAAGAACTTCCAACCTTATTATTTCATGATCAACTAGCTCTTATAAATCCAATTTTTAACAAAAGCTACAATTCCAACTTTTTGCTAGTGATCAATCCACTCAACTCTATTAATTTTTGATCACTTTGTTTCCATAAAATCCAAGTTTCATCAAACATTAGAATTTCGCTGGTGGTCATTCCAGTTAGCTTTATATTTCTTAATGATATTGTGTCAATCCATCATTTATATCATGGGTCCTTAATAATCCAAGCTTTTCCATTATTGATGCGCAATTTGATTCCTTAGGTATTCAAATCTTATCATCCGAAATTTTCTTTCCAAGTTACTGCCTTGGTATTATTTATCCACCGATAACAAGATTATCAATCACATCTAAAATCCGAAGGTTATTAATCATTCTTTCCAATCACCTATAATCCAACAATTTCTTCAGTAATCAACTATTCATCCATCAAAAAAAATTTTATCTTGCCTACTGAGATTGCAAGGTGATATCCATAGTTATATTCTCCTTCATTTATGGAATTCAAGTGATTCACTTATGCAACTACTCCAAATTTCTCCACCATTGTTGCATAATTATGCTCGACTCAATAACAAAAATCCAATATTATCCAAAATGTTTCTCCTGGGTCATCTTGTGATTGATAACTATCCAATAGAAACAAGGTGGCAGATCAAGATGATAATCCGAGGGGTATTGCTTTGTCAATGCTTTCAGTGGTCAACTTCATTCCCATATCCCTTGTGTATGCACTTATCCGAATTTCGTCTTGTCCAATAAGGAGTCAAAGACCACCGTTAAATCTTTCTCTGTAACCAAATCAGTTCATCCACTTAATCAATTCTGTCTGTGAATAAATCCACCAATGATATATTTCACTTAATTGAATTGATCCAATTCCTTCGTAAACCCGAGTATGAAAACCAAATCATTATCCACCAAAAATAAGGGCATTGGGCAACTCATAATCCAAAATTAATGCTATCCTTTGTACTTCGAGTAGCCCTCTTGCTATTTAACTATATCCTGTTATTCCAACATTTATGTATTCTTCTGAAATCCTTATCGTCCATCAATCATGATTGTACTTTCTTTCCTTCAGGAACTTAATCAGCTTATTTTCTTATCCAATCCAATTAATCCATTTATTGCTCCATTATCATTGGCATATATCCCTAATCAATCCAACTTTTAATTAGATCAACTAGTACTGTATCCCAAGTATTTCAATTGTCTTATATCTGAAATCAATCTAATCACTTAAATCCGATCACTTTCAGACCTCTTAAAAAAATTGGTATAAGTCCATCAAGATTGGTTAGAGGTCTAGGAATCCAATTGAACCTAATTCAATCCTCTGATGTCCAATAAATCCGAGCTTCTAGGTGGTCTATCCATTTTTTTCCACCCAATAATTTATATTACTACCTCTTTAAGATACGATATAAATCCACCAAAATTAATTTGCAATTATCTTGGAGGTAGTGGCATATATTTTTTCTTCCCTCACTGATTTGGATAATCCAATCTCTAGTTAATCCAAGCTTTAAGTTGATCCACTCATCTCTTTCTTCGAAGCCCTTTCCTAGCAATCGGCTTGATCCAGCGAATTCTTATCCGAAAGTTGACATCTTTATCTCTTCCAAACAATTGCTTTGAATCCATCAACCTTCATATGCACTTTAGATTCCCAGGTGTGGCTTCGGAAGGAAATTTCGAGAAGCGTCCTGAAATCTTAAAATTTTGAATTTTGGGGTAAGAGAGCTTCTAGAATTAAAATCTTGGTTAAAGCAAGATTTAGATAAGGGGAGATCCAGAGTTTAGATAAGGAGAGATGTTCTAAGAAGGATAAGATAAAGCAGTAGAGCTTATACTTTCACAAGTACGGTTTTAAAGAAATAAATTCTAATTTTCAAACTAACAGCCATGCTAACTAAGGTTATGACCTACAGTCGATATGCTCTGATACCATCTCTGTCAGAACCGGATTTAGATATCCGAATTCCTCTGTGATTTCTGCATCGTTCCCTGGATCAGTAGCCAGTGCTCACAGTTACATCAATGTATATCAGAAACATATTAAGCGAAAGCATAATTAATACAGTAATAACTTACATGGGCCGATTAGGCCGAGAAAGCAGAGAACGCAGCAGCGGAAAATATTCACACAAGTGGGACCCTCAGGACTTGCCCACAGGCAGCCAACTGGGGTTTCGCGACCTATGTCCATGGCCTTCTTGAATACCAGCTCTGTCGACCCTCTTTAAACATTGCAGGGCCTCTCCTTCTGTTCTTGACTAACTAGAGGGTAATAAGCAACAGTAAGTACAAATTGTACTCAACAAGCCATCACACAGAATGCATCACTAATAACTATTATATGCAAGGCTGTGAAAGGAGGCTTGAGGCTATTTTATTTGCTAAAGTAGCATTTCCAATACAATAGGTAGAATTCCTGAGACTTAGCAATTTTAACCAAAATGTAGTTGTAAAGAGAGAGTGCAATATTTATAGTAGCGCAGGTTACATCCACCTTTTACAGTGTATGGTTATCTCCACCAATGCTAATTTTGATTATTGGGCTACATCCACCCTAATACCACTGGAGTACATCTCTCTAGGAAAAATCCAACAAAGTAGAGTACCTCTCTCCACTTAGTTTTCATCCCGCCCGAAAAAGGTTTTTGAAATAAAACTAACTCAAGGATATTCCCATGTCCGCTCTTGACCGTGATCACGGCTATTCGAATAGTTTTAGACTCTGCAGAGTTGTACATCTTTACCCACAAGAGATAATCCAATTGTTATATTCCGCATGTTTCCTTAGACATGCAGATCAACCAGATTATCACATGACCTTTACAATGCATCTAGTAAATGAATGCACTCGCTAAGGTTTCGTCTACAGGAAGGCCATTGGCGCTAGCTAGACCCCCTCTTGCGCCCACCGCTATCGAGTGACACGACCATCTCCAGGACGCTTTGCATCCAGCGAGAAAAATCGTGCTTTCCCCCGAAATGCATTCATTTACTGGCGAGTACAAATTATTTAGTCATGCGTACACTTTGTCAGCTTGTGGTTGTACTATTTTACATGGAGAGGTCAACACAGGATTAAGTCCTTAATTTGTCTAGACGGGCGTCCACAGCCCAATGTTACATCCACCAACCACTCCTATCCGCCCAGACAGGTAAAGCAAGTTTTTAGAGTTTCGAGAAGCACAAGATAATCCGTACCAAAACTATCAGTCATCTACATCCCATGACTAAGTAATGATGATGAGCCGAACAATTGAATGCCCTAACTCTGGACTCACTTGGCAGTAAATAGGACTTAGTTAATGTTAATAGCAATATTATCTAGGGCGACAAGGATTAATTGAATCTAATGGTAAAGAGTGTCATATTATTACTATTGGTAGCATAAAAGGGCAATATCTATCTTACCTTTGATATAATTTGCATAATAAATAAGCATGCATTTTGATAATTTGAATGAACATAACTTTTAAAAATGTGGGATCAATATGATCAAAGTAATGACTTGCCTTGTTTATTTACCGTGGTCTTGATTCTATTTCAAAACCCGCTAACCAGTCAGTTGTATTAAAATCTTGAATCTTCACTACCGCCCGGATCTGCTTGGTCTTGTCGTCTTCAGATTGTAGCCTTCTAATACGTATCGACAAAACAGAACAACCAAATAAATCCAATAGTGGCAAAAATCTAGTTTAAATTAATTGACTTTATTTAATGTTGCTTATAGATTGAGAGTAAATAGGTAGAAGGTTGGAGCGGATTTGAATGAAGGAATTGATTTGATAGCTTTTCCGTGAGGGAAAATTTTATGAAACAGGAGGAATTTAAATAAAGGATTATCTGCAGGATCCTTCCATTGGGTTCAAGGTTTGATTTCTTATTTAAAGATTTTCTCTTATTGATTTACATTTATCAAGGAAGTTCCAAAAGTTAAGTTGGACTTATACATCTTTAGAAAGTTTGCCGGAGAGGGTGATTTGGTAGATACTTGGTCCATGCATCTTAAGGTGTTAGATATAGAATGAGGTGAAGCATTTTATCCAATTATGGTTAGGAGCAAGTTAGTATTTCATCAACTTATTAAAGAGAAATGATGGTGATGGTTTACCGAGAACATGAGTTATAAATTATGAAGAGGGCACCAATTTAATTACTCTTAAACATAGGGGAATGATTAGATTGTTTTGGATGCATAGATATGTTTTGGCAATATTTTCAGTTAAGAGTGTTATTTGCTCAAGAGTTATCATTTTATGACTTATTCTCAAGACTTAGCCCTAGGGTGCATTTTATAGTTATCCTAAGACAAATTATTTGAGGTAAAGTGCAATAATTTATTAACTAGGTTCAATAGTTTCTTATACCAAAAGATGGTTGAATCTTTGCATCTTAAAGATGATATTGAAGATTGGACTTACAATTGAGGATATCGAATATTTGATTTATACTTTTCTATTTCCAATAAAAAGAAGGGTCTATTGATTTGGAACAACTTGGCATTAGCATTTTATGTAGCAAGAGTTAGTTAAGTAAATGAGCTTCCTTTGTATTAGCCTATTTTAAGATGAAACCCACAATTCAAGGCTCTGGTAGCTTGGTCCGTACTAAACAATATGGCTTCATAACTAGCAAGAGTAAGCCAAAAATTAATCACTTGGAAATTAGCCATGAGAGTTAAATAAATTCTTTCATAAAGCTCTCTTTGATTTTTGCCCAAAATCTTGTTTAATACAAGAAATTGCATTTTAATTCTAATACCACATTCCAGACTTATCTAGCAACATTTTCACAAGATGGCAGTGCTTGGAATTATACATACGATAACCATAGCTGCACACACACATCAATGGGCCCACCTGTCATGGACAGAGAGAAGAGAGAGCCACGGCAGGGAGCGAATTGGATAAGGGGCGTCGGTGGAGACAGCCGCAGGAACAGGGGCTCAGCACACGGTGGCGGCAGCGCCGCTGGTGGAGAACCCCGGGGAGGTGTTGACGACCGGATGAGATCAACCCACGGGTTGTCGAGTGATGGCGGTGGCACTGCTTCCTTCGGAGTGAAGCAGCTCGGATTGGCTTGGAGCGGCCGGAGTAAGGAGGCCGCGAAGGTGCCGATGGCCTGGGGATAAAGGAGCGAATCAAAGCGAGCACAAGCAAGAAAGGGTCGAGGCGAGCTTACCACGGTGGTCGCCGAGGCCGAAGAAGAACCGAGGCAAGCTGGCGACGGAGGCCACGAGTGGCGTAGGGAAACTCCCGTGGGGGATCGCCTCGATGGGGAAAAGTGCCGGCTAGCTGCTGGGGACGTTTCAGGATGGTGAGAGGCGGCTTTCGTGGTGGGGAATCGGAGGGAAGTCGCTGGTGGCGAAGAAAATGGTGGTGCCCGCGGTTTCTGGAAGGAAAAGCTGATTTGGGGGAAATCCTGGAGTGAAGAATTGAGCTTAACTAGCTGGAGAAGGAGGTGGTTGGCGCACTTCATTGTGGAGGCGCCGAGCTGCTGTTCATCCATAGGGAAGGGCAGCTCGAGGGCTCAAGCGTAGGCCGACGGCATGCGCGAGGGAGGAGCTAAGCCGAGTGGGTGGAGGTGCAGGCGAGGCCAGCGCAGGGCTAGGACGGGGCAGGCTGGCACCGGGCCTTTGCTGAGAGCGATGCGACGGGCTAGCTTCGACGCTAGGCCGGTGAGGCGACAGCTTGACATTTATGCCTACGGTGGAGGGTGGTGGCTAGCTCGGCGGAGTGAGGAGAGGAGTTATGCCGGGGAGCGGAGAGCAGGTTGTAGGCCGGTGAGGTAGCTTGTACCGGCTGCAGGTCACAGACGCGACGCGGAGTGGCTGGGCGGTCGCTGGAGGCATTGAAGGCGCCGAGGTGGAGTAACTCCGGGCGGCAAGGCTGGTGGTAGAGCGGTGGCTTGCAGCTAGGTGAGGTGACGCGACGCGGAGTGGAGTGAATCCGGCTCTATGCTGGTGGTGGTGACGCCTTAGGCCGGTGACAGGCGCAGTCGATATGAATGTGGTGCAACGTGCGAAACCAGGGGCGAGGCAGCAAGCGGTGGGGCTGAGGACGTCGGGGCGGGCCGAGGCTGCTTGCGCGGTGCTTGGAGCTAGGCCGAAGCTGCGGGCTCGAGGGCCGGCGGGAGGAGCAGCTGTGCGGGCACCTAGAGCGGGTCTCCTACTGGGGCCAGGCGAGGGAAGGATGGAGAGGGGCGGCTCACCGATTCAAGCTGGGAGGAGGAGCGCTGGGCTGGGCGAATCGGCAGGGAAGAGGGGAGGCAAAGAAAGAGGAGGGGAGGAGGAAGAAGGAGCCTGGCGGCGCTGGGTAAACAGGAGTGGGGAGGCGGCGTCAGGGAATAAGGGAAAGGAAGAGAATCGGCCGGGTGGGCCGAATGGGCTCTGAAGAAATTGGCTGGAAGAAATGGGGCTATGGCCCCAAGAAGGATTTTTCTGCATTTTGCAGTTTTAAAGAATTCTTGTTGACCTGTTTAAGTGCCAAATAATTTTATAAAAATTTTTAAGTATGCAAATTGGGTCTTGGTGTTTTAAATGTCTTAACTTTCAAAGACTGGATTCGAATTTTGATCAGAAATCTTGCTTCTCCATAATTTTGGATTTAGGATTTACCAAGAGTTTGAGATTTCAGATTTCGATTTTTAAATCTGATTCCCACTTCTGAAGTTTTTTTCTTTCTTAATTAAGTTTTTGCCGCCTGAAATCCCATATTAAGAACTCGAATAAACAAAATTTTGAAACTCACCATAATTAAGAAAAGATTTTTATTAATTTTGCAAATCACAAATTTGGGGTGTTACAATGCATTACATTAATACAAACTAACCTGATACGGCAAGCCACGCACTTTTGAATTAGTCAATAAGAAATTGATCAGTCTACAATTCGACATTTGGTCCTGCACGGCTGCATGTCCACACCAAACCAATCGGTCTCGCACTCAATTTGTACAAGGGACGATTATCTTTTAGTTAGCACCTGACATATATATATATATATATATATATATATATATATATATATATATATATATATATATATATATATATATATATATATATATGTATCATTATCCCATTTCTTTCGATACTAGAATTCGATTGAGATGGAGCTTGCTCTATCTGCAATTGCCCAAGATCTGGTCGGTCGATTCATATCGTTTCTGACGAGCAAGTATTCCAGTCATGCAAGCCTGGAGAAGCAGCAGCTGGACAGACTGCAGCAACTCCTTCTCAGGGCTCACATAATCGTCGAGGAGGCAGATGGGCGATACATCACAAACTCCCGCATGTTGGTGCAGTTGAAGATGCTCGCGGAGGCCATGTACCGAGGCTACCACGTGCTGGACACCTTTCAGTACAGGCACCTCAAGGAGGGTGCTGAAGAAGAGGTGAGCGACTCTTATGCCTGGTTCCTCACTAATCCTATCAAACGTTTCCGGCCAGCAGTTGGTTTTTCAAATCATAGTTCTCCCGATCTTGATCTCCAAAGTGCCTTAGTAGATTTAGAAGATATCGCTGAAAATATGGAGGAGTTTGTCATACTTTTGGGGGCATCTGAGCGCATGTTGCGCAGACCATATGACACATATCTTTACATTGATAACTTCATGTTTGGTCGCCACACCGAAAAACAACATGTTATCAACATCTTATTGCAGCGCAACCCTCTTTGTTCTCCAACTGTTGTTCCAATCATTGGTGGCTATGTTGTTGGGAAGAAAACACTGGTAGCGCATGTTTGCAATGATGAGAGGGTCCGTTCCTACTTCTCTTCAATTTTGCATCTTAATGGTGAAGACCTCCATGGAATCGACCATGAAAAGTTTGCATCTGGAAGGATGTTGATTGTCGTTAGTTTTGTTTCTGATGTTGATGATGAGGACTGGAAAAAACTTTACCTGTCACTGCACAAAGAAAGCAAGGTGGTAATCATAAGTAGGACTGAAAGATTAGTGAGATTTAGCACAATAATGAAGCCAATTCTCCTTAGTACATTATCTCACGAGGAGTATAGCTACCTCTTCAAGAATCTAGCTTTTGGAAGTGCAAACCCGCAGGACCACCCAAGTTTAGTACTGCTGGCAAATGAGTTTGCCAAGGTGTTGAAAGGGTCATTTGTCGCAGCATATAACTTAGCCAATGTGTTGAGGAGTAATCTGAACCTTCAATTCTGGCTTTGCATATTGAACCAATGCAGAAATGCGGTTGAGACCAACTTCTCCATGTATGGTGAGCATGTGATACTCCGTCTTAATAGACGCAGCCCAGCAGACATTACCGACTTTATGCCTCCTCGCAGTGAAACTGAGGTTTCCAACAGGAAGCTACCGATGATGAGGTTTGGAGACCTCATTCGAGATCCTACCATCCGTCCAAAGGGTGATTTTGATTTAGTGACATGGGAATCACGGATGCCCCCCTATACTAAAACAATTTACTTCGTTCCATCTTCTGCCAAAGAGAAGCTGTTCCCGCTTAGGAGGAAGCGCCCAGGACTACCATCTTAGTACGTGTTCTTCCCTACCTACTGTGTGTAGCTGTGCTAGACCGGTTTGCATATAGTGACACGTAATATTTGTAATCATGCTGTTTCCATACTCTAAACACGTAATATATCTTATTGCCTAATCTTACTCTCTTCTTACGTGTATTTCTTTTTGACCACCTGCATGGAATTTGATTGCAATTACATTGTTGTAGGTTGAATCCTGGACGTGCTGAGAATCCGTATTTGTGCACCACAACATAAGCTTTCTTTCAAGGAAATATGGAAAGTATTACACTGGTCCATCAAGATTGTGAGATGTCGGAGCAGATAGCTTCAAGTTTTTTGATGGTGATGTTGATCTCCTTTAGCATGCTGGTCTCTCATTGGATGAATTATATTTTAAGAGAGTACTAGAAGATCTTGGGTTGTTGGACCTGTCTACATCAGATGTTGGACCATGAGCCCAATCGAATACAACTCTAGTGGATGCAAGCAGCAATTAGACTTAATATTTGTGTTATGTCATGTCTTTTATCTGCCTATCTTATTATATAATATTTATAGTCTATTGAACACTTACACTTGTTATGGTCTTTTGGACTTGTGTGGTCTATGATTATCAAATTATATGCTAAGTGGTTGAACTATTATCAGAATAAGCACTATTACTAATTTATGCACTGCTTATTTGCTTTTCTGTTCTTCTCATCTTTTGTTTGGACTTTAGAGAAATGGAATGGACTATTAGTTCTCAAGCTACACTTACATGTTATAATCTAAGCATTATATATCGATTTATGTTTCTGTTATTTATTTGTATCTATGTACTTATTTATTCTCTCATTTCTTGGAAGATTGTTGGTTATATTGGTTTTGTCAATTTGTATAAGGCAAACAGCCAAGAGGAATGTCGGACCCGGATTTAGCAAATTTGAGTCCTCTATGAGTAATCTACACTATTCCTTGGATCAGTAGATAGTGTTCACAGATACATGACTGATTCATTTCATGCACGATACAAACCATAATAATATGACAATATCATAGATAAATAAATCCACATCACGATCAATTTTACATAAGGGCCACCAGGCCAAAACTTATATTACAAAAGAAAGAGAAATAAGTCACCCTCCCCTCGGTGTCCCCTTAGCCACAACAGGCCCTTGCCTTGCCACACCTCTCTCCTCCCTACCTGTGAGATGAGTCCAAGGTTCGATAGATTTACTTAGCCAAGTTGCACTTTGCAGACTGTACGATTTTACAATGGGAGGTCATGACTCGATTCGGTCCTTGTATTATCAAGGCGGGTCTACAACAACCCACACACTCGTACACTCCAATGCATCATACCCTCGAACCATCCGCCCAGATATATAAACAGTTGAGGATTTTGGGGGCATAAAAAAATGATCATTTTAAAAATCCATGACCATTTGCATTTACAACTTTTCCAAAATCACTCTTGCAATTGTATGTAATGTTTGGGGTATTTAAGCACTCCTGATAACTAGCAGGGCTAAGGCATAAGCATACTCATAATGTATTTTCCTTTGAAAAATTGTCTTTATAATTTTTCCTAGTGATATAACCGGGTCCGTTGTTTAATGGGCTAGGAAGGTATAATAGTAGCATCTAATACAAGGACAGCTAGCCAAGCATTAACAACAACATACTGTATTACATAAAATAACAGTATGCATTTGATAATTTAAATGTAAATAGTTTTGCGAAAGTGGGAATTCAAAATGATCAAAGTATTGACCCGCCTGGTTTGCAATTGTCCTAGTCTTGCTGATCTTGACTCGTGTCAACCTCAGATTCTTCCTCCTGAGCGTCGTACCCTAATTTTACGTCGAACGGGAATTTAAAAGAAATAAAAAGAATCAATATAACCAAATAAATTCTCATCAAAAATTCATGATTTTGGTTCCATTGGAAAGAGGGTGAATTTAGATGAATTTAGCCATTTTCTCACTTTATTTGGAGTTAAAATGAATTAGTTATGAATTTTTAAAATTTTTAGCCGAATTAATTCAAAAAAAATCAGAAATCATTTAAATATCCTGAGAGAAAGCATGTCAGACTGATAGGTGGGGTCCACTGATTATAATATTTTTCTTTTACTTACATTGATTGGTGGGGTCCACTGGATTTTTAATTTCTTTACTGTGCTTGAGACTGACACGTGGGGCCCACTACGGGTTATTAACTTCTCTCACTGCTAAGCACTGACACGTGGGGCCCACCAAGGGTTATTAATTCTTTCCTCTGGGTCACTGACAGGTGGGACCCACGGGAGATTTAACAGTTCATCTGACACTGACACATGGGACCCGATAACGGTTTAAATTAAACGGGGCCCACATGTCCATGACTTATTAACTTAACAGACGTCATTAACAATAATTAATTACGGTGCTAATCGGACAGACGAGATGAACAGTGGCTTCGTCAACCTCCCGACGACGGCGAAGCTCGTCGCCGACGGAGGAGACGGCGGCCGACCAATAGCATATGCAAAATGGGTTTCTCAACCTTGCGCCCACCCCTAAGTGGAGTCTCGCTGGCCAATTTGGCCGGAGCATCGACCGGCGGCGAGCTTGGGCGGCGGCGGAATAGGACATTAGTGGCGACGGCAGTAGGGAGCGCAAGAGTTCAATTAAACGTGGCTGAACTATCTAGGAATGGTCCTGAAGCTATCTCGGGGGTCGGTGGAACTCGGGTGTGGCGGCGGTGGGCTGTCAGTGTGTGGCGGCGATGCTCCGAGGAGGGTGCTCGATGAGGGAGATGCTCGAGCT
Source organism: Melocanna baccifera (assembly GCA_036346265.1). Lineage (NCBI taxonomy): Eukaryota > Viridiplantae > Streptophyta > Magnoliopsida > Poales > Poaceae > Melocanna > Melocanna baccifera. The sequence goes on along the minus strand of CM070704.1, from coordinate 17,599,163 downwards.
TCGGGAGCTTCGGCCGATGCTCGGAATGGAGTCATCGTGTACTGGAGATGCTCCTAGCCGAAGGAATTAGACAGAGAGGGACTCAATCAACGGCGGACCCGATGACTAGAATCGGGGAAGAAAGAGGCTCCGCCGAGCTACAATGCATGAAATCCCAATTGCTTTCGGTGAGAGGTAGTGGAGAGTGCGGGGAAGCTGCTGGGGGGCTTCGCGAGCTTTTAAGGGTGCCGAGGCGAGCTATCCGCACGGAGGTGGGGCGACGGCCATGGCGGGTGAAGCGGAAGGAGGGGTGGCCACAGGGCAACGGAAGGGACTTGACATTGGTGATGGAACAGTGATGGGTGATCGTGCGGGTGATGGTGGAGGCACGACATCATCGGCGTGGAACGGCGCTGTGGCTAACGCCGAGGGATGGTCGGTTCGAGGATAGTGAGAGAGAAGGAGTGAAGGGGGGAGTGTTGGTCGCTCGGTTGGGCTGGGCTCCCTCCTCCCTTTCCTTTTTTTGATTTTCTTTTTAATTTTTATTTTTGTTTTGATTTGCTATATATATACTTTTGATGCTTGTCTGTGTGTATGTATTATATATATATATTATATATATTATATTATATATATATATATATTATATTATATATATATATTATATTATATATATATATTATATTATATATATATTATATTATATATATGATATATATATTATGCATAAAGTTTTAAAATATTATTTCAATATTTTTAACTTTCTTTGTATATCTCCTATATTTGGCATTATTCCCAATTTAAGTTTGGGTGATTTTTGGAGTTTTAGAAATTTAATGATTTTCACATATCATGCTAATTTACCTTTATGAATTTTTAGGCAAGGATCTGGATCATCTTTTCATATTTGTATTTTAATTTTAATTTTTTCTTTTATAAGTACATTCTTTCTTTGTGGTGTTTTCCCCTTTTCATTTTGTGCTTTATAATATATATATATATATATATATATATATATATATATATATATATATATATATATATATATATATATATATATATATATACATTTTCTCTTTATTGATTAGAACCTCAATCAAAATCCAATAAAAATCTAGAGATTTAAAATCTCAAAAAATGCCATAATTTATATAGTATTCATACTTTCAGAAATTGGAATGTTACAGCTGGCCACACGCCGGCCAATCGACGGACCGGCCTCCCCATCGCCACCATTGATCTAGATCTAGATCAACGACCGAGATCGTGCCACATATCCACACCCACGCTGTCGGATCCTGCTGACCTCAGCCCGCACCCGCGCGCCGCCGACGATTTACCTTCTCGGTGCACCCGGTCCACCACGAGCCGACACGTCAGTGGCACTGTGTCGTGGACCCATGGACCTGAACCGTCCGAGTCAGCAGGCCAGTCAGTAGATACGTCAGCCCTACCCGCCATGTGTCAGTGCCACCTCAATGCCACGTTAGCACCGACCGCCCCAACTGCCACGTGTCAGTGCCACATCAGCCCTAGTTGCCATGTGTCAGCACAGTCAGCTTCCACGTTAGCCCTAGCACCACGTCAGCACCACCCCATATACACTATTCCATGAGCCGAGTCCACCGTGAACCTGCCTTCCCGCGCACCAAGTCCAGAGCATAGTAACTTTTTCGATTTTCAGTATTTTCTAGCCCATTTAATTTTCGGAGAGCCCATTCTTCTCCATCCTAGCTCTTGATTAACCCCGTTCTTTTTTCTAAATTCATCTAAAATTGAGCTCCATCTTTTAGTTCTAGTTTCAAGGTTTTTAGAGTTCATTTGAATTTTATTTGAATTTATTTTGTTAATAAATAATAATAATAAATAAATAATCAATAGAATTGAAATTAAACCACTTGTGAACCTCCCATTCACAAGCTAAACCAACAGTGAACTACCCGTTCACTTTCCAACCATAAACCACAAGTTTAAATGAAATCACTACCTCTCGTGTGAAATCACCGAGCATTGTCTATAACCGAGGACGTAGCCATTCGAATAGTTTTATACTCTACAGAGGTTGCACAACTGTACCCACATGATGCGATTAGCCTCGATCTAAGGAAATCACAACAAGACCTTTACAAAGTTCAATTCCAACCTACTCCCGCCTGCTAGGGTTTTGCATTACCCCCTTGCGTCACATGGAAATCAACAAACATGTTCATCACAATGGCGACATTAAGGTTGAAATATCCTAAATTAATCAGCCAGGTCTATCCCATACTAGACATGTGGTTTGCACGATAAAGCTCAAATCAATGGCGCACAAAGTTAAATCCTTAATACTACTCGGGCGAGACTACCACATCCCACGAAGTGAACTCGCACTTCCCCCTTTACTGCACGATCACTCGTCCAAGTGAAAAACTAAGATTGTATAACCACGCCAATGACACACCAATATAATAGCATAAATTTTAATAAATGTAGCACCAACAACGGTTCCATAATTCATTAAGTCAAGTTAAATATTCACATGTGATGATAAACCCTTTCGTGAAATAAGCAAGGCTAAGCATTCTACTCGTATAACCCGTGTGATATCTAGCATAGCATCACTAATAATTGCCCAACCTTGTATCGCTATTTTAATACAAACTCTTGTACTGGTAGTTATTGTCCTAATTGAATAATTTTCCCTTGATAATTTGAACATCATGATGCTATTGTCACCATAGGTTGGAAAATTAAATAGTAATACTATGCTAGATGTCACATGGGTTGTATGATTAGAATGCTTAACCTGCTTAATTTACGAAAGGGTTTATCATCGTATGTGAATAATTAATTTGACTTAATGAGATATGGAACCATGGTTGGTCTACAATTATTAAAGTTTGTGCCATGACATTGGTGTGTGATTGGCGTGGTTATACAAACTGATTTTTCACTCAAACGAGTGATTGTGCAGTAAAGGGGAAGTGTGGAATCATTTTGAGGGATGTGGTAGACTCGCTCGGTTAGATTTAAGGACTTAACTTTGTGCGTCATTGATCTGAGCTTTACCGTGTAAATCACATGTCTAGTATGGGATAGACCTGGCTGATTAATTTAAGATATTTCGATTTCAATCTCGCCATTGTGATGAACATGATTGCTGATTTCCATATGGCGCAAGGGAGGGTGTGATGCGAAACCCTAGTAGGCGGGATTGGGTTGGAATTGAACTTTTTAAAGGCCTTATTGTGATTTTTTTAGATCGAGGCTAATCATATCGTGTGGGTACAGTTGTGCAACCTCTGTAGAGTGTAAAACTATTTGAATAGACGCGTCCTCGGTTATGGACAATGCTTGGTGATTTCACACAAGGGTTAGCGATTTTATATAAACTTGTGGTCTACAGTTGGAAAATGAACGGATAGTTCACTGTTGGCTTAGCTTGTGGATAGGAGGTTCACAAGTGGTTTATTTCAATTCCATTGATTATCTATTTATTATTGTTTTCTATTAAAGTTCGGTTTCAATCTATTTATCATAATTATCTTGAAATATCATTTTAGGCAAATTAATCTTTCAACCCTCCATTGGTAAGCCTTACATATTATATTGCATTCATTTGTTACAAACGACTTGCTGAATACTAATGTACTCATGGCTTTACGTCATTGTTGCTCAGTTGAGGAGTATTACCAGGAGAAGGTACCAGAGGGAGAATACTTCAGCGACTTCATGGATTAGGACTTCGCTCCCCAGTCGATTGCCTATGGGCATGTCGAATGGCTACTACGCTTATTTTGTTCTTTTCGCTGCTGGACTTTAAGCTCTTCGGGCTAGTGATATTGTAAGCTTAGCCATAAGGTCGTACCTTTGAGATTTATCGATATTTGAGTTTCCCTTTATTTTTAGCATGTGTATGGTCGATATTTCATCTATATTTGACTGTGTGCACTAGCATGATCCTGGACTAGTACAGTATATACAGAGAGTCCAAATTTGCATATTCGAGTCTTGACATACTGCCACACACCAGCTTGAGGGAGCCGCCGCAGAATGGTAGGAGAACTATTGCGCCGCTCACGAGGACCAAGACAACATCATGTGGGCAGAGTTCACCGCCACTTTCTGTCACGCCCATATCTTGGATGGGGTGATCGAGATAAAAAGAGAAGTTTCATGAACTGCAGCAGAAGAATATGTCGGTGAGCGAGTATCTTAACAAGTTCACCCAGTTAGCTCGCTACGCGCCAGAGGACGTAGCCACGGATGATGCTCGCCAGAAAAGATTCAAGAAAGAATTGAACCCAGAATTGAAGGTATAAGTAGTGGGTAATGACTATGCTAGCTTTCAGCATATGGTGGATAAGGCTATGCTTATCGAGGAGAGTCGCCGCGAGCTAGAGGAGTCTCACAAGAGGAGGATGATATAGTAGGGATCTCATATGCATCAGGTGCAGAAGGCCCGCTTTGGCACGTTTCAGCCTACACGAGTACCACAGCAGCAAGTCTTAGGACACTGGCCCCAGCGCCGCGTCAGTTTCAATCGGGACAGCATCCCAGTAGATCAGGTAGTCAGTAGTAGAGGAGCGCCAACCCAGCGGCATCCGTCACTTGCTTCAAGTGTCACAAGCCGGGATACTATGCTAGCAAGTGCCCCTAGAGGTAAGCCCCTACGCTAGTTCGCTTCAATCGAGCTCCAAGAGATAACTCTAAACTTTCGATTTTGAATTTTTGAATATGAAAATTTGATGGAAAAGATTTTAATATTAACTTTTGGTTTCAAGTCCTATTCTTGGTTTTCAATTTCCAAATTCCAATTTTGAAATTGAATTTTTAGACTGCAATAGGAAATTCAAAATTTCCTTGATTTGATTTTTCATTATTTAATTGTTTTAGTGAAAATCCAATTCAAGAACAATGAATGAACACCGAAAGTTTTACATAAGACTGCAAATAAATAAAAGATTTAAATTTCACTTAAATTTTTGAATGTTACAAATATGAATACGAATATTTTCAAATACGAATATGAATATGAACATTCTCAAATACAAACATGAAAATTGTTAAATACGAATACGAACATTTTTGAATATGGATTTTGCTTACCACATGCGTGTTTTCTTGAATATGAATATCGGATAAAATAGATTATCTGTTACCATTTCTCGGCCCTGGTAAAATCCCTCAATAGAGGGCGGATGATGAGCAAACAATCCTGCGGGAGGCCTCCCCACCATCTGTCGGGATCCCTGATGAGCGTGTTCAAAACTGGATAAGAGCGAGGTCATCTACCGTATCGTCTGCTGGCCATCTCTTTTTGAAACCCCACGGACGAGGAAGTAAAATGACATGTCAGGCTCTTGCAGAAAGCGCTGAGTATAGAATCTTCCCATGACTCATTCAAGGTAGTCAGGGAGCGAGATATACTCTCCACGGCCTTGGGAAATAAGGAGCATCCTGGTCGCATGAGAAGCCTTGGTCTTTATGTTCCATAGAAACATGATTTCTCAGAGGACTTCAAAGTGTACTGGAGTAGGAAGAGAGCCAAAACTGAGCACGAGGCACGCCTATGAGAGGATTTGACAGGGCCAATGCTTCAAATGTGTTGTCTAGGACTTTTAGGTTTATGAGCTATGATGATTTGTTTGGAGTTGGTTCATTAATTTCAGAAGACTGACTACTTACATAGCAGATACTTGCATGGAAGTCCAAAATTTTCCTTTTAATATTCACTTTGGAGTTATAGTTCACATGCATGTCAAGCTGAATTGTAAACTTAAGTGTACCGATGCTCGTTTACAATATTATGCTAGCAATTAAAATTCTAGTGGAGCTTATAATTTAGCCAGATCATCCATGGAAATCATTATATATATATATATATATATATATATATATATATATATATATATATATATATATAAAATTTCCACTAACTCTGTGTAATAATTGCAAATGGTCACCTTCATTTGCCAGACAATTATCTATTCAAGAGTTACAATCTATTAGCGAATACTAGCTACAACTTTTGTACTAAAATATGACGCCTTTTGTCAGTAACATTGTACCCAATGATTGATCCATATATAATATATATTACATACATTGTACTGAATCCATGTTTTGTAAAGTGCTGGTGCATTATGAGTATGTATTAGCAATGTATGAATTTGTTGAGATATATGAGCCAAATGTTTAGTTGTCTTTGTTGATGTGAGTGATTATTACATAAAGTACATGAAAATAATATTTGTTTCTAGTAGTTATTTTATCAATAGGAAGGCTTTGGAGGCAGGGTCTTTGGTTTGCCTCGGAATTCTTCTGAGGTATCTCGGTTTGCTTCAAGAGGCTTTTGAGGCAACTTGTTTGGTTTGCCTCAAAAGTTGTTTGCTTTGCCTTGGAAAGCTTTGGAGGCTGCCTGCTTGCTTTGCCTTGGAAGGCTTCTGAGGCAGCAAGTTTGCCTCTGAATAATTTTTGCGGCAAGGGTACACAAGGCAAGCATTATCAGCCTCAGAATCTCTTTTCAGACTGCTTTTGCTATTTCTGAGGCCTATTTTGTCTGCCTTCATAGGTTCGTGTTGTAGTGCAAGTGTCCTCTAGTAGCAACTCTAGGTGATGACACCTATCAAATCTCCACTGCTAGTAGTTGTAGGTTTTGTTACCTAGGTGCTTGCATCTAGCAACTCTGGGTGCTATTAACTAACAACTAGCAAATCTCCTCTAGTAATTATAAATTTCACTACGTATATACCAGTAGCTAGCAACTCTAGGTGCTGGTAACTATCAAAACTCTGAATTAGTTGTTAACTCTACATGTTACTTGCTATATTTGTCGTAAACAGCTCTATATATTACTACATTAGTTGCTAGCACCTATCTTGGACATTAGTGTTCCGCTATGATGTACTAGAAAATTTTATCTCTTGTGTTTAATCAATTTTACTGGTTTAGATAGCAAAGCTATAGCACCATACCAACAGATCTGTAACAGCTATAATACTTAATGGTACAGTTTGTTATATATGGTTAATTCCCTAATAGAGTGTAGTGTAAAAGCTATTGCTTCATTACATGATTTATATTGGACTGTATTTAACATTGCATTCGACTTTTCCTTTCCCCTTTGTTTTGTTTTGCATTTTTATTTGTAGAGTCCAGGTTGTTTTCTTAACATATTGTTGGATCAGAATGGCAAGAAGGGGTGAATAGTACTTCAAATTTTTCTCTAAGTATTTGTCTAATATTCATTCCAATAACTTGTTAAAAACTATAAATCTAAAAAATCTTGATGCTACAGTAATTCCAATCATGAACAACAAAAAATAGCACTATTCTAAATCCAAAAACCCCTAAAACTTTTGATCTGTATATCCAAAAGACTTGAAACTTGAACTAAGGCTAGATTATGACCTTGAGAACCTATTCCAACCAAAAATATTGAAAGAACTTAAGAGAATTAGGATGAATCTCTACTGCACCAAAGCCGGGTCAAAACATAAAATTGATCTACCTCTCAAATCAATTTTCAAATCACTTGAAATTTAGTATGCACATTCTCTAGGATTTTGGGAATCTATTTCAATCAATGATCAAAAAAATCATTTCTAAAGTTCTGATATTTTTTTATTTGAAGAAAGGATGCATCAAAACCAGTCAAAAAACCAAAAACTGTGAATATGAATTGCTCGTGGGTGAATGATGATCAGAATGGCTTTAGATATTTACATATATCACATCAAGCTAGAACATCAAAGAAATTGAGGTAAAAATAGAGGAATGAAGAAATTGAGGTAAAAATAGCGAAATCAAGAACATCAACACAAGATGAATCCATAGTAGAAAAACAAGAATTGATATATTGCTACTTGAGAATGAAAGTTTTACGGTCACTCCACCTGAAGGATAAAATAGCACACCGCAGCACTCAACTTCTCTCTAACCTTAACCCTAGAACACTTCAATACTTGATCTCTAGTGAGAGGATGATTGGATGGTTAATAACAAGTCTCCATCTCAACTCGTTAAATAAATAAACTACCCAGTCTCATCTAATCCTTAGTGGATATCTATCCACTTAGTACAATGGGGAAAACCCAATAACCCTCACAACAGGTTTTAATTCACGCTACTTTTATGCACGCTTTTCAAAGTATATAAGTTTGAATCCGTTAAGTCCTTAACCTTGATTGATCTTGATCTTCTCAAATTCTCCTTGACCTAAACCGCTCTCCCAAGACTAGAGCCTTGACTTCCAACATGTTCATACTTGGTGTGTCCATGTCAGTCCATGTCAAGACTAGAGCATTCCTGACGAAAACGAGATGACCTGAAATTGCACGATTGACTTCCATTACATCAGATATCAAATCATTCTAGAGAAAGTATGACCATTACATTGTACATTAGCCCGTCTTATGCATCCTTTTCCACTTTGAATTACACTGGTTAGCATAATAATCCAATTCATCAACCAGGTCTTGCACGGCACACAGCAAATGCCAGGCCTTGCACGCATCTGATCACTAAAAGGTGGTATTAAATATCCCAAGACATACCTCCCTTGTTACACATCAGTACCCCATTTCAATCTCCAGATTGTGTTATTCAAGATGGAGGTTATCATATCTGCAGTTACAGGTGACCTGGTCAGTAGGTTCATCTCCTTCCTGATGAACAAGTATTCAGACCATGCATCCTTGAATAAGAAGGTTCAAAGGTTGCAGCGACTCCTGGTGAGAGTTCAAACAGTCGTCGAGGAGGCGGATGAGCGATACATCACCAATAGTGGAATGTTGATACAGTTGAAGATGCTTGCAGAGGCCATGTACCAAGGATACCATCTGCTAGATAAGTTCAACCACAGGCGACACAAGCAGAGTGCGGAGCAACATGTAAGTGTCTCATCTTCCTTTTCTTTTGTCAGGCCTCTCAAACGTTTCCGCATAACCGCTGCTACAACCAATGAGATCGATGCTGTCAGTCATGAGTTGCAGAGTGCATTGGAGAACCTAGAGATTGTTGTTGCTAACATGGCAGAGTTTGTTATACTTTTGGGAGGATGCGATCGCATGTCACGTAAACCATATGATGCATATCTATACATCGACAACTTCATGTTTGGTCGTCATACCGAAAAGCAGCAGGTTATCAACATCTTGTTACAGGACAATCCTCTTCGTGCTCCAACTGTTCTTCCCATCATAGGTGGTCATGGAGTTGGCAAGAAAACTCTAGTTGCACATATATGCAGCGATGAAAGAGTCCGATCTAGCTTCTCTTCAATATTGCACTTGAATGGAGATAACTTTTTGAGAATTGACAGCCAGAAGTTCAAATTTGAGAGGACTTTGGTTATTGTCATGTTTCTTTCAAATGTGAAGGACGACGAGTGGGCACAGTTTTATTCATCCGTGACATGCATGGGTAGAGGAAGTAAGGTGATAATTGTAAGTAGGCTCCAAATAGTAGTGAGATATGGAACTGTGAAGCCAATTCATCTCAATAGCCTATCGAATCAAGAATTCAGCTACCTGTTCAAGACACTAGCTTTTGGAAGTGCAAACCCTGTGGACCATCCATGGCTAGTATCAACAGTTAAAGAGTTTGAACCAGAATTGGGAGGGTCTTTTGTGGGAGCATTTATGATTGCTGATGTGTTAAGAAAGAATATGAACCATCAATTCTGGCTTTGCATATTGAAAATGTGCAGGTGTGTGGTTCAGAGAAACTTCACCTTGTTTGGTGAGCATCCAAAAATACTGTATGGACGAAATCATCCAGTAGACATGACAAACGATATCTGTTCTGCTGCCCCACTCCGCCTCTTAAGTAATATTTTCAAAGTCGAATTACCTAAGGTGACATTTGGAGACCTATTAGCAGATGCTACCATACGACCAAAGGGAGAGTTTAATCTAGTTAGATGGGAATCAAGAATTCCACCTTACACCATGTTTATTCACTATGTGCCAACGTGTGTTGATAACAATCCAGAAACATCCTTGCTAGGAACGAAGCGCCGTCGACTGTATAGCTGTTATGGGCACAATTCAGCATAATTTATTGTTCTTTTTTTTTGCATTTTTTACTAATTTCCTGCAAACTTTATGTAATACATGCAATTCAAAATTCTATCTGTTAGACCATGTGAATGGTCGAGAATAAAGTGATGATACATAATTGACATTTGGTTTGCTTTGGATTTTGTGTTTGTGAAAGTTTCGGTCGATTGCAGTCGAAAGTTTCAAGATCGAGTGGTTTTAGGTCTGAGAGGTTTTGATTTCTCCGAGTGTTTTTTGTCCAAGTGGTTTTTGGCTGCATCGAGTAGTTTCAAATCAGTCCGATTAGGTAAGTAGACGGCTGTCAAGCAGCAATGGAGCATCGAACGAAGCTCCGCTTCAAGAATGTTCGAACCAGTCCGATCAGGTAAGTGGCATCGAACGGCAGTCGAGTAGTGACAGACATTAAACGGCGCTTCGCTTCAAGGATGTTCAGACCAGTCCGATCAGGTAAGTGACATCGGACGGCGCTTCTACTTCAAGAATGTTCGGACCAGTCCGATTTGGTAAGTGGCATCAAACGGCTATCGAGTAGTGACGGACATCAGACGATGCTCTGCTTCAAGGATGTTCAGATCAGTCTGATCGGCTATGACATCGAACGGCCTTCGAGTAACATCAAAGCATCAGATGACTTTCAAGTGGAATCGGATGATCCAATGACAACGATCACATTCGACTTCGACCATGTCGACTTCTACCATGTTCGGCTTCGACCACATCAAGCTTCGACCATGTCTGACTACGACCTCATAGGTACAATACTTTCCTGGTCGTAGATTTTGCTAGTCGATAGTTGTAGACTTTGCTTGTCGAGGTCATAGCTATTATAGTTTGCTTCTCAAAGTCGTAAATTTTGTAGACTACTTTCTACTCGTAGTCTTTGCAGACTGCTTCTCGAAATCGTAGACTTTGTGATCGATACTCATAGACTTCGTGATTGGCAATCTTAGGCTTTTATAGTAGGAACTTGTAGACTTCTTTGTCGGTATGAGTACTTCAACTCTTGCTATTTTCGAGTACTTGTGTTTGGCCAGCGGTAGGACTGGCTAGTGCATAGTGGTCGGTGTTCGGTGTGTAATACTCGGTAGTCAGAAGAACTCGGTACTTGATGTCGGAAGAGCGGTACTCGGAAGTCCGTAGTGATGCGAAAGTTTTGGCGAGTGTATTGAGCAGAGTTATGGTAATTTCTGAGTACTTGTTGTATTCGCGTACATGTTGAGATAGTAGTCGTAATGAGTTGTCTAGAGATATTTTCTAGAAAGCGATAGGCCGTGTGGTCATAGGAGACTCTGATGATGACTTGGGATGACCCGGTTGGTGGTCGTGGATTGTTGTTGATCTTGTCATGGATAGACAAGGGGATAAGCATGTGTGCTGTGCTGATGACAGTCAAGTTGTGGATAAATTGTATGGGAGAATGTTTCTTTGGTCTTTTCATGTGCAGGAGAGCGTGGAAACAACGACCATGGTCGGTGACGAGGAGAACCGAGACTAGGATAGGTAGATCTGAGGTCTAGACGGTTGAAGATGTCATGTGAGATGGTCGAGCTAACGTTGGAGTACGTGGAGATCAAAGGTGGTAAAGCGTGGAGAAGCTACGGGCGGTGTGTTTCCGGAGGTTTCAACACAGTTATTGATAAGTTGTAATGAAGATATAGAAGGTGCGTCCTAGAGGCTTTGTTACGTGTTGAGTTTGGAGTTGTGGATGGAGTCCATGACTCGGTAGAGATAAAACCCGTGTTAGGAAAGGTTTCGGGTCCCTTGATTTGAGGAAGAGATAAGATCTCGTGTTCGTATTTGAGTTAGACACGGTTTAGGACTCTAGCATATAAAAGCAAGCCAAGGTTCCGTAGATGGAGTAACTGAGGTGAAACTGAGTGGCCCGGAAGTTGCCTGTGCGAGGCTTTTTATGCTAGGTCTTTAGGGGTGCCATATAGGTGCTTTGTAACCAGATACATCAACAAAAATAATAGATCAAATCTATTCCAACAGAAGTTAATCGATTTCGGCAATGTGTACCTGAGCATTATTCTTGTGTTCTCGGCGACGGCGTGCCAACTCTCCTCAGACTTGTACGACGGTTGTATCTCAAGTCGGTGAGTTAGATTATTTTTCTGTTGGTTTAAGATTTGTTTTCAGGTGTCGAAAGGCGGAGCCAATCATTCACCCCTTCTGATTGCGCCATACAGTCCTACACTATATACATCAATGGGAAGAATGACAGACTTTGTAAGTAGAGTAAATTGAGTGTGACTGATGTAGGTGCGTTTGCCACAGAAATTGTAGGGATGATTCACCGGCGGACAAGGTCACCGTTGACAAGCAGGTGAGTGGCTGGCAATTTAGAACAGGGGTAGCAGGGGTAGACAGTGAATTAGATAGATCGGAAGTAGATAACTTTATTGCTTGATTTTCTAAGATACAATGGTGTCCCTAATATAGTAAGAACATGAGTTAGACGAATCCTATTTGTATTAGAACTTCTCCTAACACAACTCAAACTTTATTCTGAACCTAGCCTTCTTCGTCATGTACTCTGCTACTTCCTATTACTTCCACCCCCCGAACTCTACTACCCGTCCTGAAAATGCATGAAGCATGAACAATGACTTCCAAAATCCTGTGGCACAACCGGAAATTGAGGATGACTGGGGCTGACAGGTTATACATTAAAAGTACAACAAAATTTCAGTCGAATTAAATCGTAGATTCATAGACAAAAGCATTCAATAATTGATAGCCTTGTATTTACTGTACGTAATTTTTTCAATATTATAATTATATAATGTATTCACAGTAGGATTATCTCCTGCTGTTTTTCATCAGAAACAAAAGAGATTGAGTTGCCTCTTCCAATGATTAAGCTATTTTGTAAAGCGTATATCACTTCTGTTTGCCAGGCGAGGAAAATCAAAACCGTTGGGCATTAAGCAGATTAAGCAAATTTCTCATATTAATTCTAAAATTAAAAATATACAGTAAAGCATATATCCAAAGACATGACAATAACATGAAGATTAAGCTATTATCCTTCAGCATGTATAATGACTTTGAGCCATAGGATAGTATGCCAAACTGAACAAAACAATAAGTATTTGAAATCTGCATTCGGAACATATAGTTCGTGTGAATTTTGCTCTTAGATTGAGGAGTTGCTCAAGTATTAAATACTTGGCCTTCTTCTACTCTAGTCAATGATCAACAATCTAAGTGACAATTCTAGTATATTCTGCTAGTTCGACAACATAAATATTACCTCAGACTAGTGACGGAACCAAATTCAAGCAAAAAGTGTACCAGAAATAAACTAATACAGTATTCAGCTATTGTCAGAATAATCAGATCTCAGACAATAATGCGCTACAGCTGAAATAAAGACATCAGACTACAATTAGAACAGAACAGCAGGGAGCTGACACTTACATGAAGTATAATAACAGATCAAACTAGCAGAATATCACCAATTTGTCACTAAGATCTCAAATGTGAGTAGCTTTCTCACTGAGCAATTTCAAAAGCCCACGATATATTGTGCAAAGTCCTCCCAGAGCTAGTGATTATCACAAATTTCAGAGATACCAAACATATGTATAACACTAGCACGGCTAACGTTTGCACAATAGAAATTACAAAACACAAGCAAAGCTTACTGCGCAGTGGTACTCCAAACCACTGAGATGCTGACAGGGCTAGGCATGTCGCGAAGATAGTCCCAGAAAACCAACCGTCGGGAATACTAGGGTATCACCAGGAAGGCAGTCGGATATACAAAGCCCGATCTTCACAAATTTATACTCACCGAGTTGTGAAGCCGAGATGCAATTTGGTGCTGCACAAAGTCCACAAGAACCGAGTGAATTCGTCACTCACCACACCAAAGAAACAATGCTAAGAAATCAGAGAAATCAACCACACACAAGAGCACGGCTCAAAGCCTGGACACTCGAGAGACAGAGATCAAGAGCTCCACTGCTCAACTAGCTCACCGGAGCAAGCCGTTGAGCTCTCAATCAACCCTCAAAACCACATATCTACTAGCAGTTTTTGGATCGAGTGATGAACCCCTTGAACTCTCTTTTTTCCCCCAAAACTCCCATCTGATTTTAAAGGCCAGAGAGAGGCCCGGACTCACAGACGAGATTTCGGCTACCAGGGAACGAACGCACATAATCATTCGCCCGAGATCCGCAAGAAGAGGAGACCGAATCGGCGCCTCCACCGAACACCCGAAGAAAAGAAGCAGCGTGAGGAGAGGGATGAGATCTGATCCCCTCGCTTGGGTTGCCGGTCAAAATGACCACGTCTCCTCTCCATCTCACTCTTACAAGCGGGCCCCCTTCTCAATTTCTTTTCTCGTTTCTTTTAATTAGGAATTGAGAGAAATTACCATATTGCCTAAAAATTCCTACCAATTTGCCTCAATTGTGACATAATAACCTTCCTGTAGGATCTATGTTTAACATATAGTTGTTCGACAAGGATACCTTGTGGGTTTGAACACAATACTTAGCAACAAAAACTATGACTCTGCACAGACAAAAAAAGGACTACATCTTGATCCAGTGTTTTGGTGTGAAAGTTTTTACTTATGCTCAGGGCAGCTGTGGAACTATCATTTGGATTAAGCTCAACGCGGGTTTTCATATCGTTCCATTGCAACTAACATGCGTTGTTACACACTCTTCAGATTCATCATCTACTGCTAGTAACATCTCTTCATTTTACAGGGACCCTAGCAGATGGCAATTGACAAACTGTAGTAGAAAATCATTTAGCACAACAATGTACGAGCCTTTAAAACAAGAAGTTAAATGAGGAATTATGCCAATTATCAAACCTAGCTTCGCCGGGACGGGAGGAACGATGGCGTTCGTCGGGGACTCGGGGATTGGCAGCTGGGCACATGCGCGGCTGGCGGGAGACAAATTTCCGGCGTCGGAGAGACGTCGCGGGAAGACGGCGGCTCTCAGTTCAGGCAATCGAAGGATGGACTCTCTTCTCGACTTGTTTGGGCCGGGCAGCCGGGGTGAGGGTTAGTTGGGCTGGCCCAGTCAATTTTGTTGCTTCCTTATTGACCGACTCGGTACAAGAAAACGCAAACATTAAGGCAGCTATCGCGCGTGGAGAGTTAAACTCAACGGTTGAGATGAGATGATAGGTCAGGGTGGATCAGGAATCAACCTGGAGTTGGTCAAGGCGTACGTCCTGGTAGTATAGTATATAGTGTGTACTGCAAATTAAAAATGTGTTGAAGGAAAAGAAGATAGTTGGATATTTTTTTTAGCTTATGCCTCATAATTTCGCTCGAATAAATAAATAGAATGATTTTTCTATCGTCGTTGCAAAATGATTTATCAAATAATATTTTAAAAATGACTTATTAACATTTCATTCGTTCATAAGGTACAACTCAAATGAATAGACCCGTTAATGCCAGTAGTCAACCATGTTTGTACCTCAAAAAGTAGGGCCATGGCTCAAGTTAATGCCAATAGTCAACCATGTTCGTACCTTAAAATGTAGGGCCATGGCTCAAGTTACAAGATCGCCAGCACTCCAGATCGTCGATGGCAATTGTTGTCTCAAAATGACAAAGGGGATATGTCAGTGCGAACTAACTATTAGGTGCATTCAACTTCAATATTTATTACCACTAATAAATACAAATATATTTAGACTAATCACGTGAAGATGATACTATTGGATCAACGCCGAAAATAACTTCTCGCTCGTATGCATCTTGCTATAAAAATTAGGGTAAAAGTTACGTGTTGCAGATCATGCCATATATCCAAACAACATATCATATCTAAAGTTGAGTACAAAGCTAAGCATAATTAAGAAAACACCACGTCATCACATATTCCGGTATACCCGCTCAACTTGGCTTTTTTATGACTTATGGTATTTTTCACTGTAGTTAGTTAATTCTATACTGTAGCTATTGTAAATAATGTGATATAAGCATATATTTAGTTTTAATTCCAATATATTTGATAAGGACACAAGCATGATATAAAGAGCATATAAATGACTTAATCATCATATCAATTGTTTAAGCCATTGAAATAGTAACATATGTCCAACATATATACTAGGTAAGACTCTAAAAAGAGCATATACACATGTAGGCAAATTAAGTCATACCAACTGAATATTGATAACAATTTGAATATAACATATATGACCAAATTTGACATGTTATCAAGATTTTGAATGTTATATATTGCTCTCAGAAGGCTAGTTGTACAAGATTTACTCTTGGCCATCTCCGTCATGACAAATTTTACTCTTGATTATATATGACAATTATAGATTAGATCTTGAGCTCTACAACAAGCTTTGCTATTTAAAGAAGACTATCAGATCATAAACAAGACTGCTTGACAATATTATTGATCCAAAAAATCAATCTAACATTTAACTAACATGAATTTTATTCATTAAACAGGGTTCGGCAATTGTTAAAGAGATGAAACTCACTAACAGATTATAGAGATGATACAACACAGTGAGCACCTAGCAGTGTAAAGCAATTTCCATGATCACTATATATACATAAACAGCAAGCTAGCCAAAAGGCTCAAGATATATCTACCTTCACAGTTCTTCTTTGCAATTTCTAATCAGAGATGAGTCACAGATATCTGATAAAGATCAAGCAAAAAGGGCAGCAACCGATATACTCACAGCACCGGTGATACTCAAAATCACCATGAAGAAACCGAATAAGGCAAGGCACACCAGCTACGCTGTCCTAGAAAACCAAACACCCTATTGCGTCAAGCAAGGAGACAATGGTAATCAGAGATACAATACCACACTTCCACCTCGAGTAGCCGACGTAGAAACTAAGGGTCGGGTGGATGCTGCACAAGACCAATGAGAGCTTTGTCCACAAAGCACTCGTGAACACCAAAGGTCAAGCCTCGGTTCTTCTCCTCAACTAGCCACAAATCCCACCTAAATCAGCCTTCTAAAGGAAAATCCTTCAAATCTCCTTACCTCCAGTTCTCGGATGAGAAAGCACAAGGAAACAGAACAGGGAAATCATAAAGAAGACGATTCGGGCTCCTCGGTCACCAGCACCGGTGAAGATCACCATAGATCGATGCCCCAAAACCAGATCAAGGACGAGCTGAGAGAAGAAGATCAAGGGAACAAAGAACTCACTACTTTGGTTTTCTCAAAGAGAAGAAGAGGGCCGCCTTTTATAGGAGAGCGAAGGGGCAGAGACCGGTGGGCTGCTGCCATGGCTGGTGCTAAAGCACCCGGGCCGATGGTGCCTCAGTTGCCACAGATGCCAGATCCAATTGCCCGAATAAATCAGTCAAGGCAAGCTCCTTAGCCGCATGGAGAGAAATGACCGAAAGGCCTTATCTACATCTCCTCTATCCCACCAAGTGGGACCCTCTTTTCCCTTTTTTCCTTTTATAAATTGGAAAATTCCCAAAATGCCCTCAAGAATCCAACAGTAGCTACTGGTAACTTTTTTGATGTAATTAAATTTAAAAAATTTAAAAATGGAAAAATAGATTAACCCATCACGGACAATACACAGGAACATGGGAGGAATTCGATTTTTCCACTAGAGACAATAGAAATCCACTCTTTGCTGCCCTACTACCAGGATACAAACTAGCCACCACACTAGGTGAAAAAGAGGGGGCACTACCCTGAAAAACTATTTCTTGGCCAGACGGCGCTTGCAGAGTTATTGTCTTCCAATAGCATGATATAACAGCATGGTAACTATGCAACCAATCCATTCCCAAAATAACATCAAACGGCTCCATCCTCATAACCAACAAATTAGCAATAAAGTTCTCCCCATCTATAGTGAGCACACAACTCAGACAGACTGTGGAACTGGAAAGGATTCCCCCAGGCAAATTAACTAGAACAGACTGAGCCGTTTGCTGCAAACTCAAATTTTCCCGGCTAGCAAACTCTAAAGATGCAAAGGAAAAAGTAGCCCCAGAGTCAAACAAAACAAAAGCCTCCACTGAATCCACCAAAAGCGTACCTGTCACCACATCGGGATGACCCACCGACTCAGCAATCGGCATGGCGTAGGAGGCTGAGGCTGGGGCGGCTGGTGCCCCAACACCTGGGTATGGCGGTGCCGCCGCTGCAGGAGGTGCTGAAAGCGCCACAGCTGGAAACAATGCCGCAGGGGAAGGCGGCCAAAAGTACCATGGTGGCATCCCTCCAGGAAAAGGATAGTGAGGCTGAGGCGGCACCCAAGGCTGAGTAGGAGCGGCTGCTAGCATCTGCACTGACCCTTGAGAAGAAGCCGCTGGCGCTGAAGATGATGCTTGAACTGGTTCCCATTTAATGATGTTGGCGGGGTTCCGCTTACAAACCAATGCCTTGTGGCCCTATTGACCACAATGACGACAAGCTCCAATCCAAGAACACTCTGAAGCACGATGACCTTCTCCACATTTGAAGCATTTCATTCCCTGTCCTGGGACCGGATGCATGATGGGAGCATTTGCTGAAGATTGAAAGGTAGATGATGCTTGGGACTTGGTGAACTTGGACTTGAATGACTTTTGTGGCCCTTTCAACCTCTTGGGAACTGGTTTCAGCGATGACCCACTACCTCTTCCAAAACTCTTCTTCTGACTTCCCTCCGAACTCTCAGAAGCCACAATACCTCCTGTACCTTGCAATCCTTCCCGAAGCTGCATCTCTAGCTCCATGCCCCTAGCTTGCTCCCCCAAGGAGCCAAAATTACGGAGATCCAAGGCCCCCAACACCTGGCGAAACTCCTGCCTGAGGCCTCTGCGAAATCTCTTGGCTTTCTCCACTTCATTGGTAGCCACAAATGGAACAAAGCGGATTATGTTATTGAAACACACTTCATATTCTGACACTGACATCGTGCCCTACCTGTAACTGTTCAATGACACATCCATTCTTTCCACAAATGAGGCAGGGTAAAACCTCCTCCTGAATTGCTCCACAAATTCTTTCCAAGTCGTTGGCCCTTGGGCGGCGGTTCTAGCTAACAGGACTCCCTCTCACCAAAGATCCGCTTGCCCCTTCAACTGAAAGGCCACATATTGAACTGGTGTGCCCCTTCAGTCCCAACACTCCCAAATGCCTCTCTATGTGCCGCAGCCAGTTAGCAGCATCAACTGGCGTGCCCAAACCATCAAAGGTGTCCAACCTCAAAGCATTCCACTGGTGCAGTCTCATAACACCCATTGCCGGTACTGTCGCAGGTACCATCACGGGTGCGGCAACAGGTGCAGCTGGTGGAGTCTGGTTCCCCTGAATCGCTGAAGCAACTTCTTCCTCTGATCCCACAGAACTGGCCCCCCCGGCTACAGAGTTCTAAACCTCAGGCGGGGGCACCGCCTGGCCTCGTCCAGCACCTTGCCGGTCACGACCACGACCACGGCCTCTACCCCTTGCCATCTCTATAACACAAACGATTGCAGAGTCAATCACTAAGTACACAATCAGTTATGACAATTAACAGAAACATAGATGCAATGCAAACCCTATTCCCACCTACAGTGCTTAGTGTGTCAAATTTAATATTTCGTTAACCACGGACTTACAGCCCACTCTGATACCAACTGTAACACCCCAATCGAGCAAAGACCCGGAATGCTACCAAACTAGAAGGGAAACAATGCTAACTAATTACGCTATACAAAATTTTGGCGGAGCTTCCTTTGTTTATCTAACCAAATCAGAGATTTCACAAGTAATAACAATTATAGTAAACAGTCCTCAAGTAATAGTTCAAAGCTAAACAGTTAAATTAAAGAGTACTAAACCTTTCATGGATAAAATACTTAGAGAAAGAGCATGAGCATCATGAATATTCTAAACTCTGATTACAAGTAACATCCAAGGGTAAAATCAAATGATACTTAAATGTTTCTTGCGTCCTATATTTAATTCTTTTCCTTTGTTTCCTTTATGGGTGAAATGTACAAGTGCAACACGTTTATTCTTTCCCTTTCCCCATGCATGCCGATCTCGTAACGGTACCTAAAAGAACAACAACAACAAAAGTGAGTCCAACGACTCAGCAAATATAATAGAAAACAGCAAGAACATTCATGAACATCACTTCACCCATTCATCTATCAACCATACAATGAGTCATGCTATGCAAGATGATCAACAATCTCTTTATCTCTTTCTCTTTTGCATTTTACCAGTAATGCAAAGTGTGTGTTCGTTGATGCACACCCATGCCTGTACCACCTAGTACAAGGACCAATTGCCCATACTCCACGACTATGGGGACCTTTAGCCCATTATGTCATCAACACGACAGGGACCTCGGCGCTTAGTCATCTTGTGACGAAGATTTCAATAGATCAACATAATGCATATGCGTGAATGACTCAATAAAATAAATCTTACATTCACATTAACCATGCACCAGAAATATTCATGAACACTGTAAATTGCAAATACCCATAAACAGCACAAATACATCCTTACCACAACCATGACACGGATATATTCATATTATGGATCAAACATCAACATTCCTCACTATCAACTTTCAAACCATCATTATACTTGCCTTAACCGCGAGAAAACGACGGACGTGCAGAAAGTGCCGCCTCTGGGGTCTGTCCTCCACCTGAATAATAATTATAATTGTTGCTAAGATAACAATAGCGAACCTTCACCCAAATAAAGACAATCATGAACTAGCAATTTCGTCTAACTTGGTTCCAATTCCCAAATCCTACAGGTCATCCAGCTCCCCTCTGAGGACAGTCAACTTCAAAAATTCATAAATATTGGTACAGGAGTCCAAATAGGGTGTTCTTTCACTTTCTGGAAAGATAATTAAATTATCTAACTAAACCTAGTTGGTGAGCCTCCCTGATTCGGCCATATTCTACCCGCACCATCCAATTTTCTAAAACATCAATGTTCACATTGGGTTATCTGGACAGAGCACTAAAAATGCCATAACGTCCAGCCCGAGTGTCCAAATAATAATTTCTTGACCTTCCTGGAAAGCTACGACAATTATCTACAACTTTCATAATATGGAGATCCTCTGTTTCTCCCGTTTTCTAATCGCCCAATCCAATCTACCAAAATCTGACAGAAAACTCCCGATCTGCAGAACAGTCTTTACAAGAAAAATCATAACTTCTGCTACAAAGGTCCGATCGACGCGTTCTAGCACTTCATGGAAAGATAACGATGTCCTCTACAACTCTCTAGGAGAGGTCCAGACCTGAATCTCCATGAAACTACCCCAACACAGCTGTCCAACGAAATCTATCCTAGCAGTTCAGAGTACTGACATTACTACCACAACTATAATACATTTAATTGGGGAAAACAGGAGTTACCCTTGACGAATTGCTAAAGAACATGACGAACACCCCCACGAACTCCTTCTCTTTTCCTCTCCCCTTTTTCCCTTCCTCTTCCCTTCCTCCGGATCCAAACGCCTCGCTGCGATTGATCTCCTACCTTCGCTCGTCCGGCAGCGAATGGAGATCTATTTCACCGGTAGGGGCTTCAATGGAGGAGAGGGGAGGGAGAGGGGCTGCTGGACTTGGGATGCGCAAGGGGGAGAGAGGGGGTGGCGGCCTCAATGGGAGAGGAGAGGGGGAGAAGGGGTGGCGGCCAGGGTTTGGGGGAGGGGCGCCTCTCCCCTTTTTGGCCGGCCACCTCTTGGGCCAAGGCCCAGGCCCAGGTTGCCAAAATTTTCAGAAATTCCCCCTCTAGAAATCTCTATTTAACTCTTTTCTATCTGGTCCTTCCCTCCAATTAATCGATTAATTCTTGAATCACTTTTTGGGGTATTACAGATATTACCACAGATGGTTATTAATACCAAATGTCTATGATGTATCTCTGCGCACTTCATCTCCCCGATATGTCTCTGATCGCTTCGTCTCCTTGAAAGCATCTCTGATCGTTTCATCTCTCTGTTGCGTATCTTCATCTCATGTGATGAATTTATAAAAATGATCATCCGCCATGTACCGAAGATGAATCCCCATATCGCTAATACACATATCTACTCTCAAGCATAAACAAATGGCTCCGAGGGGCCTCTTCCTTGTCGTCGGCATTGATGGCAAAATTGGCCATCGTGTATGAGCACCTCGCCGGTCGTACACTGACGGATGCTGTGGAAGGATACTGTGCCAACAGTATCCTCCCTCGTATGTTTGATAATTTTCATTCTATAGTGATAATGAAATCATGGCATTCAAGTTATCAAGTGAGGGATTAAACAAATTGGACAATAGCTACCAAATACGAAGGTTTGTAATAAAATAGCAATGCATGATAATTTAAAACAACATAAATAGAATAATAAATTGAAAACTAGGTTCAACATGATCAAAAGACATGACTTTCCTTGGCCTTATTCAGTTAGTTGCTCTTGGTCTTCAAATCATGCTTCAGCTCCGTCAAAGACGCGATCTAATGTGAGAGAAAACACAACGAAGTATAAAATAAATTTAAATAAACTCCAAAAACTTCAATACCAGAACCAAAAAGTAGATCTTGATTTTAGATAAATTTAGACAAAAGAATGGGGGAGCTAGGATGGAGGTGAATGAGCTCTTGAAAAATTTAACCCAAAGGAAAATGCTAAAAATTAAAAAAAAGTTATTGTGCTGTGGACTCGGTGGATGAAAAGACTAGTCTATAGTGGACCTGGCTCATGAAACAGTGAACTGGTGATGGGCTGGCTGATGTGGTAGGTAAGGATGACATGGTGGTGATGTGGTAGCTGACGTGTGCGCTAGGGCTCACGTTGCACTAACACTGGCTGACAGGTGTGCACTAGGGCTGACATGGCATGCTAACATGGACTGACACGTGGATGCTGACATGGGACCTGGGACGGCTCGAGAGCTGATGTGGCATACATGTGTCGTGACACATGGCGACACGTGGCATTTAGGGCTGACTCAGCGGGTCTACAGAATAGTGCCAACTGGCAGGTGGGGTCCACTGTCTATGGTTTGGCACATGTAGACTGCGTTCACGAAGAAAGTGAATGGTCATAAGGCACAAGTGCGAGATGTTGTCGGCAAGATCTGGCGGCGAGGTGAGAACTACGTGGCTGAATCCTGACCATTGGCTTGGATTGACGGTACAGATATGATCAGGCATTCGCAATGGTGATCAAATAGCCAAGGGAACTGACGTGTGCTGCTCTACGATAGGTCAGATGGCGGTGGAGCGACGGTGGCTGTTCGTGCTCCCGGGTGACGCAATGCCCACACATTCTGAATGGCGGCGAGGCGGGGTGCTACAGTGGTCGGATCAAGGTGGTGGCAGTCTAACCAGTGGGCGAAACTAAACGGCAGGGTGAGGCGACAACTCACCGAACGGCGAGGTCGGCGGGGATGGCGGCGTCGGCTGAAGGCATGTACACGTGTTTATGGACAAGATCTAGTGGTTGGTGCGGAACTTGGGCCGGTTGATTGACATGTGTCAACAGGGGATCGAATGGCTAAGGCTAAGCCGGCCGGACGAACAGTAATGGGCTCGACCCAGTATTGTTCATAGAATTTTTGAGGATTTTCTAATTTTAGAAGTTCAAATAAAACCAAATGAGCTCTAGAAAATAGCAAATAAATCTAAAAAACACAGAAAATTCTAAAAAATTCCTTGAGGCACAAGGAACCCAAATGAAATACTTTTAGCAAATGTTAATGTTTAATTTAGTCATATTAAATGCTTTTAATTATTGAAATTTTATTTTATGATTGATTTAATTCTAGAAAAAACAAATGGTGAATTTTCTTTTAATGGCTTCAAATAACTCTAAAAAATAGGATGTTACATGACGGTTCTAAAGTAGAACTGTTTGTGATGTATATTATCACAAACGGTTCTAATTTAGAACCATTTATGATGTGTCCAACCTATTTATATTCGGACTTTAGGGTTTGCCTGTGCCCCCACTCAATGGGTCAATATATCTCTAACTCTCCCCCGAGCATGAGCTGTCGCCTCCTCCCTAGCATGCCTTGTCCCCCGAGCCGGCCACCTCCTCCCCAGTTTGCCTCCTTCCTAAGCACGCTGCCTCCTCCCCGAGCACGTCGTCGCCTCCTCCCAGGCGTGCCTTCTCCCCTAAGCCAGCTGCCTCCTCCCCGAGCACGCCATATGTAACATTCTTCTTTCTTGTTTATAATATGGTAATGAACAATGTATCATCATGGTTACACATCTTGAGGATGAATGCCTAGGCTTAAATTTCAATTATACCCTTTTGATGTCAATATCCCAAAGATGCAATGCTAATGCTCTTAAGAATCAATTCCCTAAATAAAAGATAAGTCATATATAGATCTCAAGTCAATAACTTGCACAATTATAATTAAATAAAGTTACACTTGATTTTCTTCAGCTATGCAAAATATGTTAAGTTTGATATCACTATCATTTGAGGAATAGAGTAACAATGAGTTATGCTATCACCCACAATCCTAACGATTTCATATCCCATACTAAATTATTCATGAGCTAAATTAGTACTGCTAGCACACTTATGATGGTTCTAATCTAAAGTGCACCAAGAACTCCAATTTTGCCTATAACTATCTTTTTTCAATAAAATCTCTACCATGTACCTCGCCCCCAAAGGTGTCTTCATACCAAGGTAAGAATACCACTTATTAATTCTTTCAACCACTTTAATTAGCTTCATGGTCCGTATGACAACCGTCTGTGAGTTGGTGATATCTAAAGTAGAAAAACTAATTTTACATAACACACACCAAGTATATCTTACAGAATGATGAATGAAAATTTATTCCTCATTCTGTAAGATATACTTGGTGTGTGCTGTGTAAATTTATTTTTTCTACTTTAGATATCACCAACTCGTAGACGGTTGTTATGAACAAACTTTGATCAACCTCCACTAATTAAGGAATCACCTGTTACCATTACTAATCACTATCTTGCTTTTTCATATCTTCCCCATGCACTGGAACTAGTGTATATATATTTCATTGTAACAGTAACATATGTAGTTTTGCACTCCTCACAATTTAAATGAGATAGAGACAAGTTAGATCCCATATCACACTTGGACTCCAAAGGGCATGAAGAAAATCACACATTAGATAAAGTGTGTAATTTGCTTCATGTCCTTTGGAGCCCAAATGTGACATAGGATTTGACTTTGTCTCTAGTTCATTTAAATTATAGGGTGTTCAAGACTACATATGTTAGTGTTACCATAAAATATATACATACTGCTTTCAGTGACTGGGGAAGATATGGAATACAAAAAATGGTGATTGGTAATATCACATATGGTTTTTTTAAAACCGTTTGTGATAACACATCATAGATGGTTTTTTATTAGTCATATATGATATGTAGATACCATAAATGGTTATATTTAAAAACCGTCTATAATATGTACACATCAAGATGTTTATCATTAAAATTTATCTGTGATACATACACATTATAGACGGTTATTTTTAAAAACTGTCTGTGTTGTTACTTATCATAGACGGTTGAAAACCATCTGTGATGACCACATATTATTACTGACCCATTAATTCAGATAGCTCACAAAATCATCTTTGATGATGTTTTTCAATCATTTGTGATAACCTTTTCTGCAGTAATGTCAAACTCATGGTGGATCACACACATTAAATTTGAAGAGAAAATACAAATGTTGTACCTTAGTCTGTGTTTTTGTGAAGAAGTCAACAATCTATAACTTTGAGGGCACAAACTGTAAAGTGAATACTCTCACCAGCACCTGTGAGCGAGTGTATGAACCATTCATACCAATGTGCTTGGTGAGCTCATGCTTCACTGGATCATAGACAATACTGATAGTATACTGTCAGGTAAAAGAGTCATAGGTCCTATCACAGGTACTCCAAAATCTGCAAGTAGCCACCTCAACCAAATAATCTCTATTGTCACTGCTGCCATAGCTTTCAAGCCAAGAAAAACACAGTAAGCAGAAAGAGAATGACGATCAAAAGGATCATTAGCCTAGGTCACATCAGAGTACGCTTGAAGCTGTAGTAAGGTGAAGATAGGCAAAAACAAACGTGGTAAACAACATGTAGAAGGTAACTATAGTGAAGATGAGTAAGACAAGCCATGAAATGACTAAAGATATGAATGACATGAGCAATATTAGGAAGAATG
Organism: Melocanna baccifera; assembly: GCA_036346265.1. NCBI lineage: Eukaryota > Viridiplantae > Streptophyta > Magnoliopsida > Poales > Poaceae > Melocanna > Melocanna baccifera. The sequence continues at coordinate 17,572,977 of CM070704.1, read as the reverse complement.
CAAATAAGATATACCAAACTCCCAACAAGATAGCGATATCAAGTAGGATTCTCAAGAAGATCACCATTAGAAGCACAAAGCTGGAGGGAGAGCTCCATAGGAGTCTCAACAGTATGAGTATCAATCAGACTAGACCGATGAAGAAGATCCTAGACATACTTCTACTGGGAGAGAAAGTAATCCTTAGGCATGGAAGAAACCTCAATCCCAAGGAAATATGTTAATCATCAGAAACTACTCACTGAGATGCTTCTTCACATATGTGATGAAAGAGGAATCGACACCAGTGATGAGCATATCATCCATATATAGAAGAAGCATGGTCTTACCTTAAGGTGAGACATGCATAAATAGAGCAGGATCATGGGCACTAATAGTGAAGCGGTAATCACTAAGGTAAAATACGCAAACCAAGCACATGGAGTCTATTTGTGGCCATAAAGAGCATGATAAAGATGACAGACATGGCCATCTAGAATAGAATACCCAGGTGGTGGTACATGTAAATGTCCTCATGCAAAACACTATTAATAAAAATATTCTTAACATCCAACGGAAGAAACCACAACAAAAGTGCGAATAGTGGTCCTATGGGCAACAGGGGCAAGAATCTCATCGTAATTACAACCATACTCCCACTGGATATCACGAGCCAGAAGACAAGCCTTTTAGTGCTCGATAGTACCATCAGAGCTAGTCTTAATCTTGTACACCCACATGCACGTGATATAATGAGTATGCACAGTTGTCGGTATAATATCCGGTGGGCGGCAGCGTCAGTCGAGGGGTGCAATAGCAAGAGGAGAGTGAGGGGATCCCACCGGTACCTTGCACGGATCCCGTGGATGACCGGTGCGGCTTGACGGCGATGAAGGGCGGCGGTCGGAGGTGACTTCATGGCGGCGGTGGTGCTTCGATGGTGCAAGCGCTCGGGGAAGAGGGGGCTTTTGATCGCCGAGGCACGAGCAAGGTGTTGGTGACGTCGGCAAGGAGCGGAGAGGCCCGATGCCACTGGGATTGCTCGCCGGAGTAGAGAGTGGCCGGCGGAGGAGAATGAGCTCGGGGGGGTCTCTAAGGCTCTAGTGCTCAAATTGAGAGGTGAGGGAGACGCGGTGTGTCGAGGAGAGGCTCGGGGAGGCTTTTTATAGGCAGAGGAGAGGGGTAACGGCTGCGTGCAATGATGCCGAAAGAAAACGGCCGCCGTGGCTTAATGCGCCGGTGAGTGGGGGCTTAAAGAGGGAAAGAAATCTCCGAGCGGGTGCGGCAGTTAATGGAGGACATAATGCCCAAATGTGCAGGAGAAATTAGCGGAAGAAACTGATGCTTTAAAAGCTCGATCTCGGGTGTTAATGGCGGAAGTGGCGCGGCGCGAGGAGGAAGAAGCGGCGGGGACGACGGGTCTGACCTGTGGGCCCCGTTGGTCAGAGAGAGAGAAAAGAAGGAAAGGGGCGAGGGTGACAGCGCAATTGGTGATGGGTGGCACGGGAGGTGATCGGGGCCGTTAGATGTTAAGTGAAGAGGTAAGTGAAAAGATGCGGCTGAGATTCCATCTGGCAAAAGAGATTTAATCTGAGCCGTTGGGGTTTCGGATGAAGGGGTAAGTGGCTGCATGCGGTGAGGATTCAATTCAGCAACAGCGAATGGTCCTGATTAAGCCACGTGTCAGCAAAAGAGGAGAGGAGGGCGGCGAAGCGGTAAGTGGCTGCGGGCGGCTGAGATTTGATCTGGCGGAGGGAAGTTGGTCCGATGCTCGCCAGGTGTTGGCCCGATGGAGGATGAAGGCGGAAATGGTTTTCAAGTGACAGCGGACGGCTCGGATTGAATCCGGTGGCGGGGATCGGCTAACTTTAAAAAGAGGGTTTTTAATTTCTGAAAAATTCTGAAAATTTTTATAAATTACAGAAAGACTTAGGAAAATAAAATGCAATTGATTTGACTTTTGTAAAATGAAATAAATTAAAATTTGGCTTTTTATAAAATGCAATTTTTAACTTTTTCTCACGTCAAAACATGAAAATAAAATCTAGGAAAAATCGAATTAAATTCCAGAAGATATCAACAATTGATTTGAAGTAGTTTTATACAGAATTTCAAATACCCTTTTATTTAATAATGCATAAAATTTTCTTTTAAATTATTTTTCACATCAAAAGCCTCTTTTAAAACAGAAGTTTATGCAATTAATTTTTTTTGACATAAACAGCTGGACTGTTACAGGATGGCTGTGATGCAAGTTCGGACGGGGCACGGGAACAGGGTGCGGGATGTGCAACGCGTGGCATGAGGTGAGGATCGGACGGTGAGGAGCGGAGCGGGGGCGGGTATGGGCGCGGCCAAGGGAGGTGAGCCAGGCCGAGGCTGGTGCGAACGCACGACGTGGTGAGGTGCTGACGCGTGGCAGAGGGTGGGCTGAGGGATTTCGGCCCACACGACTTTAGGGAGTTTTTTCCCACTTTTCTTTTTCTGCAAATTCAAATAATTCCCAAAAGCTCTAGAAAATAGCAACTAACTCCCACAATTCACCAAAAATACCAGAAAAATCCTTGAGACCTAAAGAACTCGAATAAAATATTTTCAACTCATGTTAAAGTTTATTTTAATCATATTAAATCCTTTTTTATTTCTAAAAAATTCAAATTAAGCTTTATTAATTCTAGAAAAATTCCAAAAATTTATTTTTAAATTCAGGGTTTTAAAAACTCCAGAAAAATAGGATGTTACAAACTGTACCCCCTTAAACGGGATCTTGACCCTGAGATCCGGGTTCACGAAGAGAATAGGTTTGGAAACTCGGCTTTGAGGTCCTCCTCGTGCTCCCAGGTGGCTTCCTCTTCTGAATGGTTGCTCCACTAAACCTTGCAAAAACAAACAACTTTATTCCGGGTCACACGCTCTGACACTTCCAAAATCTTGAGCGGGTGCTCTTTGTAGGATAGATTCTCCTGAAGATCAACAGCCTCAACTGGCACAACCTCTTCTGGCACTCTCAGACACTTCTTCAACTGTGACATATGAAAGATGTCATGTATCCCACTGAAGGACGCAGGTAGCTCCAACTGATAAGCAATCTCTCCCCTGTGTTTCAAAATTTTGAATGGTGCAACATACCTTGGCGCTAAATTTTTTTTTAACTGAAACCTCTTCACACCTTTGAATGGTGTGATCCTGAGATACACAAAATCATATGGCTCAAAACGTAGCTCTCGACGTCTGGTGTCTGCATAGCTCTTCTGCCTAGCCTGAGCAGTCCTCAACCTTTCCTGAATCAGAACAAGAGGTCTTAAGTTCGAGACCTGGTTGGTGTAATTAAATAAAAATAATTGCAGCCCACTTCTATTCCACATCTTAGACCTGAGAGAGCCTAAATGTGAGGGAGAGTGTTGAAGTATAAGTGAATTGCCCACATTTTCTCATCAGCTTAAACTTTTGGGTAAACTGGTTGGTGCATACAACTCAATATGGTATCAGAGCCAAGAGGTGTTGAGTTTGAGACCCAGTTGACGTAATTAAATAAAAATAATTGCAGCCCACTTCTATTCCACGTCTTAGGCCTGAAAAAGCCTACACATGAGGGGAAGTGTTGAAGTATAAGTAACTTGTCCACCTTTCATCATCAGCTTAAGTTTTTAGGTGAACTGGCTGGTGCATGTAACTTACTAGACTGGTTAGTCGAATCCTGAAAAATGCACCTCACCTGGTCCTACACGCTACATGGCATCAGATTGAACAAAATCATACGTCAAAGCCTGACCACAAGCTGAATATGACCTCCTTCTTTTTAAGATTTATGATTTATAGCTTTCTCTAAATAAACAAATAGAACGATTTTTTTACCGTCTTTTTGAAACGGCTTATTAAGACAACTTTTTCGAAGCACTTATCAGCATTCACTTCATTCGTAATCAGTCACAGCTATAAACCATCAGCCGTGACCGAAAAGAACCCACCCATATATCAAGCAACCCATGAAACAGTTTCCTCGTTATACACCAGTAATCGCCTTCAGTCTCAACCTCAAGTTATTCAAGATGGAAACTGTTGTATCTGTGGTTACAGGTGACCTTGTTAGCCGATTCATCTCCTTTATGATGAACAAGTTTTCGGATCATGCACCCTCAGACAATAAGGTGGAAAGGTTGCAGCAACTCCTGGTGAGAGTTCAAACAGTCGTCAACGAGGCGGATGAGCAATACATCACCAATAGTGGAATGTTGATACAGTTGAAGATGCTTGCAGAGGCCATGTACCAAGGATATCATCTGCTAGATAAGTTCAACCACGGGCGACACAAGCAGAGTGCAGAGCAACATGTAAGTGCCTCATCTTCCTTATCTTTTGTCAGGCCTCTCAAACGTTTCCGCATAACCGCTGCTACAACCAATGAGATCGATTCTGTCAGTCATGAGTTGCAGAGTGCATTGGAGAACCTAGAGATTGTTGTTGCTAACATGGCAGAGTTTGTTATACTTTTGGGAGGATGCGATCGCATGTCACGTAAACCCTATGATGCATATCTATACATCGACAACTTCATGTTTGGTCGTCATACCGAAAAGCAGCAGGTTATCAACATCTTGTTACAGGACAATCCTCTTCGTGCTCCAACTGTTCTTCCCATCATAGGTGGTCATCGAGTTGGCAAGAAAACTCTAGTTGCACATATATGCAGCGATGAAAGAGTCCGATCTAGCTTCTCTTCAATATTGCACTTGAATGGAGATAGCTTTTTGGGAATTGACAGCCAGAATTTCAAATTCGAGAGGACTTTGGTTATTGTCGTGTTTCATTCAAATGTGAAGGACGACGAGTGGGCACAGTTTTATTCATCCGTGACATGCATGGGTAGAGGAAGTAAGGTGATAATTGTAAGCAGGCTTGAAATATTAGTGAGATTTGGAACTGTGAAGCCAATTCATCTTAATAGCCATTCAGAACATGAGTTCAGCTACCTGTTCAAGACACTAGCTTATGGTAGTGCAAACCCAGAGGACCATCCACAGTTAGTACCTGTAGTTAAAGAGTTTGTAATAGAGTTGGGAGGATCCCTAGTTGGAGCACATATCGTTGCTGATGTGTTGAGGAAGACTATTAACCTCCAGTTCTGGCTTCGCATATTGGAAATAGGCAGGAGTATGGTTCAGAAAAACTTTGATTTGTTCGGTTCGCACCCAAAGATACTTTTTGGAAGAGGGCATCCGGTAGAAATTGCATATCCTGGTGCTGCTGCTCCAATGCAGCTCTTATGTGATGTTCCGAAAGTGGAGATACCTAGGGTGACAATGGGAGACCTGTTGGTAGATCCTACTAAACAACCGAATGGGGAGTTTACTCTAGTCGCGTGTGTTAGACTTAATCTTGTTGTTGCAGTCAGTTGTGTTATTAAGTGCAGCAGAATAAAACAACTTGTCTCATCTGTGTTTGTGTGTGTGTTCTAGAGAGGAAACAATGTGTGAATTCTCTCCAGGAGCTGGGCCAACAGTGGTATCAGAGCTAGGTGATGGCGCGTGACGAGTCGCCGGACAAAACGCCAAGGAGTGGCAGTCGCGGTGATCATGGTGGCACCGTGGTGGCGGCATGTCCAGCAGGCAAGGTTGTCGCCATGCATTATCCAATGCTGAGCGACACGAACTACGGCGTGTGGGCCGTAAAGATGAAGATCATCCTACGCCATCTTGGTGTGTGGGCGGCAATCAAGGGCGAAGGGTCATCGGGCGGAGAAGAGAAGGACATTGAAGCTCTTACCGCCATATCTCAAGCTGTGCCGGATGCCGTAATGATGGCTATCGTGGACAAAGACACGGCGAAGGAAGCTTGGGAGGCCATTGAGAAGATGAATGTCGGCGAAGATCGAGTCAAGAAGGCGCGACTACAAGCATTGAAGAGGCAATTTGATCGTTTGTACATGGAGGATTCCGAAACTATTGCGGAATTCTCACCGAAGCTCACCACAATGGTGGGAGAGATGCGTTCTCTTGGAGCCAAGGTGAAGGACAGTGCTATTGTGGAGAAGCTTTTCGGTCTTTGTCACGTCGTTTTCTTCACATTGTTGGCACCATCGAGCAATGGGGCGATGTGTCGAAGATGTCCGTGGCGGAGGCGATCGGGCGTTAGAGGGCGTTCGAGGAGTCCACAAAGGGGCGGCGTCGTGACAAGGGGGGAGAGCCGCAACTGCTGGTCGCGCAAACCGAGCCGCGCTTCACACGTGCCGAGTGGGAGGCCATGGTCGCTGAAGAGAGGATGGACGGCGAGGGCTCCAGCAGCAGTGGCATCAACAAGAATGGTGACAAGAAGAAGTATCGCGGCAAGTTCGACAAGTCTAATATCAATTGCCACAACTGTGATGAGTACGGTCACTTTGCTGATGAGTGCGACAAGCCGAAGAAGGTGACCAGGGCAATGGCGCGGCTTGCAATTGCAGATGCGGACGATGAGCCCGCACTGCTGCGAAGATTGTGCGGAGGTTAAAAAAAATAAAGCCAACAAGATTAGGGGGTGATTGTTAGACTTAATCTTGTTGTTGCAGTCAGTCGTGTTATTAAGTGCAGCAGAATAAAACAACTTGTCTCCTCTGTGTTTGTGTGTGTGTTCTAGAGAGGAAACAATGTGTGAATTCTCTCCAGGAGCTGGGCCAACAGCGTGGGAATCAAGGATACCTCCTTATACTACGTTTGTACACTATGTTCCAAATTGTGCCCATGAAAATCCTGAAACATCATCCCAAGGGAAGAAGCGTCACCGACTTTTCGTCTAGTGTTCTGGTATATATGATGTTCTAGAAAATTTTATCTCTTGTGTTTAATCAATTTTACTGGTTTAGATAGCAAAGCTATAGCACCATACTAACAGATTTGTAACAGCTATAATGCTTGATGGTACAGTTTGCTATATATGGCTAATTCCCTAATAGAGTGTAGTGTAAAAGCTATTGCTTTACTACATGATTTATATAGGACTGTATTTAACGTTGCATTGGACTTTTCCTTTCTCCTTTGTTTTGTTTTGCATTTTTATTTGTAGAGTCCAGGTTGTTTCCTTAATATGTAAGTAATAATAACGCTTAACATCAGTTTTTCATTCAATTATGATGGTGTAATGTACAAGCACATTTCATTGTAATAGATGAGCACATGCCCCCTGATTTGTTTCTACAAAGAAATTGTAACATCCCGAAAATCGGATGCTTCAAAATGTGAAATTTTTTTAAATGTTATGTAACATCCCAAAAATTGAATGCTCGAAAATGTAGAAAAATTTAAAACTTTTTAATTTATCTTGATTGATTGACATTCAAATTTCTTCTAAAATTTTATTTGAATTTTTTTCTAGAAATTTAGTTGTGCAAATTAATTCAAGAAAAGATATACAAATAATAAAGAAAATTAAAAATGAAACTTTAAGTTCAAAAAGATGATCCATAATTTGAAAACAAAGGGGAAGCGAATTTGAAATTTCAAATTGCTTAACCAAAATCTCGAATTTAACTGAATTTGAATAAAAATGGAACTATGCACTTTTCAAAATTCTGCCTAATGAAATTCATAGATATATTGAAATTCAAGTTCATAATACAAAACCAAAATTCAAAATCAACCTTCCAATTTGAAGCCTGGCCTAACTCTTGACCCAGCTGGCCTGGCCACCTTCTTTCCTCCCTCTCTCTACTGCAACAACTTCTGGCCAAGTCGACCTGGCAATGTGTCTGCATCGTGCTGTGCATTGGACATGCCGTGCCAAGCTCCATCTTGCACCCACGCCTGCACCTACCGAGCCTGCTGTGCACGCACCCAATGTCGAGCTTACGTTGTGCACCGTGCATGCCCTACCCCGCAGCACTGTAATTCTTGACCACTGCGCTTGAGCCGCCCGCCACAAATTTTGAGCCATGCACTTTAATTGTTTTGCCAACTTGATTTTGTATCTTCTTTTAAAATTTTTTTGAACTTTTCAAAAGATTTAGACTTATTCCTCATTAAGTAGATGTAACCATATTTACTAAAATCATCGATAAAAATTATAAAGTACTGAAAACCACCTCTCGCTGTTGAGCTCATTGGTCCACATACATCCAAATATACTAGACCCAACAAGTCATTTGCTCTCTCACTCAGATCTATGAAAGGTGTCTTAATTATTTTGCTAAGTACATAAAGCTCGCATATTTCAAATGATTCAAAGATGTATACAGAGTTTAAATGAGTTGATCTTAGACTTGTTGGAAAGCTTTTGATATTCTCTTTCTAATGGTTCTGATTCTACCTCAAAACTACACCGGAGCACATCGTAATCTATAAAACAAATCTAAATCAGTTTCAAACCTCAGCCCTGGCCCTTGTATCAGTTTGAACCCAACTGGAGAGTTGTAGTGGAATGTTCCCCCACTCTCACGAACATGCCCCCCCCCCCCACATCCCTGGCATCATAAAAACTGCCAGAGATGCCACTTTTAGAGTTTAGGCCTATTTAGATTGATTTTTGTTCAGAAAACATCAGTTGTGTACTTGTGTCAATTTGACCAAATACGACAACTTCAGATCTCTCCATTGTTGAATGAAACTTTGTATTTCATTCGCAAATTCAGATCGCACTTATTTCTTTCTTGCTTGTAGGAAAGATCATCCATGTTAGGCACGGTTGGTAACGATAAAGGTGTGGTGTAGTGATTGTAGGATGGACTTGGTCGTTTCGATCAAGTAGCCTCGTCGTCAATATTATATCAAACAATCGTAGTTATTATTCTCATCGGAAGATTGGGCCAAATCTTCTCATCAGTCTTCCTCTTGCTTTGTGTATTTTTTTCGTTGTGTATGTATTTTGCTTTGTCTTCCATCCTGTACGAATTCCCTATTACATCTTAATATCACTTACCTTTCTACTTACTAATCGTTGCTACCTCAATCATCCTTACAAAATTCTTTGAAAATTTATCGCACTACAACAACATACAACGATCGTAAAATATTATTGTAAGTCTAATATATTTCGTACAATTTACAATCTACGAAAATTACAAACAAATCTACCAACATTGTCTACCTTTTATTTCAAAAAAGATACAACTTACAAACAAAATTTGCTAAATATATTACCTACAACAATTGTCATTTACCCACCCATAATTATTTCTATCAGATTAATAAAGTAATTATATTATTTTTAAAATCGTCCAACGGTTGAGCAACTATTGGCTTGTCGCCCAATGGTTGAACGGCTAGAGGCATTGTCACCCAACGGTTGGGTGACAGGAACTAGTTGCCTAACGATTGGGCGACTTGGCCGTATCGCTCAATAGTTGAGAGACTAGTCCAAATCGTCCAACAGAGAAGCGACATATTGTTAAAATCACAAAAAAAACAAATATAATACTGTAATTTAGACTTCAAATTGATTATTTAAAAAATCGCTTTGTCGTATGGTTTTGTTCAATATGATGCCATGTAGCGTGTAAGACTAGGTAAGGTGCGTTTTTTCAGGAATTCGACTAAGAAGGCTGTTCCACATGGCTGTAAGCCGTGGTTTTTTGTTTTTTCAACAGGCTTTTGGCTATAAATACACTGTAACGGCTGTTAGCTTTTTCTGAGTTAAAAAATATTAGAAAAATTAGAAAATGAGAAAACACTGCTATATCTTTTGGAACAACGAAAAGAAATAAAAGTGAAAAAATAAAATACGAAAAACACAAAAAACTAAAAGTGCCAAAATTAAGAAGTCCAGAAACTCAAGCCATTTGAAGCGGGGCCATTTGAAGCCCAGAAACGCATAGTTCTATTGCAAAATATCAATTTCTTGTCTTCCTCCGTGTACAAATTCTCTATTGCATCCTAATATCACTTACCTTTCTATTTACTAATCATTGCTATCTCAATCGTCCTTACAAAATTCTTCGGAAAATTTATCGCACTACATCAACATACGACGATCGCAAAATGTTATTGTAAGTCTAAAAGATTTTGTACCATTTACAATCTACGAAAATCGCAAACGAATCTACCAACATTGTCTACCTATTTATTTCCAAAAAGATACAACTTACAAACAAGATTTGCTAAATATATTACCTACAACAATTGTCATTTACCTACCCATAATTATTTCTACCAGATTAATAAAATAATTACATATTTTTTAAAATCATCCAACGGTTGAGCAACTATTAGCTTGTTACCCAATGGTTGAATGGCTAGAGGTATTGTCACCCAACGGTTGGGCGATAGGGACTAGTTGCCCAACGGTTGGGTGACTTGGCCGTATTGCCCAATAGTTGAGAGACTAGTCCAAATCGCCCTACCGAGGACCGACATATTGTTAAAACCACAAAAAAAAAGTAGATATAATACTGTAATGTAGACTTAAAATTGATTATTTAAAAACTTCGCTTTGATGTATGGTTTTGTTCAATTGATGCCATGTAGCGTGTGAGACTAGGTAAGATGCATTTTTTTTCGGAATTCGGCTAAGAAGGCTGCTCCACACGGCTGTAAGCCGTGGTTTTTTGTTTTTTTCATAGACTTTTGGCTGTAAATACACTGTAACAACTATTAGCTTTTTCTGAGTTGAAAAAAGAAAAATAGTAAAAATAGAAAATGAGAAAATACTGCTATATTTTTGGGAAAACGGAAAGAAATAAATGTGAAAAAAATATGAAAAACACAAAAAAAACTAAAAGTGCCGAAATTAAGAAGTCTAGAAACTCAAGCAATTTGAAGCGAGGTCATTTGAAGCCCAGAAACGCGTAGTTCCGCTGCAGAATGGCAATTTCTTGTATGGAATCTATAGACACCTGTTCTGCTAATCTGCATCTGGAAAGGTGGATTGATGGAGACAAGCGCAGGTGAAAGGCACCGGATTCAACTAAAAAACTGACATGGATTACAGAGCATGGTTTCCTGTCCAAAGTGAAATCTTAACACATGAATACTTGAAGTTTCAATTTGGTACATAGATCGAACAAGTTAAAGAGGAGGCGGTAGCTTAATTAAACTAGTTTAGCGGATAAGTCACAGCTTGATCCAATACTTGTGAGTAGTTAAGGACACGCAAAATCGTAAAGTACGTATACGTGAAGGTCTTCGTCAAGCACCAGCTATTCCCGGTCCGGTCATACCGGCACCTCCAGAATCGTCAAGATTGCCGTCTGCCTGAGGTCCTCTTGCATGTCATCCTCATTACCTAACTTTCCTCACCTAGATTAGTTGAACATGAGTATCAAACAGAGGGGTAGCCAGAACATTAATGACAGCAACGATCGTAGTATATGCCAGTGCCTTTGCGTAACTTGTGTAACACCACAATAACCTAGAGCTAGATTGCGCTTTGGGAAATATTTATTGAGTAGGGAATTGCTAGCGTCTGAATTAGATAAGTAGGGGTTTGCTAGAGTCTGGATATCTGATCGGGGCGCTAGCTCTGTATGCTTGCTCGTAACAATTCTATGCCATATATGTAATATTTTCTTACCATATATACAACAAAAAAAGAACGATGAGTGTTTCTCTGTGACATTTGCATATAGTATGTGTAACAAATTTAACAACCGTATGCAATAAATGTTTCCACAAAAAACTCAATGTTGCACTTGTTGTTATTGATTGTTGCATATATATAAAATTAAAATGTTGCACAAATAAACACCTACCTCCATGCTGGTGCGACGGCGGCAGCTGGCGGTGGGAATGTGGCGTGCACGGCATGGATTCGGCGTCGGAAGGAGAAGGCCACGGACTCCCAGGTGGTAATCATGGCCGTGAAGTTGCACCCCCTCCCCCACGCACAAGATTTGGGGCTGGTGGCGGGGTAGGTCGGTAGGGGCGGGAGCTCGAATCAGGGTGCCAAGGAAGGCGACGTGGAGTAGTAGGCAGAGCTGAGGAGGCGGGAGGCGCACTTGTCGATCCACGTGGAGGAGTGATTGGCGACGCACAGCCACAGGGAGAGGGGATCTAGGACGCACGGCCGTAGGGGAAAGGGATCTGGAGGAGCGATTGGACTAGGGTGGGAGGCAAGAGGTGGAGGAGCGCGAGGCAAGAATGGAGAGATGGGCTGCCGGGAAGAAGGAGAGCGAGAGAGATATGGGTGATAGATGGATCTGGGGTGGAGAATAAGGAAAGAGTGAAAAGGTGGTGGAAAACGTTCGATTTTATTTTCTGGCTCTGTACGTATGAATACTAGTAATTCCCTATTAAATATTAAGGCAAAATTCAGTCCAGGGCTCTAAGAATGTGGTTTTGCTGCAGTGTACCACAAAGAGTGACACTACAAAAAACATGGTTATTTTGCCACGACGTGACAAGATCATTAAAATTTAGGAAGAAGAAGTCATATTCCCCGTGGATGGAACTCATATGTTTTTGGTTGAAACATCCATATGGCTCCCCATGGGCAAACAGGACTTTCTAACCTCTTATCCTTGTAAATTTGAAAATTGTAACAATAGTTTTATAGGCACAGTGTGTTCTGGCAAACACTGTTTGGTAGAGTCACTCAATGATTTATCCATTTTTTGTGGTGGGCTTTGGCAAACACTGTCACTTAGCCAAACTTACCCATTAACCACAGGAAGCTGCTTGCTCAACTGTTGGGAGCTCTAGCAATTCGTTTGGACCACCATGTTAGGTAATTATTGGCGTGTTATAAGTATTATATGTTCATATCGCGTGATAGAATTAGATTCTTTGTGTAACTTGCTTTTGCAGGGATTATGTGAATAGTATAGCCCATTGTGTATTGATGTATGTATGAGTTTTTTAGGTTTGCGCGTCATGCTAATTTATAGCTGTTGTGGTTACAGACCAAACGAAGAGAGAGTATGGTAGTGGAGAGTTAGGTGAGCGATGCTCTGGCCTCTTCTGGCTTGCGTCATGTACATTTATGTACTAAGGGGTGTGTCTTTACAGTTATGCCCTTACATCTAAATATCTTCTACACGGGCATTCAGGTCATTACACATGTCCCACTTAGGCCTCATAACCCTCTAACAGGCCGGCCGGGCTTAGGTGAGGGCCACCCCTACAACAGGAGCCTCTCATGGTGAAGGGCTTCACAGGCCAAAGCCATGTTCCCGAGCCCTTTGGCTCCCTCCGTCCCTGCGGCCTGTGAGTTGTTTAGATTGGAAATGCAGTTGCTGGTGCGTCTCCGCTTTGTGGCGAAGACGCGGAGTTAGGCGAGGTGCCAAGGCCACCCCCGCACCACGCCGAGGGCGCGGAGGTAGGCAAGCTGCCGTAGTCGTCCGTGCTTGGCGCCCAGGATGAGCCGTCTGCACAGGCAGCCTTTGGCGTTGGGGCTCTCCCTTGTGGTGCCACAGTTACCAGCGGAGTCGTGTTGCGGAGCCAAAGGTGTTGTAGGTTTTGGGCGTGACACCGAGACTCCGCTGGGGAGTTGAGGATGAGGCGGTCTTCGCCTGGTCCGAGGTCATCATGCACCAACCGCTCCGTGGGCTCGGGGTAGCGTCTTAATGGTGGCGTGAATCGCACCAAGTACTGAAAAGCCGAGGGGGCTAATGCGGCCGTACGTGCTGTCCCGAGAGAGAGGTACACGTGGTGCGGCACGATTGGTGTGCTGTGTGCTGCCAGTGGTCACACGACTGCAACCCCCCGTCCCTCCCGAGAGAAGCAGGATGCGTGGGGGGATGTAACCGGCACGTCGTGCGTTGCTTGTCAGGCGACTGCCGCGTGCCTTCGGCTGTCAGCGGCTACCCTTCCCGATCATGGGGAGCCGAACCGGTGGGCTCCCGCCGGTTGCGCTTCAAATCATGGGGGATGTGAGGGGTCTTCATAAAGTGTCCCCGCCGGCACGCGAAGGCATCCCATGATCGTGTGCCGCTGCCCTTCTCTTTTCCCTACTGCGCCCAATCTGCTCCTGCGCCTGCTCCCTCAGGCTTCGACTACATAGGAGTATGCCGTGCCATGAAGATCTTGCTCGCCGGCCTAGTGGCAGCGCCTTGTCAAGCCAGCTCGGCTTGCTGCCGCCACCGGTGGAATTCCCCCTGGTGGCTCACAAGTCGTCTCAGGTCGACAAGCGGTGGGACACCATGAAGAACCGGAGAGGCCAGTGCTCCCGCGTCCTAAGGCGGAGTCGCGTTACAGAGAGGACGACCCAGACTCTTGTCAACGAGATGAAGATAGAGGAGCATGTAGGAGCTCGCCTGCCTGCCCACGACGAGGTGGAGCCGCACCCTCAGGAGTCGGATGCGATTGTCTTTGTGGCGTTCTTCGGAGCTGTGCTCCGTATGCCCTCGACACTTTTCATCGGCGAGGTCCTGCGGGCTTATGAGCTGGAGATGGCGCAGCTGACCCCAAACACGATAGTTCGCTTAGCTGTTTTTGCCTGAGCAATCCGAACAGAAGGTGTTCGTCCCAGTGCGAACCTGTTCGCCCTTCTTTATGATGCGCGTTGTCAGCCGAAGAAGGTCGAAGGAGGGGCGGTGTCCAACTTCGGCAGTGTAAACTTCATTTTGAGGTCGAGCTGCGCGAAGCTTTTCCCCGCGTTGGCGACGTGAGGGAAGTGGGGGTCCGGTTGGATGAGATGGTGGTTCTACTACCAGGTGACGAGTAGCAGTGGCCTCCGGTGTCGAGGTCAGCCAATACGCTTCAACAGCCATCCGGGAGTGGAGCCGCAGGGCAGCGACGAACAGCAAGAGCGGAAGCTTGCCAGAGTTGCCCTTCGGTTCAACATGCGTGATCTCGCCTAAGAGTTTACAATGTGCGGGGTGGCTCCTCTCTCCACGCGGTGGAAGTATGAGCGAGGTTGCACCTGGCAAGACGGCGTCCAGCCTACAGTTTCTTGTGTGCGGAAACCCTCCGGTCCTGGTATGTACCTCGGCCGTATGTTGTATATATATGTGACTGCTTTGTTGAATGAAGCATCGCTTCGCGTGCAGTCCTCTCAATGGAGGACACGGAGAGTGCCATAGTCGCGTTCCTTGGGTCATACACGGCAAAGGAGCACACGCTGCGCGAAGCCGCGATCGGTCCTACGAAGCTGGGGCGGATAAATCGGGTGTGCGAGGCCCTAGGCCTCCCCGTTCCAGCACGCGTGGCGCCAGTGTGAAATCCGACCCATCGCCGCGATGATGACGGTGAGGTGGGTGCACCTCCCAATCGGCGGGGAGGTCGCTCCAGCGCCACTATATCCACCTCACCAGCCGTATCTTCGGCAGGCACCGTTGAATCGGAGAGCATGTCGGGCGCTAGGTCTGGGCACACTGGTTCGGAGGAGCACACCGCCCCTAGCGAGGAGGGCTTAAGCGATGGTGAGGCGGGCCTTGGTAGCGACATCGTCGGGGACGAGGCCTTGTCGCCTATACCAGCGCCCTCGCCCACCGGTTTGGGGGAGCACACCGCCCCTAGCAAGGAGGGCTTAAGCGGTGGTGAGGCTAGTGTTGGTAGCGACGTCCTCGAGGACGAGGCCTCATCGCCTGTACCGGCCACCGAAGACCTACCGCCTGCGCCGTCGTCACCCGTAGCGGGCGGTGAGGACCTGCTGCCTGCCCGGTCTCTACGACCACTAGGACGACCGAGGAAGCGTCACCCACGTCCCCGAGGGAGAAGCGTCCCCGGATCCGATCAGCCTCGCCCGCAAGGAGGCGGTTCAATGTAGCAGGCGCAGTCACCGGGGACCTGGGGTCCAACGGGTAGGCCGCTCTGATCGAGGGAGTGATCGCTCCCCTGGCTAACGAGGCCCTGGTGACCCAGGCGGACCGTACACGGACATCTCCCCGTGCCCCGGTGAAGGGTATCGAAGGTAGGTGTACTTCCTTTTCCCCCCGCGACTTTGTGAAGCTCTCTCCGATTTGCTCGCTCATTCCGTCGTCGACCTCAGGAGAGACGAGGTGTCCCGGATGCGGCCAAGGATCGAGCAGCGGAGGTGTCCGTGAAGTTGTGGACCCCGTTGCACCGGACACGGTGTGGGCACCCGGTGCTGGCTCAAGGGCCCCGAGGCTCGGGGTGTCTGATTTTATTCCTTCACCGGAGACGCTTCTTGTCCTTAGTAGGGCCGTGGAGCACATCGACGGCAGCTTGGATAGGGGGGTGCTGTCGTCTTGCGGTGGGGACATTCTGGCGCTCGCGCTGGGCGCCGCGGAGATGAAGGTAAGTACTGGAGTGTGTAACCCATGCCGCTTGTCGAGCGCGTACTAACATTGGTCACGTCCCCCCTTTTAGATGCTTGCCCTCAGTTGGGCCCTGGAGAAGGCTCGCACCCGCGAGCGGAGGGCGTTGGAGGGCGAGCTTCGCGAGGCCGACGAGGCTCACGCCATCAAGGATGAGCGTATTCGTGTGCTGGAGGCGGAAATCACCAGGGCAGAGGAGGCCCAGCACGCCGCAATGGAAGAGCGCACCGGCTTGCTTGAGCAAATCACCGCACTGGAGGAGGAGAAGGCCCATCTTGTCATGGCCTTGGAGGAGAGGAGTCGGACCCTGTACAACACGTCAGCGGCGGCGTGGAGGGCGATGGAGTCATTGGAAGGGGCCCTACGGGGCCTTTCCGTTGACGTGCCGGACGTTACGCACAGCCCCGCGGATGTGGCGCAGTCCCTACAACGAATCGAAGAGGGCTCAAGTCTCGCGCTCCACGGTGCTAGAGCCTTCGGCGATCATTGCGGCTTCGCCAATGCCTGCCTCGCCTTCGCCATGCTCCATGCCCGGGGGTGTGAGCATGCCAGCGGGCTAGTCAATCCCCGGCTGGATCTGCCGGCCGAAGCCGGGGCATTGTCCGGTGCCACCCGTGCCATTCTACCCGCCCTCAAGACTTTCTATGACCGGATCTGGGGCTACATCGGGGAGGATGCAGTGAAGGTCGTGCTGCGGCCGACGCTACATCAGGAAGGGAATTTCCTCCAGTGGCTCAAGGAGGTCCCTCGGCACAACAAAGACGACGCGGACCCGTAGTTGTGATGCCAGGACACGGTGTGCTGTGCTGTGTGCCTTGATGTATCAATGCCCTGCGGCTTCCCTTTTGTATGAATGAAACAATAGTTGTCCAGGGTGCTTTGTCGTTGCGTTCTGCTTCTCGTGTATTCGTTCCCTGGCGCAACGAAGGCTGACCTCTTGCACCCAACCCCGCTTGTCTTTAGGGTCATAGCGCTTTGTAAGCGAAGTAGATGCGCGAGTGTTCCTTCCCCTACCCTTCGAAGCGGTGGTAGCGGAGCTGGCGCCTAGTCAAAGTAGACACACGAGCGCTCCGTCCCCTACCCTTCAAAGCGGTGGCGGCGGAGCTGGCGCCTAGTCGAAGTAGACGCGTGAGCGCTCTGTCCCCTACCCTTCGAAGTAGTGGCAGCGGAGCTAGCGCCTAGTCGAAGTAGACGCGTGAGCGCTCCGTCCCCCTTTTCCACTCGTTAACACGTAGTGCGGAGGCAAGCCTCTACTGCCTCTTGTTTACTCAAGAGTACGTGGGAGTGCCGACCACGTCTTATTTATACTCCGGAGAGTGCGTAGGAATATCAACCACGTCTTATTTATACTCCGGAGATTACGTGTAGGGGCGGTGCCCACACGTGCTCGGGGACATCCGTGTCTTGTTTATACTCAGTAAAGTGCGCAGGGACAACATCCACATCTTATTTATACTATGTAGAGTGCATGAGAATATCAACCACGTCTTATTTATACTCTGAAGAGTACATGTACGGGCGGTGCCCACACGTGCGCGGGGACATCCGTGTCTTGTTTATACTCGGTAGAGTGCGCAGGGACAACATCCGTGTCTTATTTATACTCCGTAGAGTGCGTGGGAATATCAACCACGTCTTATTTATACTCCGAAGAGTACGTGTAGGGGCGGTGCCCACATGTGCGTGGGGATATCCGTGTCTTGTTTATACTCGGTAGAGTGCGCAGGGACAACATCCGTGTCTTATTTATACTCTGTGGAGTACGTGCGGAGGCGGACCTCGACGCTAAATCTAATTTATACTCCGTAGAGTGCGCGCGAAGGCGTCCCCCCCGCTGCGTCTTATTTATACTCCATAGAGTGCGTGCGGAGGCGGACCTCGATGTTACGTCTTATTTATACTCTGTAGAGTGCGTGCGGAGGTGGACCTTGACGCTACATTTTATTTATACTCCGTAGAGTGCGTGCAGAGGCGGACCTCGACGCTACGACTTATTTATACTCCGTAGAGTGTGGGGAATATCAACCACGTCTTATTTATACTCCAAAGAATACGCGCAGTGATGCCACCGACGCATGTGCGGGACATCCGTGTCTTGTTTAGACTTAGCAGAGTGCGCAGGGACAACATCCACATCTTATTTATACTCCGTAGAGTATTTGGGGTGTTGGGGCGTACCTCGACAAGTGGTTGGAGAACTACCGGCTTTATTGAACTCCCGTTTGCGTGGGCGAGTGCCTTACAACGGTCAGGGTGCCGGAGATTGCTATATGCGTCCCTGTTTGTCCTAGACATCATACCGCCGCAACCTGTCTGCATTCCATGTGTGGCGGAGTGTCTGGCCGTCCAGCGTGGCGAGGCGATAGGCCTCTCACTGCAGAGTTGCCGCGACGATGTACGGGCCTTCCCACTTGGACTCCAGTTGCAGACCGTTTCCGCGTGGAGTGCCATTTTGAGGACGAGGTCCCCCGGCTAGAATCCTCGTGGGTACACGGAGCGATCGCGCATGCGCACCATTTACCGCGCGTACTTTACGATGTGCTGGGTCGTGTTTACTCGTTCTCCATCAAGGAGGTCCAGGGACAATTGACGCTCTTGCTCCGGCGCCTGGGCGAGGACCCTTCTCGAGCCGGCCTTGATTTCTTCTGGTGTCATTGCCTCATCGTCAAAGAGGAGCTTGAATGGTGTAGCTCCTGTCGGGCGTGTCACCGTTGTGCGGAGTGACCAAAGGACGCTGTGGAGCTCTCTTGGCCACTTGCCCTTAGGTAGCCCAACAAGACGCCTCTTGATTCCGGCGGAGATGGCGCCGTTCACCCATTCGACCACTCCGTTGGACTACGAGTGCCCAACCGAAGCGAATCGGAGCGTGATGCCCATGCTGTCATAAAACTCCTTGAACGGGGCAGAGTGAACTACAGGCCGTTATCGGCGGTGATCTCCTTGGACACCCCGAAGCGGTATATGATGTTCTGCCAGAGGAAGCGCTGCATGGCTGCCGAGATTATCATAGACAGAGCCACAACCTCTGGCCACCTGGAGAAAAATTCCAAGGTGACCACTATGAATCAGAGGTCTCGTGGGGCCCGAGGAAGAGGTCACACGACATCAATGCCCCACCGTGCCAGCGGCCATACTAGGGGAATGGGGTTGAGGCTTGTCGGGGGCCTGTGAATGACCCGCCCCATCCATTGGCAGCCTTGACACCGGCGCACGAGGTCTTGGGCATCAGCGACGGCGGTCGGCCAGTAGAAGCCTTGTCTGAACGCCTTGCCGACGAGCGACCTCAACGCCAGATGCAAGCCGCAGAGTCCCGTGTGAATTTCCACGAGGAGGTACTTTCCTTCCTCACATGAGAGGCACTATAGAAGCGGTGTGTAGACTCCTTTTTTATAGAGTATTCCGTCAAGTACCTGGGAAGACCTGGCACGACACTGCAAGCACCAGAGCTCGACAGGGTCATCGGGTTCTGTAATGCCCCGCAAGAAACCGTAGATGGGCTCCCGCTAGTCGCCATGCTAGGTAATCTGGTGGACGAGGGCCGCATCATGGTTGTCCTGCGCGATGGCAGCCGCAGGTAGGACCTCGTAGAACGCTCCCTCAGGTGTGGGGAGCTGTTGACTGGCAGCCTTTGCGAGGACGTCAGCTTGCTCGTTTTCTACCCGAGGGATGGCCTTGACGGTGACACCCAGGAAGTGCCACTCCTTTGCTCGTACGGCTACCAGGTACTTGGCCAGGTCTGGGTCCTTGGCTTGGTATGACTTATCTAGATGGCCCGCCACTAGTCGTGAGTCAGTGCGGATGAGAACTCGACGTGCACCAAGAGCTTTGAGCTTCGCGATGCCGAAGAGCAGTGCCTCGTATTCGGCCGTGTTGTTGGTGGCGGGAAATGCAAGGTGCGCCGAGTACGACAGACGGTGCCCTTCTGGCGTATTGACCACTGCGCCCACGCCTACGCCAGAAACGTCGTAGGCGCCATCAATGTGGAGCATCCACACCGGGTCGTCTTGCTGCTGGGCGAGCTGGGCCGAAGGGGTCCATTCCGCGAGGAAGTCCGCGAGAAGTTGTGATTTGATCACTGCTCGCGAGGCATACGTTAAGGAGAACGACGCGAGCTTGGCTACCCACTTGCCGATGTGCCTCGTGGACTCCTTATTCTGCAGCATATCCGCCAGGGGGAACGAGGATGGCACGGTGATTCGGTGAGCCAGAAAATAGTGTCGGAGCTTCCTCGAGGCCATGACCAACGCGTACGCCAACTTCTCGAGCTTCGCGTACCGCGTCTTGGCGCCTTGTAGGGCTTTGGAGACAAAGTACACGGGGCACTGAAGAGCGCCCTCCTCGAGGACGAGGACAGCGCTGACGGCTGTCGTGGAGGCGACGAGGTAGAGCAGGAGGGGAGCCTCTAGCGCCGGGGCGACCAAGGTGGGGAGGCTGGCAAGGTGTCTCTTGATCTCGTCGAAGGCCTTTGTGCAGTCGTCGCCCCAATGAAACCCATCACAGCCGCGGAGAGTCTTAAAAAATGGTAAGCCCTGCTCCGCCGCCCTGGACAGGAAGCGGCTCAAGGCAGCCATGCGGCCAGCGAGTCTTTGTACTTCCCTTGTCATCTTGGGTGGCTCCATGGCGAGGATCGCATCAACCTTATCGGGGTTGGCTTGGATGCCGCACCCAGACACCAGAAAGCCCAGAAGCTTGCATACCTGCACACCGAATACACACTTGTCCAAGTTGAGCTTGATGCCTACCTTCCTGAGGTTGTCAAAGGTCTCTTGGAGGTCTTGGCCTTGGGAGGCTAGCTGCCTGGTTTTGACGACTACGTCATCAACGTAAGCCTCGACGTTCCTCCCTAGTTGAGAAGCTAGTGCTATCGCAACAAGGCGGGCGAAGGTTGCCCCTGCATTTTTCAAACCGAAGGGCATCCTGACGAAGCAGTATGTCCCTATCAGCGTGATGAAGCTGGTCTTGTCTTCATCATCCTTGGCCATATAGATCTGGTGGTAGCCGGAGTAGGCGTCCAAGAAGCTCATGAGTTCACAGTCGGCGGTGGCATCAACCACTTGGTCTACGCGGGGCAAAGGGTAGTCATCTTTTGGGCATACCTTGTTGAGGGCAGTGAAGTCGATGCACATATGCCAGGCGCCGTTGGCTTTTTTGACTAACACCGGGTTGGCTAGCCAGTCCGGATGCTGGATCTCGCAAATGACTCCGGCCTGGAGAAGCTTCGCTACTTCCACCTTGGCTGCTTGCTGCCGATCAATGGACATACGCCGAAGCCTTTGCCTGACCGGCTTAGCGTCAGGGCGGACCGCGAGGTTGTGCTCGATGAGGGAGTGATCCACGCCTTTAATGTCCTCCGGGGACCATGCGAAGACATCCGTGTTGCTCCGAAGGACCCAGAGCAAGCCCTGCTCCACCTTCGGGGGAAAACCTTCGCCGATGGACACGAATTGTCCTTCGGCTTGGAGAAGTATCCTCTTGACCCCACCCTTCGGTCGGGGCTTGGGCGTCCACCCTGGAGCAGACGGTGCGTCTGCCTTGAGCTTGTCGGCAAGGACATGCACCTTGCGATGCGGGCTTTGGGCACGAGCCTCCACGCGTTGAGCGAGGTCTTGGTCGCCGAAGATGGTGATGACGCCCGTGGGCCCGGAAACTTCATACATAAGAAGCCATGATGCGGGACCGCCCCAAAGGAGTTGAGGGCAGGGCGGCCCAGTATGGCGTTCTACAGGCTTGGGATGCCCACCACATCGAAGATGACACCCTCGCTCCTGGCGTTGTTGCCCTGACAAAAGGAGACTCGGAGACAGCCCAACACCTTCAGCGATTGGCCTCCTAAACCTTGGAGCGGGGTCCCCGATGGCTTCAAGCGACCTCGGGGGATCCTGTTTGCGGAACTGCCCCCGTCGACGAGGACACACCTGACGTCGCAACCCGCGATGTTGGCTTGAATGACCAAAGGGTCCTGGTGGGGAAATCCACGCCTGGGGCATCGACTGGCGTGAAGGTAACTTCACCATAGACCACTCCCGGAAGCGGTTGCGCCGAGGTCCCCAGCGAGGAGCCTCCGGAGATAACGCTGATGATGTGATGCTGGGCCCGCTCTGGCGTGGGCTCCGGTGCGACCACCGACGGGGTCTGTCGAATCCAAACCTCTTGCATGCTCGGCACAATTCCCCGAAGATCCGCTAACTCCCGCTGGAGCGTTCTGAGGGCCGCTAGCATGGCGTCGACCGTCGCGTCGGCAATGGCAGGGTCGATCGTCACGCCGGCGGTGGCGGGGTTGGTCATCGTGTCAGCGATGGTGGGGTCGGTCGTCACGCTGGCGGTGGCGGGGTCGATCGTCGCGTGGCGAGCGTCGTCTTTCACGCCCGCGACCGCCGCTACCGAAACCCTGGTGTTGACGCGGGACTTCGCCGCGGCCCCTTCCTTCTTTCTCGCCACCGATGATGAAGCTTCTTCGGTGCCATCCTTTGAAATCTTGAGGCTTGCTCTTGTCTCCCCACGGACGGTGTCAACTGTTGTGGTTATAGACCAAACAGAGAGAGTATGGTAGTGGAGAGTTAGGTGAGCGATGCTCTGGCCTCTTCTGGCTTGCGTCACGTACATTTATGTACTCAGGGGTGTGTCTTTGCAGTTATGTCCTTACATCCAAATATCTTCTATACGGGCATTTAGATCATTACACATGTCCCACTTAGACCTTATAACCCTCTAACAGGCCAGCCGGGCTTAGGTGGGGGCCACCCCTACAACAATAGCCACATGCTATTTGTTATTGTATAACAATCTATGTGTTGATTTATGATGCTTGATATTCTCATATATAATTCATTACGAGTTATTAGGAGTAATAGCTAAGTAGATGAGTATGATGACTTCAAGTGTGATTGCTCGATGAACAAGAAGCATGATGATGGAGATTATCATGCTAAGGGTCATACTATCTCACAGTTTAAAAGGGCATACCCAGTACCAAAGCTCCCACACTGTGTGGGTCTAGGGAAGAAGATTTTCTAGACAGTCTTTCCCCTATTTTGCAGAGAGACTGATTTGAACTCGTGACCTCCAGCGCATAATGGAGAGACTCCACCGATGCATCAGGCCTGCCCTCACTTATTTGGCGTAATTAAATTTTAAAAAATTAAAAATAAAAAAAGCATGTTTGTCCATCATAGGCAATACAAATGAATATAAAAAACAAAAATACCCAAAAATGCTAAAAAATAAAAAAATAGAAATAATAAACTAGAAATAAAAAACTAAAGCCAAAACCAAAATAAACGAGCCCTTATACAATGGGAGTTAACAAGCACTCGTTCGCTTCTATTCATGCTTAATTGGTGCCTCTTCGTTACCACTAGCCTCGTAGGCGCGGCGTCACGCCGCGCCAACCAACATGTGTACCTAAGTAAAAGAGACGAAAAATTGCAGTAAAGGGAAAATGTAGAGGCTTTTTCGCTAAAAATTGGAGGACTTTTTGTAATAAAAGGTGACATAAGTGGTTTTTTTCGTAAAAAAAAATGACACTGTGCGCTAGACGCACCGGGACATAAAATAAGAGAAGGCACGTTGACACTACAAAAATACATATGTATTTGTTAACAGGTTTTAATTGACAATGGTGTTCATATCGAGAAAGAGCGTACATATATATAGAGGGGTAAGGTATAGAAATAAGATGTCAATAAATTCTAAAGACCGCCATTGTGGCACGAAAAATAATGGTTTATAACCTAGAACATGGAATACAAATAAATTTTGCTACAAGAGTCCTGTTAGTACCAGGGGGTTCCATAAAGCAGTATGCCTTTCACATGATTTATGTGTAATCTGCAATGGGCAATAATGAGCGGAGAAAAATCCATTACTAATGGCAAACAAAGACGTGTCAATATGTTTAGAGCTAATGAAAAGTTGGGCAATGCCTCTTGCCTAAAGAAAATGTGTCAATATCAATCAGCCATGGATACAATGAATGCCCCTCTAGCTGAAAACAAGATCCGAAAACTATATTCCTCATCACTATTTAACAGCATATTATTGGGACCAGCAAAGACTCTGTCCCATACCACTAAAAGATCATTTAGGCAGAATTCTTGAATAAAAAAACACTTATCTTCATTGGCACATCATCTTTGAGAGTAATCACCATAAAGACAATATTTATTTGGCTCAAGTCTTGTGAAGCACATTTAGATCAATGGACTGACAATGAAGCTGACTCCATGATCGAAGTTGTTATGGCAATGCGATCTATAAGGCCTATCTAGTAGAGGGCTACTGCAAGACACATTCAGATTCTACCCTAGAAGAGCGAAGGAATTTTATTAGGTATTTGCTCCCTAGGCAAGTTTTTTGTGATGCACAAGCTACAGACTCACTGTTTTCGAATCATGGCAGTAGAGTTGTTACAGTAACTGACACAGAAGGAACCAACAATGCACAATACGAGTTATTATCGATACAAAGAAGTATGTAAATACATAATATATTAGACACAAGGTAAATGTTCATGGAATGCTAGCAATTGGATAATAAGATTTATGTTTTTTTAGCTAAACACAGTAAAAGAGCATATGTCTAAGATCAAACAAAAGTCCTATATATGAGTAAATTCAGTATATTATGGAGAGTAGAAAAGTATCTGTGCTGAAGAAAAGGGAGAACTTCATTATAGACAATTTTTTGTTGAAGGAAGAGAATTGTACATAGAGGACAATGTATAATCTTGATGTTCATTTAGTATGAACATGGTAGTATATAGTTCGACAGCCGAACGGTTTTTGTGATCTAGGCACCCGTTAGCTCAGCAAGTGCTTTATTTCTATTTCTATATCCATCCTGACAAAATAGTTGTAATAGAGATAGTTGGGCATGTTTTAGAACACCACGGACTTTAGATAGGTTTGCATATTCAAGTAGTTCTGATTAGCACCTATATATAGGATCAAAGAAACTTAGAAGCAGACCTCATGAGGATCCATACATAAACAAGAGGTCCAACACACGTAGATAGCTGAAATACATATTGCATATTCAATAAAACATCGAAAAAAGAAAGTAATAAGTTTTGTATTGCAAACAATTTAGAAAAGACATGAGAAAAGTGAAATAAACACAGTAAGGAACCAGACAAATCTGAACTAAACGGTTGATATGATTAGCTATAACAGAGAAAGGATATACAAATAATAGAGAACAGCTTTAGGATGTAGTGTCGGTGCGAAGCTGTGTAACAGAATTAATGAGCAAAGGTAGTAAAGAGGGCAATGTGATCATTTTACCTAGAATGCAGCTCCATTTTAATTGCTGTGGAGTAGAGATATCATCACTATCTTTCACCAATATATAAACCACTATTCCAAGGTATAACAACAGAGATGATCCATATGTAATAATGAACCTCAATATCCCACAGAGAATTGTGGAGTAACCTGAAATGCTAAATATCATCATAACGAATTTAGGAGAGTGGTCAAGATAAACATGAAGTTTTGGCAGCAGGTAGTTTAGACTGCACAATTTAGCAAATGCTAAATATCCACTACCATTGAAAACATATGCAAACCAAAGAACCTTGAGTTGATAGATTGGTGTACTTTGACACTAAAGTGAATTTACAGAAAAGAGTGAAAAAGTGGATAGGAACGAAACAAAAGAGAATTGTGTACCTGTTGCATAGTCACAGAATAACTGAATGAGTATGCTGTACTTTTTTTTAAAGAAACCTTAGGATAGTAGTTCAACTCAATTACCAAACATGAAGAGCATTTCTTAAAAAGTTCGCACTAAAACTACTCATCACAATTTCAAGGTTCATTTGTGCAACTCCAAGAAGGATCGACATCTTCAAGGAGATCAAAAATAAAAGCTCACTGCTGCTACCAGTATGCCATGGCTCTCCACAAAATAATTTTCGTTCTTTGTAGTCATTACAATGGCACGCTAATTCTTAGTGTCTAAGAAGGTAGGCTAATGAAAAGAAACCGGGGTAAATGAATAGACCCTGTAGTGAAGCCATCTATTCAAGGACAGGGGTGCACAAAGCTCTGCCATTAGGAAAACCAAATATTTGTCCGCAAATGTAATGAAGCATACCTTCATGAGCTTGGGATCATGCCCAGAAAATATCTTGGTCTCATAAGATCAGAAAGGCTGCTTCCTTTGCTCTGGAACGGTAAAAAAACATGAAAAATAAATAGCAGAAAACAAGTCAGCAGATTGTAAGTATAACACAAACATATTAGCATCTACATTGACAGTTTGACACTACAAATTCAATGCCCGTAAAAACATTCTAACACTTTCCTAAACATAAAAACATAGAAATGCAAGTTAACAACTCTCTTGTTATTTAAAAAAACATATGAGACAGTAAGAAAACTGTTTCACTACCTAGAAGAGGTACCTGGTAACCATTTAAGTGTTCTGCACCAACATGCAGCAGGAACAACATCTCTCTCATGGTAGAAAAAATAGTTTCACTGCTTACAAAAAATTAATTATAAGTATGTGCATGTCCATTTATGCATGGAGTCCATGAAAAGTTAGGGCTAATCATTGATCAGAGTATTTCCATTATAATAGCTGGCACCAAAAATGGTACCATACTGTAGTAGATGTGTATCCACAACTGCTCCTTGCAGTGCTCCCTCACAATGACAGGTACACTTGTAGGTGGAAGCTGCAATAGCAAGGAAATCCCATCAGTTTAATAAATAAAACATCACAAATCCCTAAACAAAATTGGCATAAACGTAACATGCATGTGTCTAGCTCCAGAAGAAAATAAAGCAGTTCAGGACATTAGAAGCATATAATAGATTTTCAGGCTAAAACAATGTGACCTGCAAGATTTGATTTTAAAGGTAAAAATCACACAAGAACTAAAATGGTGGGGAAAAAAACTAAAGCATTTAGAGAAGTAGACAATGGATAAATGTTTTTTTAATTAAAATAACAAGCCCAAACAGCAGGAAGAAGAAAAACATAAAGGAAAATAAGAGGTGCGCACGGTTATAGTTGCATCATGACTTTCCCCAAATTGCTCACCAGATTAGCTGAATGCTACAAAAAAATCAGTTCACCTAGTTCAAAGCTCGAATTATAATTGGAAATCAAGTACAAATGATCATCTTTCTATAAAGTCTATATATAATTATATCAAGTTTTCAACATTAGTTCTGTCGCTTGACAAACCACTATGCAGACAGCTGTTGCACAGCCTAAAATAATTGTTAATCTGATTAACACTTCACAATGCAATGAACTGGTGCATTGAACCAATTAAAAGGGGGAGAGCAATTTGAGAATCAAGGAAGCACAGAGAAAGACTACTGAAACCTGATAGCACACAGTTATTACTGCTGGCCGAACACTGTCAAAATGTGCACTGAAATTGCTGAATGATGCTGCTTGCCGTAACTAAATTGACTGAAAATAGAACTGAAGAAAGAACACAAGCTGCTGAAAATACAGAGCACTAAAAAACGAAAAGCAAGCCAAGAACTGAAATCAGATTGACTGAAAACCAGAGAAGCAAAACCCTCTCCAACAGCAGATAAAACTAAATGGAGCAGCTGCAAACCGAGTGGTTGAAAGAGCCAGGGTGACTGCAGAACAACAGTAAATACCGACAATGAACAGTGCAGTGCATTATCTGTTGCAAATCAAACAAAACACAATTTCTGCTGCTGCTAGCCGAACAGAAACAAACTGAAGTTGTCACTGCACAGTAAATACTGCATATTGCAGCCGACTGCAGTAAACCTGAGTGCCGAACTGACTGAATTTTATAGCAGTAGACCGAACAAGAAAAAGGGGTGAGCGGCAGAGGGAAATTCAGAAGGAGAAGCTGCTGCTGGCCGAATGAATCTCGAGCGAGAAGTAAATAGTGACAATAGATTCAAATTAAGAGAAGAAAAACAGCAATCCCAAACCAGTCTATAACAGTAGCTACTGCAGCCACCCGAAAAAGAGAAATTCACAAGGAATTGCTTGATATTTTTGGGCCAAATAATCTAGACGTAAAGCTGAATAACACCAAGACCTCAGGGATCAAAAGATTTCACCAAGAAAGCAAGAAATCAAGAATTGGGACAAATATGAGAACTTCAGCAGAGAAAGAGCTAATTTTTCAAATTACTCATTCTTCTCACATTTTTGCTCATGATCTTTTGCAAATAGCTTAGCAATGGTCTCAGGACTTGCAAATAAAGATCTCAAGCCAACTTAAGATATGGAAAGAAAAATTCCATCAATGCCTGGCATGAACCCTAGAAATTTCAGAGCAGGGGAAAAAGATAATTTCAGATTTTGAGCACAGAGAAGAACTAAAGAGGGGAGGCTCAACCAAATTCCTTCTTCTCTTGATTCATCACCATGAATGTTTACATTGAGTGGAATGATTACACATGAGTTCCCTTCACCTCACTACATGGTTCAACTTCAGGAGAGAACACACACACACAGAGTTCTACACTACCAAAAACAACTACAGCATTATCATCCTGGCATCCAATGAGATGAGGCAGCACCATTAGTAAAATCAAATAGCTATCATAACCACTTATTGGTTGACAAAATTATACACACAGCAGGAGCAAGAAAGAGGTGCTTACGTATAACAACATGGGCTACATGGATCAATCACTGAGCACTTACGTATAAACACAACAAAAAAAGGACAATCAGATGATCTTTAGTGTTGTAGACTAATTAGTGAAGATGACAAACGCACAGAAGACTCGTTTGTGCGAAATATTGGCAATTTTGGACCCATCTATTAGACGCAGGTCTAAAAAAGCACACACGGTATACAATAGTTAATACATAGATGCAATGAATCGCCTAGTGTGGTATGACAGCAAAGAACTCCTTGGGCATTGCAACAGTTTACCTAGCAGGGCACAAGTTTTTTTGCTAGTGCTCATATGTATCCAGCACCACCTAAGCTTCGCTGGCTAGCCAAGTTGCGTACTATCATAATTAAAACAACAATGGTAGTTGACTATCCATGCATTCATATATAAAAATATGCCTAGATATGCCATGACCCATGATCATATCAAAAAGCAGTGAGAAAGTATACAGTGAACATTCCATTGCAATCTTAAAGCCGGAATATTTACTTTCTAAGCCTCAAATACCTTAATCTGTTCATGAACTGCAGACAAATTCCAAATTATATAACGGCATGTCATGATCTTGTAATGTTATATACTTCTAACGAAGATGGATTCAAGCAAATTCTTTCTATAAGTCCGTACTTTGTTCTTGTTGGGATTCCGAAATCACATTGGATGAAATGCTTTATCAGGCAGTTCCAGGAATGCCTCTTCTCCCAAATTCCAAAGGTTTGATCCCTTTACATCCCCCTTCCAGCTTTAAATTAAGTTCATCTTAACAAATTATATGATGGAATATTGAAGATTCAGAATCATACTACCCTGTGAAAGAACTATAAGACCATTCAAGAATATTTCAACAAACTACATGTATGTATGGTTAAAGTTGTAAATTTTTCATGTACCTGTGGCTTTTTCAATATAGAGAAAGCCTCCTCATGCATGGGATCTACAGGAACTCTAAAAGAAACACAGCCACCACCAGCTGGTATGTGATTTCGGTTTGAATCCTCTGTTGTTGCGTCAGCCCTCTCATGCACTGTTGTCCTAGAAATTTCAATTTCATCAGGTAAGCATGCTACCAGCTGAAGCAATTCAACAGGCGTAAGATAATAGTCTAGATAACACAAGTGATAAGTAATCACAATAGCCAATTCCCATTGAAATTAATTACAATTGACCCAACAAGTTTTAGACTGACAACACACAGCTGGAAAATCCGAAGGACAAAACTTTTAGATTCGTATTGCAATCAAATTGAGATGACTAAAAGAAAGAATGTAATGGTGGTTCCATAAGCCAAACAAAACGTTAGTTAGACATGCTCAAAAACCAAACTAACTGAAGATATAAATTAAACTAGAAGATATAAATTGCAAACCTGACTGGATTTCCTCCCAAGCCCCATAAGGAAAGTATCAGGCTTTATATCACGGTGAAGAAATCCCTTTGAATGCATGTATTCAACTCGATCAATCTGAAACATTTGAAAGAAAGAACGTCGTCATGCCAGAAATATATATAGAGTAAGATAAACAAAACAAATTAACTATGTAACAATAAACAAATGAAAAGATACTTGATTAATCTGAAACATTTGAAAGAAAGAATGGCGTTATGCTAAAAATCTATATAGAGCAAGATAAACAGAACAAATTAACTATGTAACAATAAACAAATGAAAAGGTATGAATTGGAGTAGATTAAAAAAGAAGCGACTGTGTTCTCACCATCTGATCAGTGAGCATGAGTACAATCTTAAACGAGAACCTTCTACTGCAATAGCTGAACAAGTCCTCAAGGCTAGGCCCGAGAAGGTCAATCACCATCACATTATACTCTCCCTCCACGGCAAAGCAAGAAAAAACAGGCTTGACTCAATTCATCGGCATCATCGTAGCAGCTAAGCACAAAGTACCACTCCAGCTATATGGGTAGGCTATATGATATAAACTTACTTCCTCCTTGGAGAAGCATGTACAACTTCGACTCATAATGAAGCTGCAGGTGCTTTGTTTTCACATTTTCTTGTCGACCCAAAGCAGCAGGTCACTAACTAAGTTGGCAATAGTACCAGCGGTGCAAGATCCGACAAAACATTTCGCTACACTGCATCTAACGAGCTTACATAAACAAAGCAGATTTTATCAAATTGAACAAAAGGAAAACTTTAAGATTTTTCCAAAAAAATATTAAGGTGAATGAGAAATGAGACAGAATCTAATACCAATTTGCAGCGATTTCCTCTCCAGGCTGCACATTAACAGCTACAAACAAGAATAGCAACAAAGTTGGCATCTTTCTTTCTGAACACAATAGAAAATATGTTCTTTTGAATAGATTGAGAGATGAAAAGATGGAGAGCTCACCAAGGAAGAACTCCCCGAACGATCCACTCCCAATCTTCTTGCTGAGCTTGAATTTGTCCCCGACTACATGATCCATGTCCTCCCTGTTTCGATGGAGGATTATCTCCCAATGTTTCTAACTACGCTGAAGATAAAATCAAGAAAACGCTAGAATTCTCCGTTTGTTTAGTTAAAAATGGCAAAGGAAACGCAACTTTATCCAAGAAACAGCAGGGAATTAAAGAACAAGAAAATGGTAGCAGCCTGTGCCTTGCGACCTCACCGGTTTGTGATGGGAGGTGGAGCTGTGGTGGCGACCGGCGGCGTCGCGGCGGGAGTGGCAACGGGTGTCGGGGGGGCTCCGGATCTGGCTCGAGCAGAGTCGCTGGGCCGGATCCGGTAGGATCCGGGTCGAGGAAGGCGGGCGCGGCGCCAGAAGATCGAGCAGGGGCGACGGCGGCGGCATGGGAGACCGGGAGAGGAGGGGCGCCGGCGGGGGGAGAGGAGATGCGCCGGAGGGGAGGGGCGAGGGGGGGCGCCGGATGGGGGAGGGAGAAGGGGCGCCGGGCGGAGCGGAGGAGGAATCGAGGAAGCTGGGGGCGGCCGGGGTATGGGGAATGGAGGCAGGAGCGCCGGCGCGGATTGACAACGAGGAAGCGAGCCGCGGCTCGCTAAGCACGGAAGGAAGAAGCCGCGGCTTGCTATCGAGCGCCCACACGCGTCGGACGGAGTGCACGCGAGGGAGCGGGCACGCGGCAGGCGCGGAGCGAGGGACGCCGACGTGGACGCGGCGAGAGGCGAGGAAGGCCCCCCACTTTGATATACGGATAATTTGGCCACAAGCATTTCTGACCGAAGGACAGGGCTTTCGATGAACCTGTCCGGGCAACTCTAGCTCCAATCTTGTCAAAAAGTCTTTCAACCTCATCAACACAGCACCAACTTGCATATTCTTAAAGTACATTTATGACAGGGAATTATCATGTCGATCTGCACCGACTCTTCGGTTCTATTCATTTCAGTTTCTCCATTAGGTTTTTGATTTCTAAATTTTAGTTTTTTAATTTAGTTTCTTATATTTTATTTTTAAGTTTTTTCTATATTTCTTTGTATTGTCCGAGATAGGTTATCTTTTTTCTATTTTTAAAATTTTAAAATTTAATTATACCAAAAAATCAGTAGTAGGCCATTAAGCAAGGTGTACATCACCAATTCTTATTTGTAATAGCAACGTATAGTGGTCTTGCTTTATCTCGTTTCCAACTTATTCCCTCGTTCGGAAGGGTCTTCTTCGCTATAGACGCCACCAAGAGCAAAAAAGGGGCGTCTATAAATATAAGGTGTCATGGATTTTATATGGTTAAGCTTTTTAAGTTTTGATCATTAATATATATTAAAATATATAGATTATCTATAAAAAAATAATACCATTGAATTTGTCTTGTAAAATATTTTTGCTAGTATATTATGATAATAAATCGTAGACAAGGCGTTCGGAATAGCGTTGGCTTATGGCTTTTTTTTTACTGTAGCTGGCTTATTTTTTACTGTCATTGAGTTGGTTTATTTGGCATAATTAAAGCTAAAAAAATTTAAAAATAAAAAAAATATGTTAGCCCATCACGAATAATACAAAGGAATACGGGAAAAAAAAGAAAAGGAAAAAAGCCCAAAAAAATAGAAAAAGATAAAATTACTGAATAATGAAAAAAAGCAGAAGTCAGAAGCAGAAGCTGATTTTAAGCTGAAAATGAGCGGTGCCAAATTAAGTCTTACATTAGAGATCCTCAAAAATAAAAAATAACCTATATTTGTGGACGGATGGAGGACTATATACAGCACCGTTTCTTATTTGAAATGAAGTACTAACTTATCGCAAACCAGAAGAAGAGGCAACAATCTTGGTGGCATACACTAGCGAAGCCTCCATTGAACATACTCACAAAAACATAGTCCAAGATGGAGGCAGCGATATCCGCAATTGCGGGTGACCTAATCAGCCGAATCATCTCCTTTCTGATGAAGAAATACACAGAGAAGGCAGCCTCCTTAGAGTCCATGCAGTCGTCGAGGAGGCGGATGGACGACACATCACCAACCCTATGATGCTAATGCAACTCAAGTTGATCGTGGAGAGCATGTACCGAGGTTACCATATGCTGGACACCTCCAAGTACAAATCTGTCGAAGATGAGGAGGTGAGAAGCTTATATACCATCTCGGATTCTGCATTTCCTTTGAAACGTTCCCGTACAACTTTCGGTACTATGAGAGGCGTTGTTGTTAGTAATGGTTTACAGGGTGTATAGACAATTTAGAAGCTGCTGTTGCAAACATGAGCGAGTTTGTTGTGATGTTGGGGGGATGCGAACGCATGTTTCGTAGGCCCTATGATGCTTACCTTTACACCGACAGCTTTATGTTCAGTCGCCATGTCGAGAAGCAGCAGATCATCAACATCTTGCTGCAAACTCCTGCTCATCTTGGTGCACCTACGGTGCTTCCGATCATCGGCGGTTGCAGGGTTGGTAAGAAAACATTGGTAAGCCACGTATGCAACAATGAGCAGATCCGAACCCAGTTCCCATCGATACTGTACATCAATGGTGATAGCAT
Source organism: Melocanna baccifera (assembly GCA_036346265.1). Taxonomy (NCBI): domain Eukaryota; kingdom Viridiplantae; phylum Streptophyta; class Magnoliopsida; order Poales; family Poaceae; genus Melocanna; species Melocanna baccifera. The sequence goes on along the minus strand of CM070704.1, from coordinate 17,539,291 downwards.
ATGGAGAATGAAGCAAGCGAAGTTCAATAACGAGAGGACTCTACTCGTTGTTGAATTTGTTACCGACATGGATGATGAAGATTGGATGAAGTTCTATTGTACTGTAACATTCATGGCTGGAGGAAGCAAAGTGATAATCATGAAGGAGAACGGGTAGACTACGCTAGCAACAACATCTTCATCACTGTTAAAGATGCTACCTCTTCAAGAAAGCTGTTCATCTAAATAGTTTCTCGCATGAGGAGTACAGCTACCTCTTCAAGATGCTAGCGTTCGGAAGCTCAGCTGAGAAAGACTACCCCCAGCTCGCATCAATAGCAAATGACCTCGCGACAATCCTGGGTGGGTCGCTCATCACTGCAAATGTGATCGCCGACTTGCTGAGAAGGAACCTTGATGTTCAGTTCTGGCTGCGCATATTGCGACGATTCAAGGGGATGGTTGAGAACATCCAAAAGATATCCTTGAGAATGAGCAGCCGATAGACATCACCAGATTTGCGTCTTCATGTCCTGCCCGTCTTCGCCTGATGCCTCCTCGAGTAGAAAGGGGTGAACCTAGCAAGCAGAAACTAACTGGTATGTTATTCGGAGACCTAATTGCAGGATGCACGGCTGTACCCAGTGATGAGTTCGAATTAGTGACGTGGGAATCACGAATACCTCCTTACACCAAGTATGTGCAGTCTGTTGCAGTTTATGCCGAAGAGAAGCAGTACGATTGTACAACCCCTGCAAGAAAGCGTCGATCAAGCATTTGTTTTTAGGGGAAGTGCTCCATTGCTTTCCTACAGAGCGAATAGCCAAGCTAATAAGAGTATGATTTACAGCCTTGCCTCGGTGCTCTGTTACTTTTTTCTTTCTTGTGGAATCATATAAACACCACTCTAACTTTGAATGCTAGTAATCATATGAAATGTTGTATTCCCAGATTGAATAGAAATGTTTCTCGAGTTAACGTTTTTGAGAAATGTTCCAAACGGTGCCTCAATACTGTAGAGTACGTGCTTCCTGTATGCAAGTCAAAATACATGTAAATATATATCCACAGTTTTGTGCTGAAGCGTTGATACACTACTACAAAAAAAGGTTTATATTAGACGTCTCATCACAGACGGTTCATAAAAACCGCCTGTATTAAATACAATCACAGACGGTTATTAATTAAGACCGTCTATGATATATCATATCACATACGGTTTTTATTCCGTAATATCACAGACAGTTTTTAAAACACAGACAGTTATTAATTAAGAACCGTCTATGATATACCATATCACAGACGGTTTTTATTCCACAATATCACAGACGGTTCTTAATTATAGACAATTCTTAATTAAGAACCGTCTGTGATATGGTAATATCGCAGACGGTTCTTAAATAAGAACCGTTTGTGATATGTATTCCGCCCCACACACCTTTAAAATTTCATAATTTCCCGTTCGAGTAGTATTCCGTTTCGACACACTTTCAATAAAACGGGCATAACTTTTGTATACGGTGTCCGTTTTCGACGTTCTTGTACTCGTTGGAAAGCTAACGACGAGCCTAATTCAAAACAAATGACCCACTTGCGCCCATCACCCTCAAAGACCCCCAAAATCGGCCATCTTTAGCCTCAAATTTGCATCGAAAGTTTTTTATTTCTGTTTTTACCAAAATTTTTAATCTTCCATTCGAAATTTGGGGTTTATCTCAACTACAAAGTTGTAGATCTCGTCGAAATGTTTTAAATGAGTATATATAAGCCATACAAAACTTTGTTATTTCATATTTGAGACTAGTTATTTATATTGTATCGGTATATACATAGCCAATATCACAGACGGTTCTTAATAAGAACCATCTGTGATGCTTTTACAGATGGTTCTTATCAAGAACTGTATGTGATAAATTCTGACCGCTGAGCCCGTCAATCCTCCCCAACCAAATTCCAGCCAATAGAAACCGACCAACCCACACCCCACAGATCATCCCATTTCTCCCTCCCCTATAAATACTCATCTGAACCCATCCCCTACCCTTTATACGCTCAAAATCTCTCTAGGCTCCTTACTATCTCCTCCTTAATCGATCTCTTTGTGGTAAGGGCTCTCTCCATTGTTTCTTCTTGTATTTATTTTGTAACTTTGTGTTGCTACTTTGTGGCGTTTATGACGTTCTCCCTCCATTATTTCTTCTACTTACAGTGAGGCGGCCACTTCTACTTACAGTGAGGCGGCCACTTCTACTTACAGTGTTGCTAATTCTAGTATTTGATTTTATAACTTTGTGTTGCTACTTTGTGGTGTTTCTACTTACAGTGTTGCTACTTCTGTAATCTTCGGATATTGTAATGGTGGATTGTAATTTTGTAATATTGTAATGGTAGATTGTAATATAAATAGAATGTTCTCTACTATGTATACTATCGTATTTGCTTGTTTTCAAACGGCACAGCTAATATTTCCTAAGGCTAATTCAAAAATAGAAAAAAAAAATTAGGTATAAAATGAACTATCACGGTCTATTTTGTAGTATAAACCGTCTGTAAAGAACATCATAGACGCTCTATATATAAAACCGTATGTGATGTGTGAGTATCACAGACGGTATTATATAGAACCATCTGTGATAGTGTTTTTCACAGACGGTTCTATAGTGTTTTTTATAGACAGTTCTAGTTATAAATTGTCTGTATTGTATTTATCACAGATGGCTCACAAACCGTCTGTGATAACCTTCGATTATCACTGACTCATAAATTCAGACGGTTCAAAAAACCGTCTGTAATAACATTTTTGAACCGTCTGTCATGATGATTTCTGTAGTAGTGATACATAGGAATGGGAAGGTGCAGGGAGCCAGGGACAGTACATACTGTACATGTAGGTATATTAGTTTAGGTAAAACTAACAAGTAGTATATAATAGGTCATATGGTTTTTTAGTTAAGCAAAACCAATTAATATTTTCTGATTTTTTTTACATTTTTGCCAACCAGGAAAGGCACGTACAGAAAAACGCAGCTCACCTGGTCATACACGCTACACCTTGTGCTTACCATTGAACACTGAATTGGATTGGTTAGTTGAATCTTGAAAAACGCACCTCACCTGGTCTTACACGCTACATGGCATCAGATTGAACAAAATCATACCTCAAAGCCTGACCACAAGCTGAATATGATCCACTTCTTTTTATGATTTATGATTTTCTCTAAACAAATAAATAGAACGATTTTTTTAAACGGCTTATTAGGATAACTTTTTAGAAGCACTTATCAGCATTCGGTTCGTTCGCAATTAGTCCCAGCCATAAACCATCAGCCGCGACCGAAAAGAACCCACCCATATATCAAGCAACCCATGAAACAGTTTCCTCGTTATACATCAGTATTCCCCTTCAGTCTCAACCTCAAGTTATTCAAGATGGAAGTTGTTCTATCTGCGATTCTGAGTGACCTTGTTAGCGATTCATCTCCTCCCCGATGAACAAGTTTTGGATCATGCACCCTCGGACAATAAGGTGGAAAGGTTGCAGCAACTCACGGTGAGAGTTGAGCAGTCATCAACGAGGCGGATGAGCGATACATCACCAATAGTGGAATGTTGATACTGATTAAAGATGCTTGCAGAGGCCATGTACCAAGGATATCATCGCTAGATAAGTTCAACCACGAGCGACACAAGCGAGTGCGAGCAACATGTAAGTGCCTCATCTTCCTTATCTTTTGTCGGGCCTCTCAAGCGTTTCCAGAACCGCTGCTACAACCAATGAGATCGATGCTGTCAGTCATGAGTTGCAGGGTGCATTGGAGAACCTAGAGGTTGTTGTTGCTAACATGGCAGAGTTTGTTATACTTTTGGGAGGATGCGATCGCATGTCACGTAAACCATATGATGCATATCTATACATCGACAACTTCATGTTTGGTCGTCATACCGAAAAGCACCAGGTTATCAACATCTTGTTACAGGACAATCCTCTTCGTGCTCCAACTGTTCTTCCCATCATAGGTGGTCATCGAGTTGGCAAGAAAACTCTAGTTGCACATATATGCAGCGATGAAAGAGTCCGATCTAGCTTCTCTTCAATATTGCACTTGAATGGAGATGACTTTTTGGGAATTGATAGCCAGAAGTTCAAATTTGAGAGGACTTTGGTTATTGTCGTGTTTCTTTCAAATGTGAAGGACGACGAGTGGGCACAGTTTTACTCATCCGTGACATGCATGGGTAGAGGAAGTAAGGTGATAATTGTAAGTAGGCTTGAAATATTAGTGAGATTTGGAACTGTGAAGCCAATTCATCTTAATAGCCTTTCAGAACATGAGCTCAGCTACCTGTTCAAGACACTAGCTTTTGGAAGTGCAAACCCAGAGGACCATCCACAGTTAGTATCCGTAGTTAAAGAGTTTGTAACACAGTTGGGAGGATCACTGGTCGCAGCACATATCGTTGCTGATGTGTTGAGGAAGACTATCAACCTCCAGTTCTGGCTTCGCATATTGGAAATAGGCAGGAGTGTGGTTCAGAAAAACTTTGATTTGTTCGGTGAGCACCCAAAGATACTTTTTGGAAGAGGGCATCCAATAGAAATTGCATATCCTGCTGCTGCTGCTCCAATGCAGCTCTTATGTGATGTTCCGAAAGTGGAGATACCTTGGGTGACATTGCGAGACCTGTTGGTAGATCCCACTATACGACCGAATGGGGAGTTTAATCTGGTCACATGGGAATCAAGGATACCTCCTTATACTACGTTTGTACACTATGTTCCAAATTGTGCCCATGAAAATCCTGAAACATCCTCTCAAGGGAAGAAGCGTCACCGACTTTTCGTCTAGTGTTCTGGTATGATGTTCTCGAAAATTTTATCTCTTGTGTTTAATCAATTTTACTGGTTTAGATAGAAAAGCTATAGCAGCATACCAACAGATCTGTAACAGCTATAATACTTAATGGTACAGTTTGCTATATATGGCTAATTCCCTAATAGAGTGTAATGTAAAAGCTATTGCTTTACTACATGATTTATATAGCACTGTATTTAACGTTGCATTGGACTTTTCCTTTCTCCTTTGTTTTGTTTTCCATTCTTATTTGTAGAGTCCAGGTTGTTTCCTTAATATGTAAGTAATAATAATGCTTAACATCAGTTTTTCATTCAATTATAATGGTGTAATGTACAAGCACATTTCGTTGTAATAGATGAGCGCATACCCCCTGATTTGTTTCTACAAAAAAATGTAACATCCCAAAAATTGGATGTTTCAAAATGTGAAAAAATTTAAAATGTTTTGTAACATCCTAAAAATTGGATGCTCGAAAATGTAGAAAAATTTAAAACTTTTTAATGCATCTTGATTGATTGACATTCGAATTTCTTCTAAAATTTTATTTGAATTTTTTTCTAGAAATTGAGTTGTGCAAATTAATTCAAGAAAAGATATACAAATAATAAAGAAAATAAAAAATGAAAATCTAAATTTGAAAAGATAATCCATAATTTGAAAACAAAGGGGAAGCGAAATTCGAATTTCAAATTGCTTAACCAAAAACTCGAATTAAACTGAATTTGAATAAAAATGGAATTATGCACTTTTCAAAATTCTGTCTAATGGAACTCATAGATATATTGAAATTCAAGTTCAAAATACAAAACCAAAATTCAAAATCACACTTCCAATTTGAAGCTTGGCCTAACCTTTGGCCCAGCCAACCTAGCCACCTTCTTTCCTCCCACTCTCTACTACAACTACTTCTGACTAGGGGTGCAAACGGAGCGGATATTTTCCGACCGTCTGTCCGTCTGTTTTAATTTGGATAGAATTCGAAGCAAATTTTTGGATATCCGGAGGTTTTGCCGGATATGGAAACAGATTCGAATATTTTTTGCCGGATACGGAAACATATTCAGATATTTTTTGCTAGATACGGAAACAGATTTGGAACAAGCATTATCCGACGGATATGGAACTATCTGGATATTTTTCCGGATACTTACCGGATATTTTTTCGGATAGTTACAGGATTCAAACTCGGATTCAACTCAGAACTCAATTCGGATTCAATTTGGGACAGCCCAATAGACACTTACTAAAAAGGTCATAACTTTCACAAACGGAGTCCGATTCGGGTGTTCTTGTACTCGCTTTAAATCTTATTTCAAGACCTATGCAATGAATAAGGCTTTATCTTCAAATACATCACGAATTATCTGCTATGACCAAAACAATGTGATGACTGTAAAATCTAGTTTTTTTGTGTGAGTTCGACTCTAAAACAATATAGGGTTGAGTTGTATTCGGTTTGGGGACATGTCGAGACCCGAATATACAAATTTGGACTCTCTATGTAAACTGCACTAATCCAGGATCACGCTAGTGCATACAGTCAAACATAGATGTAATCTCAACCATACACATGATAAAATAAAAAGGAAAACTCAAATATCGATAAATCTCAAAGGTACAACCTTATGGTCAAGTTTACAATATCTCTAGCCGGAAGGGCTTTAAAACTAGCAGCGGAAATCCAAAATAAAATATAGCGGCTAATCGACAAGCCCACAGGCTATTGAGTGTAGAACGAAGCCTAATCCGTGAAGTCGTCGAAGTACTCTCCTTCTGGAACCTCCTGCTGATAACACTCCTCGTCCTCAACTGAGCAACATAGGAGTAAAGCCGTGAGTACATTGGTACTCAGTAAGTTGTTTGTAACAAATGAATGCAATATATTATGTAAGGCTTACCAATTGAAGGCTGAAAGGTTAATTTGCATAAAAGACATTTCACAGTAAATACGATAAATAGATTGAAAGCGAACTTTAAGCGAAAACGACAATAATAAATAATCAAAGGGATGAAAATAATCCACTTGTGAACATCCCATTCACAAACTGAACCAACAGTGAACTACCTGTTCACTTCCAACATAAACTACCAAGTTTAAAAGACAACACTAGCCCTCGTGTGACATTACCGAGCATTGTCCATGACCGAGGACGAGGCTATTTGGATAGTTTGACACTCTGCAGAGGTTGCACAACTGTACCTACACGATGTGATTAGCCTCGGCCTAAGGAAATCACAACAAGACCTTTACAATGCTCTACCTCAACCCAATCCTGCCCGCTAGGGTTTCGCATCACACCCCCCCTTGCGCCACACGGAAATCAGCAACCATGTTCATCGCAATGGCAGAATATGAATTGAAATATTACAAATTAATCAGCCAGGTCTATCCCATACTAGACATATGGTTTGCACGATGAAGCTTAGATCAATGGCACACAAAGTTAAGTCCTTAATTCTACCCGGGTGAGGCTACCACATCCCCCGAAGTGAACCTGCACTTCCCTCTTTACTACACGATCACTCGCCTGAGTGCAAAACCAAGTTTGTATAACCACGCCAATGACACACTAATACCAAGATACAAATTTTAATAAACGTGGCACCAACCATAGTTTCATATATCATTAAGTCAAATTAATAATTCACATGTGATGATGAAACCAAACGTAAATTAAGCAAGATTAAGCATACTAGTCGTACAACCCATGTGATAAATAGCATAGCATCACTAGTAAATTTTCCAACCTATGGTAACAATGGTATCATGGTGTTCAAAATTATCATGGAGGGATATAGTCAATTGGGGCAATAACTACCAGATACAAGGTTTGTAATAAATTAGCAATGCAATGTATTTTAAAATAAAATAATTAAATAGTAGATTGCAAACTAGGTTCAATATGATCAAAGGACATGACTTGCCTTGGTTATGCTCAGCAAGCTACTCTTAGTCTTCGGGCGTAGATCCTGCTCCTCCGGAATCCGAATCTAACGAGAGAGAAAACGACCGAAATAAGAGAAACACATAAAAAGATAAGCAAATGAATTTCAAAAATCATGAAACTAGAACTAAAAGCTAGAGCTCGATTTTAGATGAATTTAGAAAAAGAACAGGGTCAATCGGAGCTAAGACGAAGGAGAACGGGCTCTCGAAAAATAAACCCTAAAGGAAAATCTAGAAAATCAGAAAATGCACTGTGCTGTGAACCCGGTCCACGGGAGAACCAGTCCACGATGAACCTGGTGCATGGAACAGTATGCGGGGCAGGGCGGTGCTGATGTGGCGAAGCTAGGGCTGACGTGGAATCTGCTGGTGCCGACACGTGGCACATGCTGATGTGGCATGCTGATGTGGCTACCACGTGGCACCGGGGAACGGTTTCGGCTGACATGGCGCAGACGTGGCATGCTGACGTGGCTACCACGTGGCACCGGGGAACAGTTTTGGCTGACGTAGCATCGCCACGTGGCGCTGACGTGGCATTAGGGCTGACGTGGCAAGCCACGTGGCTAGGGCTGACGTGGGTGGCTCTGGTGCGGCGGCGGTGGCGCAGATCGGGCGGCTGAGGCACGCACACGCGGGCGCATCCGGGTCGTCGGATTAGATCTGGAGGGATGGTTGGGGTTGAGCGACGCGGAGGCGGGGGTCGACCGATGACCGACACGTGGCGGGCGTGACGCGGTCCGCGCGCGGACCGAGGCGGCGCGATGCGGACGCGTCCGGTGTGGGCTCGAGGACCGAGGGGCGATGCGGGGCGACGGCCGGGGCGAAGCGGGCTCAGGCGCAGCGGTGGCGGGTTCCAACGGTGGTGAGGACGATGGCGGAGGGAGACGGTGGCGGGTTCCAACGGTGGTGAGGACGATGGCGGGGGCGGGGGTGGCTCACCGGCGGTGGGGTCCGATGGGGCTAGGTGCTCCAACGGTGGTAGGAGGCGACGGCGAGAACTCCGGCAACGGCGGCGGCGGGCGCACGGCGGAGGGAAACAGTGGCCGGACGGGGCGAGGGCAGAGGCGAGGGCGGTGGCACACGAACCGAGCCGGCGGCGGGATTTATAGCGCACAAACCGACGACGGTGCGAGGGTTCCGATCGGGGACGGAGGCATGAGCGGCGACGTGTGGCGCATGGGGCGATCAGACGGTGCGAAACGAGTGCGGGCACGGGCCGTGCGGACGCTAGGGCAACGCGCGGGAGGTGCGGCGAGGATTGCTGCCATGTGGGCGTGCGGTGGATCGGGCGGTGGAGAACCGGCGTGTGCGCGGGCGAGCAATGGCGGTGCAGATCCGCGCCATGTGGTGCTGGGCGGGATCGGGCGGCGGGGAAGTGAGGTAGGCGAGAGCGAGGGCGGCCGAGTGGGAAGTGGGCCGGATGGGCGATGCGTGGCGTGGAAGGGAATCGGGCGGCGGGAGATTTTTATTTTTATTTTTCTTTTTCCAGAAATGCAAATAAATTACTAGGAGCTCTAGAAAATAGCAAATAAATCCCAAACAATTCACCAAAAATACCAGAAAATTCCTTGAAACCTGTGGAATCCAAATAAAATATTTTTGACTTATGTTAATATTTATTTTAACCATATTAAATTATTTTAAGTTCTAAAAATTCATTTTAAGCTTGAATTAATTCTAGAAAAATCCAGAAAATTTATTTTTAAATTCTAGGCTTTAAAATTGTAGAAAAACAGGATGTTACAAACTTTACCCCCTTAAACGAGATCTCGACCCCGAGATCTTGGCTAGCTAAGAGAATAGGTTTGGGAACTTGGCTCTGAGGTCCTCCTCGCACTCCCAGGTTGCTTTCTATTCTGAATGGTTGCTTCACTGAACTTTGCAAAAACGGACCACTTTATTCCGGATGACTCGCTTTGACACTTCCAGAACTTTGATTGGGTGCTCTTTGTATGACAGATCTTCCTACAGGTCAACGGCCTCAACTGGCACAACCTCCTCAGGCACACGCAAACACTTCTTCAGTTGGGACACATGGAAGACGTCATGTACCCCACTGAAGGACGCAGGTAGTTCCAACTGATAAGCAACCTCTCCCTTGCGTTTCAGAATTCTGAACTGACCAACATACCTTGGTGCAAGTTTTCTTTTTAACTGAAACCTCTTCACCCCTTTGAAGGGTGTGATCCTGAGATACACAAAATCATCTGGCTCAAAACTCAGCTCCCGACGTTTGGTATCAACATAGCTCTTTTGTCTGGCCTGGGCAGTTTTCAACCTCTCTTGGATCAAACGGACCTTATCCTCAGCTTCTTTTAAACAATCTGGACCAAACACCTGTCCTTCCCCCATCTCTTTCTAATTGAGAGGTGTCCTGCATTTCCTGCCATACAATGCCTCAAACAGTGACATCTGCAAACTGGTCTGATAACTGTTGTTGTACGAAAACTCTGCAAAAGGTAAACAACTGTCCCACTTGGACCCATGATCTAGCACACATGCTTTCAACATGTCCTCAAGAATCTGATTTACTCGCTCTGTCTGACCATCTGTCTGCTGGTGATATGCTGTGCTGAAATTCAAGTGAGTTCCGATAGCTTCATGGAAACTTCCCCAAAGACGAGAGGTGAATGGCGATCCACGATCTGGCACTATTTTCTTTGGCACTCCATGCAAACTGACAATCCTTGACATATACAGCTCTACTAATTTGTCACCACTGTAGTTTGTTTTAACTGGGATGAAATGAGCAACCTTGGTCAATCGGTCCATGATGACCCAAATCGAATCATAGCCCTCTTTAGTCCTTGGTAGACCGACTATGAAGTCCATACCAATTTTTTCCACTTCTACTCAGAGATTTTCAATGGCTGTAACAAGCCTGCTGGTCTCTCATGCTCTGCCTTTACTCTCTGACAGACATCACAAAGTGCCACATATTCAGCGATCTCACGCTTCATCCTTGGCCACCAATACTTATCCGTAATGTCCTGGTACATCTTGGTATTGCCTGGATGAATCAAATACAACGACTCATATGCTTCTTTTAACAATAAATCCTTTAGTTCTTTCTTATTGGGCACGCACAAACACTGCTTGAACCACAGGGTTCCTTGGTCATCCACTGTAAATCCTAACTCTTTTCCTTTACTTAAGTTATCTCTAATCCGCTGGAATGCCTCATTACTTGACTGAGCTTGACGAATCTGACCATCCAGGGTAGGCTATAACTCCATTGCTGCTAAAAATCCTTGCTCAACCAACTCTAAGCTAACCTTCTGAAATTCCTCATGTAAAGCTGGCTGACTCTCTCTAACCATCACTGAATTGCAATAAACCTTTCTGCTCAAGGCATCTGCAATCACATTTGCTTTCCTAGGATGATAATGTATACCAACATAATAATCATTTATTAGTTCCAACCACCTCCTCTGCTTGAGGTTAAGCTCGGACTGGGTAAGATGTATTTCAGACTCTTATGATCCGTGTAAACCTCACATCTATTATCCATCAGATAATGACGTCAAATTTTCAAGGTATGCACTACGGCTGCCAACTCTAAATCATGAGTAGGGTAGTTTTCCTCATGCGGTCTCAACTGGCGTGAGGCATAAGCTACCACTCTTTTGTCTTGCATCAAGACACAACCCAAACCTTTGCGAGAAGTATCGCAATAAATCTCAAAATCCTTATTTATATCAGGCAACAGTAGCACTGGGGCTGTGGTCAAATTCTCCTTAAGTCTCTGAAAATTTTTCTCATATTCTGGCGTCCAAGTGAATTTCTTTTCCTTCTTAAGCAACTGTGTAAGATGTCTGGCTACACTAGAAAATCCCTCAATGAAGTGACGATAATATCCTGCCATACCTAGAAAACTCCTGACCTGAGTCGCTGATGTAGGCAACTGCCAATCCAAAACATCTCTCACTTTTCCAGGGTCAACTGCTACTCCCTCTGCTGTCATTACATGGCCTAGGAAGGCGACTTCCTTCATCCAAAACTCACATTTGCTGAACTTAGCATACAACTGATTATCCCTCAATTTCTGCAATGCCAATCTTAAGTGCTCATTATGCTCTCTCTCTCTTATCCTTGGAGTAGATCAAAATATCGTCAATGAACACAACGATAAAGTTATCCAAATATTCCATGAACACCTTATTCATCAAATACATGAAGTAAGCTGGAGCATTGGTCAAGCCAAATGACATGACTGTGAACTCGTATAAACCATAACGAGTCGAGAAAGCTGTTTTAGGTATATCCTCCTTTCGAATCCTCATCTGATGATAACCTGACCTCAAATCAATCTTAGAAAACACTCCTGCTCCCTTAAGCTGATCAAACAAGTTATCAATCTTGGGCAAAGGGTACTTATTCTTGATGGTGACCTCATTAAGTGCTCTATAATCCACACACATACGCTGACTACCATCCTTCTTTTTAACAAACAACACTGGTGCTCCCCACGGGGATGAACTCGGTCTGATGTATCCCTTATCCAAAAGCTCTTAAATTTGCTTCTTCAAATCCGCTAAATCATTGGCTGGCATCCGATAGGGTCTCTTGGAAATCGGAGCGGTACCTGGTACAAGCTCAATCAGAAACTCCACCTCTCGCTCTGGTGGCATACCGAGAAGATCATCTGGAAATACGTCAGGGTACTCGCTGACAACTGGCACGTCCCCCAACTAGATCGCTCTGCTCTGGCAAACCATGACTGACTCTGGCTGACACATGTTGGCTACCAACTGTACCTTACTCCCATCTGAACTGGTCAAGGTCACTGCTCTGCTCCCACAGTCTAACACTGCATGCTGCTTCTGAAGCCAATCCATACCCAATATCACATCTAAGGACTGGATATCTAACAAAATCAGGTCGGCCCTGAACTCAACTCCCTGAATGGTTATCCTAACTCCTGGACAACCTAAGTTCGATCTCAACTTGGAACCGGGGGATTGGATTAAAAGAACAGATCCAAAAGCAACAGTTTTCAAATGTTGCTTTAAAGCAAAACTCTGAGAAACAAACGAATGCGAAGCTCCAAAATCGTACAAAACTGTAGCAGGAATTGAATTGACTAGGAACTTACCGATCACAACCTCTGGTGCTGCCTAGGCCTCCTCTGCAGTGACGTGGTTCACCTGGCCTCTGTCGGACCCCGGAGCAACGACTCCTGAATCCTCTGTGTAAATCATACTAGTCCAGGATCAAGCTAGTGCACACAGTGGATAACAAAGATTCATATCATGCACAATGACATTTATTCATTAACTAAATATGGGCCTGATGGCCAAATTTTACATCAATGGTTCATAAACCAAAAATAAATATAAATAGCGGAAGAAAACCAATGAAGCAGCAGCCCATCCTCCCTGCCCACAGGTGAATGACTGTAAGATGCGGCCTAGTCGTCACCATCCTCACCGAAGTTGTTGACGTCATCCTCTGGCAACAGATTTTAGCAAGGTGAGCACATAAATTACTCTCAAGGTAAGCACATAAAGTACTTACGCAAGTTACACCAGGAGATATAATAGAATTGATGCATGCATAATGGATTTCAAAGGAAGGCTTAATAGGGTAAATGTGCGGAAAAGCAATACTTGAATTTGAATACAATAATGTATGTACGAAAAGCTGGACTTTAATACAGTATATGAAACAATATTTTTAACAAGTAATATCGTTAGTGTAGGCTCCGACCCACACTAACCTATCCACGGGAATCCACCCGGACCAAAACCAAAACCATCATTTGTTTGCTCAAAAACCAGGTTTTATAAAATCCAAGTCTAATCTGTGAAAACTTTACTCAGCATGTCCATGACCGTGGACACGACTATCCAGGATAGATTAAAACACTACAGAGGTGTACAACTTTACCCACAAGACACGATCATCCCATATTGCCACTAGATTAACACACTTCCTTTGGTGTGCGGCGAGGAGATCATGACAAGGCTGTTACAATGATCCATAGCCAAAATAGTCACACCGCCACTAAGGTTTCACCACAACTCGAATCCACGAGTTGGAGCCCCCTCTTGTGCCATGTGAGACTTCTCGCGGCCTATGCCACGCTCACATTCAGCCTATAGCGAAACCGTATTTGGAACTTCACCAATTACTTAGCCAGATCCGTCCCATACCGGACTTGTGGTAGTACGAAGTGACTTCATAAAATGAATCACAGAAACGGTTCTTAATCCGACTTAGGCTCAACCACATACTCACATGCACGACAATCAACTAGGTGTCACCAAACACGAGGCATGCCGGCACCCCACCATCTAACCAATAGCCTAAGTCCAAATTATAAGTTTCTATTTTCATTTTTAAACCATTTTCATAAACCATCCTTGACTCACCGAAGTCAAGATTTCAAAAGGAACAGTCGTTCCATGTGAAATAGTTGATCCCACCTAAAATCACACTAAGCCAGGCTAAGCATTTCTATAAAATTTCTAGTCAATACTATGGTACGAACTAGTTTTCAGCTAGGGTGACAAGGTATATGAATTCGAGATTCCAAATTAGCTATAGTCAAAGGATCATGGGTGTAACTAATATTTAAACTGAATTTAAATTAAATTTGAATAGAAGTATGCATGCATATACAGTAAAAGAACATAAATAAATTTGAAATATTAGGTTCAACATGGTCAAAGGTGTAACTTGCCTTGCTTCGAAGTTTGTTGAGGCTCGCTGAAGTTATACTCTTCGGATTAGTCGTAGTCTATACGCAAAAAGCAAGAACAAACTAAACTCAAATAAAATTCAAAGAAAATCTAAAAATTATAAAATATATGATGGGGGATAGAATATGAATTTATATAAATTTAGGAATTTGAATCACCAGATTCGAAGTCCGGACGACGGAGCACGAGTCGTCGGAAGATCGGTTGGAAAGGAAATTGTTGGAACAAGCCAACCGAAGGAATAGTCTTCCAAATCTTCTTTTTGGCTGTGTTTCTGGTTTTCTAGAATGCACAACAAGTGGGGAATGAGGTGAGGGGGCTGGGGTTCAATTTATAGGTGGAGAGGAGCAAGGGAATGGCCGAAATTGAATGCCATAGTAATGGCCGAAATAATTGAAATGTCGGTTTTCAATGCATGCAAGAAAATGAAATCTTTAATGGATAAAAACTAAAAGAAATTGATGCTTGGCAATGACTAAAGATGTTATTGCTGCATGCCAATTAATTTGGTAAGAGAGAATATAATTTTGCTTGCATGCATGCATTGCTCACGGTAGATTTAGCTGAAAAACAGACTATTTGTTCGTCAGAGGCATGAAGTTGAACAGCAAAGGAGGGAAGAATAAATATTAGGATAAAAAAATAGTTCAACACCTGAAAATGGGAATGATCTATGGCATTGGATGAGAATTATTAGCTGAGAGTGCTTAAACAAAAGCAGATTTTGGCCTAGGGAAAGTCTTCTTAATTCATTTTATTTCGTTTAAAAGAGAGAAATGTTAGAAGAATATTTGGACTCAGAAAAATAGAGCAAATATTTTTATGGAGTTTTTAAATTTTTGCAAGATTTAAATTTTGAATTTTGGATGTGAACTGGAAATTTGGAAAGGAATTGAGGCTTTTGAAAATGAACTGGAAATTAGAATTTAAATCTTGGAATTACCAAATAATTTTCAAAATTTCAAAAGGAGTCCATAAATAGATGGTTCATGATTTTAGAAAAATTTAGAAATTTGAACGGGTCAATTTGGAGTTAAAATGAAGAAGATATGACTTTTCAAAGTTTAAATACAAAGAAAAAGAAAAGGCTATTTTCTGGATTTATTTTTAAACCGAAAAGGAATTATGACGTCATCAATGTTTATTTTTCTGAAAGAAAAACAAAATAATGATGTCAGCACCATAAATACTTTTTGGTCGAATTATTTTTATACGGGAAAACGGATTTATTGCGTCAGCATGACGTCAGCCCTGGGGATATAAAATCGGCCGCGACATTGACAGGTGGGCCCGGTTCACGGTGGACCGAGTCGATGGACCAGGGTGAAGGTGAGGTGGTGCGTGTGGCCGACTGGGTGTGAGGTGGTGCTGGCGTGGCATGATTTGGGGTGATGTGGCCACCACGTATACTCCATGTGGCTGCCACGCTGTCTCGAAATGCTGACGAGGCTTGGCCGAACGACGTGGCGGCCGGGCGCTTGCGTGGCCGAGACAGGGCGCCTAACTGGCGGCCACCTGGCTGCCACGCAGCCGCCACACGCGCGCGCACCCGCCGACGTGGCTCGGCCGGCCGGAGAGGAGGCACAGGACCCGAAGGTCGCCGGCCGACGGTGCCAAGACTGAGAGGGGAGCGAGGGGAACTCGACGGTACCTCGCGGTGAGTCCAAAGATGACCGGAGAGGGCGGGCAATGGCGAGGAGCGGCGGTCGGAGGAGGTCGTTGGCGGCGAGGGTCTTCCAGTGGCGCTTTTGCTCGGGCAGAGGGTGTAGAGGATGCGCCTGGTCTCGGTGATGCTGCAGGAGGTGGCGGAGTGGCACGAGGAGACCTGAGGCGCCACCAATTGCTCGCCGGAGACTTCACAGGTGAAAAGAGGAAGGTTGCACAGGGAGGCGGCGTTGGAGACAAGACTGCGTGCAATTGAGGGGGGGGGGGGGAAATGGTGCGGTGTAGAGCAGGGAAGCTCGGGGAGGGTTATTTATAGGCGGAGGAGGACGCAAGGGAGGTTAATAGCTCGCCGGAGAGAAACGGCCGCTAATGACGCACCAAGGCGGAATTGGCCTTTAATCTGAGGGTTAATTGGGGCTTTGGGTACAGCGGACAATGGGGAATTAATCGCGCAAATGCTCGGGTGGAAGTGGCGGAAGAAACCGAAGTTTTAAAGCTTCGGTTTCAAGCCTTAATGGCGGCGGCATTTCGGGAGGAAGAAGGGGCGGGGGAAGAAGACGACTGGCAGGCGGGCCCCGCATGTCGGCGAGAGGGCAAGAGGGAGAAGGGAGAGGGCGACGGTCTGATTTGCGACAAGTGGCAAAGGGGAGGGAGGATGGCCGTTAGATGCCGCGCGAATGGGTAAGTGGTTAGGGACGGTTGAGATGAAATCAGGCAAATGAGGTTTAATCTGGGCCGTTGGGGTTTGGGACGGAGGGGTAAGTGGCTAGAGATGGGCGTGATTGAGTCCGACAATGGCAAACAGCTCAGTTGGAGGCACGTGTCGGCTAGGGAGGGAAGGAAGGTGGGATGAAGCGGTAAGTGACAACGAGTGGCCGAGATGCAATCGGGCGGGGAAGATTCAATCAGAGCCGTTCAAGGAGGAATCGAAGGGGTAAGTTGGCGGGAATGGCTGAGATTAATTGGGCAAGAAAGGGATTAAATCCGACCGCTAGATCTCGGCGAAGGGGGCGTAAGTGAGGGTGGGCGGCAAGGATTAGCTCGGGCGGCGGATGTTGGCCCGATGCTTGCCACGAGGCGGCCAAAGAGGAGGGGTAGGCAGGAATGAGGACGGACGGTGGAGATCTGATCCAGCGGCGGTGGATTGAACCCGGGGGTGACACGTGTCAGTCCGAGGGGGGTTTTCTGATTTAAAATTTCTTTTTAATTTCAGAAATACTTAGGAGGCTTTAAAATACTCAGAAAAATACCAAATAAAATTTGAAAATTCTAGAAAACTTCAGAGAATTATCTGGAATGATTTTGACTTAATAAAAATATTTTTAACTTAAGTTGGTATTTAGATTTTGTACAAACACACTTTAACTTTAAAAAGGGAGTTTTTAATTCTTAGAAAATTCTGAAAATTTTTATAAAATACAGAAATGACTTAGGAAAATGAAATGCACTTATTTTGACTTTTATAAAGTGAAATAATTTAATTTTTCACAACCAGACTTGGAATAAAATCCAAGAAAATCCAATAAACTTCCAGTAATCATTTTATACAAAAAGATTTTTGGGATTTAGCTTTCACAATGAGATAGAGTTTAACTTTTGAAATTAAATTTTTAAATCCACCAGAAACACAAAAGGCCCAACTAAAAGCCAATTGAGTTCAAATAGGTTTTGAATTCATTTTTATACAGAAATTCAAAATATCCTTTATTTAAAGATATATTACTTTTCACAATAAAAATCCTTTTAAAAGCAGAAAATTAGGCAATTAAAAATTTAAAATTTAGGTAACCAAAGTAAAGGTTTTAATTTAATTTGAAGTAGATATTATTTAAATTTTTTTTCTAATTTTAAAATAAACAGCTGGGCTGTTATAGCCTCTCACCACCGGTGTCCTGCTCGCCTGACCTGATGCCGGGGGTGCTCCTCGTCATGCTCTTGGGGTAGGAGTCCGACCGGGTGTGGCTCCCAGATCGAAACGAATTGGTGTCGGGGCCTACCTTTGGGGGTACTTGCTAGCATAGTGTCCTGGATCATAACACTTAAAGCAAGTAACAGACGCTGCTGAATTGTTGCTCTTCTACTGCTGACCGCTGGAACCACTAGGACGCTGTCTTGACTAAAACTGACGCGGCGTCTAGGCTGGGGTCCTGAAGGCTGCCAGCTACTGCTGTTGCTGCTGCTGAGGCACTCGTGCAGACTGGTAAGAACCAAAATGGGGCCTCTTGGACTGGCGAGACTGAGATCCCTGCTGGATCATCCTCCTCTTGTGAGACTCCTTGAGCTCGCGGTGACTTTCCTCATTGAGAATGGCCTTATCCACCATATGCTAAAAATTGATATAGTCATTGCCAACCACTTGTACCTTTAATCCTGGGTTCAAGCCTTTCTTGAACCTCTTCTGGTGAGCGGCATCTGTGGCTACGTCCTCTGGTGCGTAGCGAGCTAACTAAGTGAATTTATTGAGATATTCACTCACTGACATATTCCTCTGTTGCAGTTCTCTGAACTCGTCCTTCTTCATCTCAATCACGCCATCCATGACATGGGCGTGACGGAAGGCGGCTGTGAACTCTGCCCAAGTGATACTGCCATGGTCCTCGTGAGCGGCACAGCAGTTCTCCCACCACTCTACTGCTGCTCCCTCAAGCTGATGTGCTGCATACATCACCTTCTCTCTATTTGTGCACTGGGTCAGGTTTAGTTTCTTCTCAACTGAACGGATCCAATCATCTGCCTCCAAAGGCTTTGAAGAACTGACGAAGGTAGGCGGTCTCGTTCTCATAAACTCTGCATAGCTGGACTGATGACGTGCTGGTGGAGGTGCTACTGGCTCCTAGTGTTGACGCTACATCATAGCATTCATGTTCTGCATCATTACCTACATCATCTGAGTCTGGGCCATCAAGAACTGACTGAGGGCAGGGTCCAAGGTTGGTGGAACTGGCTGAGCGGCACTGCTCTTTGGATCCTGGCTTGCCTGGCTGCAGCCTAAAGAGTTCCTGGTATCAACCATCTTGCTGCTGTTCTGAAAAGAAAACACTGCTGACTGACCAAGGGCAAAAAGGAGAGAGGGAAAAGCATAGATAAGAGGTAAATTCGTCTAAAGGGGATTTCTCTAATGGAAATTTTTAACTGACAAATAGCCGAAGAAGGCTAAAAACAAAAACCAAGGGAATAACTCCAATAAAAGATTGATATGACTGCAACATAATACTTTTAAGGGCAAGATTTGCAGCTCACATCACACACATCTGCAAATAAAATCCATCATTCTAATCACGTCATCTAATCTAAAGGCTCCTACTCGGGTCCTAACAAATAGGGCACACTACTCTCATCCTCTGAATCGCTGTAGACAACCCACGAGTTGCGAACTGGCGGTGACTGCTCTCTGACTGGAGCTGGGATGAATTGCCAAAGGTATGCCTGACGATCACCGGTGATACGTCGTCTCTGCTCCGGGCTCAGCGATGTAGGCGACGGTAGAGGTACTGGCGACTGCAGTCGGGGCACCTCCTTGACTAGCTCTGGTAGGCTAGGGGTAACTCCATACTGCTCCTTGAACTTCCAGATGAGTCTAGCCATGTTGATCTTGTATAGCTTACAAAGACGTCGGATGGCTTTGTACGCAGTTCCTTGTGCTGACTCCTCTCCACTTGCACCAGTATTCCTGAAGCCGTGGAGTACACTACTACAGAAACCATTATCACAGATGGTTCAAAAACGTCATCACAGACGGTTTTCTGAACCGTCTGACTTTATGGGTCAGTGATAATCGAAGGTTATCACAGGCGGTTTCAAAACCGTCAGTGAGTATATATCACGAGCGGTTTGTAACTCTGCACCATCTGTGATAGCTAGCATCACGACGGTTTGTAGAAACAACCGCTCGTGATATAGGTATATCACTGAGCGATGCATGAGAAACAACCGATACCCTTGAGCCTCCCCTCATGACGAGATTGAGGCACACCTATCGGTTGAATCTGAGCCATATAATCGACACAAAACTCAATGACCTCTTCTCTTGCATAACCTTTGACGATGCTGCCCTTCGGCCGAGATCGATTCCATACATAGGATTTGAGAATTTCCATGAACCTCTCAAACGGGTACATGCTACGTAGGAATACGGCCCGCACATTTTTATCTCCCACACAACGTGAACAATGAGATGGACCATGATATCAAAAAATGAAGGAGGAAAATACATCTCAAGATGACATAGAGTCATCACCACCTCGTCTTGCAGAGCATCTACTACTTCGGGATCGATGACATTCTGAGCAATTGTGTTAAAGAAATAACATAGCCTCATGATTGTCTCTCGGACTTTGATCGGTAAAATATTCTGAATTGCAATAGGGAGCATCTGTGTCATCAGCACATGACAATCATGAGACTTCATTCCATTTAACTTCAAATCTTGCATCGAAACAAGTTTCTTCACATTGCCGGTGTAACCAGACGGAACTTTGACACCATGCAAGCACGAGCCTGATTCTGTTTTCGGCCTTGGACAGAGTGTAACACGCTGGGGGAAGGTACGTTCGTCCATTATCTGTTGTTCTTGGTGCTAACTCATGCCTGATGTCCATATCAGCCAAGTCAAGACGTGCATTGACGCCGTCCTTTATTTTATCACGAATGTTCAGTAAGAGACCAATCAAGGTATCACACATATTCTTTTCTATGTGCATGACATCGATGCAATGTCGAACATGTAGGTACTCCCAATAAGGTAAGTCCCAAAATATTGATCTCTTCTTCCAGATGTTCTTCTCACGACCCCTCAATTTACGTCCCTTTCCGAGGACAACATCTAAATCCTTAACCATATTATAAGACTCTTTTCCGCTTAAATGCCTTGGAGCTGAACCGTCCTCCTTCTCTCTGTCAAATTGTTTCTTCATCTTGCGGTATGGGTGAGCCCTCCGAAGGAATCGGCGGTGACGCATGTACACAGTTTTGCGTGAGTGTTTCAGCCACACACTCTCGGTACCATCTAAGCAGTGAGTACAAGCTTTGGCACCTTTTGTACTCTGGCCCGATAGGTTAGCAAGGACAGGATAATCATTTATGGTGCAGAATAATAAGGAGCGCAAAGTGAAGTTCTCTCATTTGTTTGCATCCCATACCTGTACCCCTTCGTCCCACAGTACTTTTAGATCTTCCATCAACGGCGCTAGATACACATCAATATCATTCCCAGGTTGCTTTGGCCCTTGGATAAGTATCGACAGCAGAATATACTTTCGCTTCATACACAACCAAGGAGCAAGGTTATAGATGCAAAGAGTCACAGGCCAAGTGCTATGTCGGCTGCTCATGCTACTTAAAGGATTCATTCCATCTGTACTCAATCCAAACCTTATATTCCTCGGTTCTGCACCGAAATCTGCAAAGCACCTATTGATGTTTCTCCATTGGGTGGAATCAGCAAGGTGTCTCAGCATTCCATCCTTCTTGCGCTCCTCCGAGTGCCATCGCAGCAGTTTTGCCTCCTTTGGATTCGCAAAAAACCGCTTCAAACGGAGAATTATAGGAAGATACAATGCCACCTTTCCAGGAGGTCCTCTCTTCACCTCTGTTCCCTCGCCATCATCATCTGATTGATTGTTACGTTTGTATCGGGATGCGTTGCACACCGGACAGACATGCATGTTTGCATACTCTTTCTGATGCAGGATACGATCGTTCGGACATGCATGTATTCTTTCTACTTCCATTCCCAATGGACAAAGAACCTTCTTGGCTTTATCGTGGTTTTAGGCAACTCATTTCCCTCCGGAAGCATGTCCGCTAAAAGACCTAGCAACCGTGAAACTCTTGTCGGACCAACCGTTGCTTGCCTTCAATTTCAACAGTTCAAGCACGGTGACAACCGTGTACTTTGACTGCGAGACGTGAACAAAGGTTTCTCTGAGTCCTCCATCAAGCCTCGGAATTTAATATACTCTCTCTCATCATAGTTCTCTTCTACATCACGAAGCATCTGATCCAGATTATCATCGTGCAGCCTATCCGAATCCGAACCACAATCATCATCCGGCGGTATATCATTGACTTCACCGGCGATGTCATCCGGCGGCATATCATTGACTTCGCCATAACTGGTCCAACACGTATACCCCTTTTTGAAACCCCTCCGAATCAAGTGCGCTTCAATCTACTCTCGATTCTTAAACATCTTTAAATTCTCGCAGTCAGTGCATGGATAATACATATATTCCACCCCCTTATTCAACATATCCTCCTCGCGACTCTTGTAAGCGGACACGCCATTAATGTACTCTTCACTCACACGGTTTGCGGTATACATCCAGCTTCGGTCCTATATTATGCACATATATAAAACAACTTAGTATTAAAATTAATTTAATTAATTATTACTAAATATATACCACATGCATTGAGGCTAGCTACATCTAAATTAGCTAGATCTTCAAAGTATATATATAACAATTCCCCAAAAATTAATTAGCTAGATCAAACTAATTATTTTGATATATATTGCAACCAAAAACAAATTTCATTACTAACCATATCTAGGACAACTAAGAACTCAGTGAATCTCTTGCCAAATAAGCCTCCTTCCACCAAAAAATGGCCTGAAAGCCTTGCCGCCTCCAGTTGCAGCACCGGTTAGATCTGGATCGAAATGAAAACAGATGCGGTCTGAGCGGTGCAATAAATACATAGCAGCATTATCATAGACGGTTTTTAAACAAAACCCGTCTGTGATAGTCAAGTATCACAGACGGTTTTTAGTTAAAAACCGTCTGTGATATCACAGACGATTTTTACTAAAAAACCGTCTGTGATACAGGACTATCACAGATGGGTTTTAGTTAAAAACCGTCTGTGATATTCCCGATTATCACAGACGGTTCTTACCAATGAACCGTCTGTAATATAGAAATATCATAGACAGTTCATTGGTAAGAACGGTCTGTGATACTCGTTTTCTCCGACGCCATCAACACAGACGGTGTCCAAATGAAAACCGTCTGTGTTACTATCGGTCACAGACTGTTTTATCAAACCGTCTGTGATTTGGCATCTAGTATTAGGCTTTCTGTAGTAGTGGTAGAACTTGTTTGCCGACTCGTGTGGTCAAGTACAGTCTGGTGATGCTCCGGATGCGTTGGCCTTTATTCTTTTCATCCTTGGTGAGGTAGACAGGTGATCGCTTTAATCCAAGGCTCCGTAATAAGACGCGAAGAAGTACTCTCCATCCTTCCGTCTGGCTGAAAGAAGATTGGAACATCTAATGTATTTTATAAAAGAAAGATCATTTTAAAGCTTTGTAAAAACAAATGTTACAAGAGTGGGGCGAAGAACAAGAATCCTAAAGAATAAGATAAGAAGATAGAGATATTACTAAATATCAAATTTGGTTGATTTGATTTAGAAAATAAGTTTTTGGCTAAACGACCATTCTACCTAGGGCATCGTCCTACAGTCGATATGGCTCTGATATCATCTCTGTCGAGACCCGAATATGCAAATTGAACTCTCTGTGTAAACTGCACTGGTCTAGGATCACGCTAGTGCACACAGTCAAACATAGATGTAATCACAACCATACACACGATAAAATAAAAGGAAAAACTCAAATATCGATAAATCTCAAAGGTATGACCTTATGGCCAAGCTTACAATATCTCTAGCCGGAAGGGCTTTAAAACTAGCAGCGGAAATCCAAAATAAAACGTAGCGGCCAATCGACAAGCCCATAAGCTATCGAGTGGAGAACGAAACCTAATCCGTGAAGTCGTCGAAGTACTCTCCTTCTGGAACCTCATGCTGATAATACTCCTCGTCGTCAACTGAGCAACATAGGCGTAAAGCCGTGAGTACATTGGTACTCAGCAAGTC
The DNA here is from genome assembly GCA_036346265.1 of Melocanna baccifera. Taxonomy (NCBI): domain Eukaryota; kingdom Viridiplantae; phylum Streptophyta; class Magnoliopsida; order Poales; family Poaceae; genus Melocanna; species Melocanna baccifera. The sequence goes on along the minus strand of CM070704.1, from coordinate 17,515,256 downwards.
GTTTGTAACAAATGAATGCAATATAGTATGCAAGGCTTACCAATGGAAGGCTGAAAGATTAATTTGCATAAAAGATATTTCAAAGTAAATACGATAAATAGATTGAAAACGAACTTTAAGCGAAAATGATAATAGTAAATAATCAAAGGGATGAAAATAAGCCACTTGTGAACATCCCATTCACAAACTGAACCAACAGTGAACTACCTGTTCACTTCCAACATAAACCACCAAGTTTAAAAGACAATACTAGCCCTCGTGTGAAATCACCGAGCATTGTCCATGACCGAGGACGTAGCTATTCGAATAGTTTGACACTCTGCAGAGGTTGCACAACTGTACCCATACGATGTGATTAGCCTCGGTCTAAGGAAATCACAACAAGGCCTTTACAATGCTCTACCTCAACCCAATCCTACCCGCTAGGGTTTCGCATCACACCCCCCTTGCGCCACATGGAAATCAGCAACCATGTTCATCGCAATGGCAGAATAGGAATTGAAATATTACAAATTAATCAGCTAGGTCTATCCCATACTAGAGATGTGGTTTGCACGATTAAGCTCAGATCAATGGCGCACAAAGTTAAGTTCTTAATTCTACCCGGGCGAGGCTACCACATCCCCCAAAGTGAATCTGCACTTCCCCCTTTACTGCACGATCACTCGCCCGAGTGCAAAACCAAGTTTGTATAACCACGCCAATGACACACCAATACCAAGGCACAAATTTTAATAAACGTGGCACCAACCACAGTTCCATATATCATTAAGTCTAATTAATAATTCACATGTGATGATGAAACCAATCATAAATTAAGCAAGGCTAAGCATAAAAGTCGTACAACTCGCTAGGTGCTCCGACGGTGGCAGGAGGCGACGGCGAGAACTCCGCCGACGGCGGGGGCGGGCGCACGGCGGAGGGAAACGGTGGCCGGACGGGGCAATGGCTGAGGTGAGGGCGGCGGCACACGAACCGAGGTGGCGATGGGATTTATAGCACACGAACCAAGGCGGTTTCGAAGATGGCGGTGCGAGGGTTCCGATTGGGGACGGAGGCATGAGCAGGCGACGCATGGCGCATGGGGCGATCGGACGGTGCGAAACGAGTCCGTGCGCGGGCCGTGCGGACGCTAGGGCAATGCGCGGGAGGGGCGGCGGTGATTACTACCATGTGGGCGTGCGGTGGATCGGGCGGCGGAGAAGCGGCGTGTGCGCGGGCGAGCCAAGGCGGTGCGGATCCGCGCCACGTGGTGCTGGGCTGGATTGGGTGGCGGGGAAGTGAGGTAGGCGGGGCCGAGGGCGGCCGAGCGGGAAGCGGGCTGGATGGGCGACGCGTGCCGTGGAAGGGAATCGGGCGGCGGGGAAGCGGCGGGAGATTTTTCTTTTTATTTTTCTTTTTTCCATAAATGCAAATAAATTACTAGGAGCTCTAGAAAATAGCAAATAAATCCCAAAAATTCACCAAAAATACTAGAAAATTCCTTGAGACCTGAGGAATCCAAATAAAATATTTTCAACTTATGTTAATGTTTATTTTAATCATATTAAATTATTTTATATTCTAAAAATTCATTTTAAGCTTGAATTAATTCCAGAAAAATCCAAAAAATTTATTTTTAAATTACAGGCTTTAAAATTGCAGAAAAATAGGATGTTACAGGACAATATGGACGTCCCAATGGGCTATATAAATCTTGTAATCATAGTTTTGTAATCGTAATCCTTACACATGTGATATATATGGTTTTTGTTTTCGCACATTATCCGACTAAATATTCATGACCGAGACTAACCGTATTCGGAGCGGCATGTATTCGCTCCGTATTCGTGACCGAGAATATCTGTATTTCTATTTGTATCCAGCATTATCCGTGTCCGATTCCGACTCCGACAAAAAATATGCAAAAGGATACAGAATGAGCTATATTCGTCTGTATCCGCTCCATTTGCACCCCTACTTCTGACCAAGTCGACCTGGCCATGCGCCTGCATCGTGCCGTGCACTGGACATGCCATGCCAAGCTCCATCTTGCGTCCACGCCTGCATCTACCAAGCCTGCTGCGTGCGCACCCAATGTCGAGCTCGCGCTATGCACCATGCGCGTCCTACCCGCAGTGTTGCAATTCTTGACCTCTGTGCTTGAGCTACGCGCCACAAATTTTGAGCCATGTACTTTAATTGCCTTGCCAACTTGATTTTGTATCTCATTTTGAAATTTCTCAAACTTTTCAAAAGATTCAGACTTATTCCTCATTAAGTTGATGTAACCATATTTACTAAAATCATCGATAAAAGTTATAAAGTATTGAAAACCACCTCTCGCTGTTGAGTTCATTGGTCCACATACACCCAAATGTACTGGGGCCAACAAGCCATTTGCTTTCTCACCCAGATCTGTGAAAGGTGCCTTAGTTATTTTGCTAAGTAAACAAAACTCGCATATTTCAAATGATTCAAAGTTAAATGAGTTTAGAAGACTATATTTATTGAGCTTCACTATGAGCTTCTCATTTATGTGACATGAACTATAATACCAAATATAAGTGGGATTCAAATCATTAGGCCAAATCCTTTTAGCATTAATGTTATAGACAGACACATCCTCAACAATTAAAACAAATAATCCATTCACTAATGGAGTAAGACCATAAATCATATTATTCAAATAAATTGAACAACAATTGTTCTTTATTATGAACTTATAACCTTCTGCTTAAGAAAAAATGGTTTTGCTTATGGCAGGAACATAATAATTATTTAATTCATGAACTAATCCTAAGGGTAAATATCATGGTAAAGTGCTAATAGTCAACGCAACAACTCTTGCTCCATTGCCCACGTGAAAATCAACATCACCTCTACTCCTTATCAGCCACTATATCGAATTGCAAATATGAGCAACTGATCTAGTATTAAATACCTAAGAACCAATATGAGAAGTAGCAAGATTTATTTCTATAATATTTATACCTGCAATGGAAGTATTACTTCCCTTCCTTTTTCAGTTCTACTAAGTAATTTTTGTAATTCCTCTACCAATGTCCTGTCCCATAGCAATGGTAGCAAATGATGTCAGATGCGGCACCAATCTTGAGCTTCTGAAGTTTAGATTTGATACTCGAGATTGTATCTTAAGTTTTGCTCACACTCTTTCTTTTGCCCAAAGTCTTTGCCTTCTTCTTTTTGAAGTTGGTAGTCTTTTGAATATTATCACATGATTAGAACTTTTCTTAATGCTTTTCTCTGCTGACTTGAGCATCACATGCAACTTGATCATTGACTTCTTCATGCCATTCATATGAAAGTTCAAAATGGTTGGCTCAAAATTCAGAGAGAGCGATTGGAGAATCACATCAGTAGCCAAGTCTTGGCTAAGGGGAGAAAATCAAGCTTTTCTAAACTCTCAATGTAACGAATCATTTTGATTACATGAGGGCTGTCCGGACTTCCTTTAGCTAACTTACACATAAACAATGACTTAGAGGTGTTATATATCTCAGTTCTTGCCTGATTCTCAAACATGTCCTTAAGACCCACAATCATAATGTAGGTATCCATGTTCTTATATTGCTTCTGAAGCTCAGAGTTAGTAGGGACAAGCATAAGATAGCTAACCTCAAGTGAGTCATTGCTATGTTCCTCATAGTCATTCTTTTCTGCACAAGCATTTTTCAGCTGGTTGATTAGGATATGAAACCTTATAATATATTCCTTTTTTTTCTTGGTTGAGAATAACTCCCAAGTCACGATACTAGTCAATGAAATTTGTTCTATTCAGCTTTTCTTTCTCAAGAATAGATCAGAAGTTAAAATTGGGTGTGGAGAAAGTATATGGTGGCATAGTCTACAACACAAAAAGTCTATGCAAAAATTCAGCACTGTACTTATGTAAAATCTTCCATTAAAGAATTAGCAAAAGATACTATCACTATGTGTTTAAAAACCATATTCCCTCTAATAACATATAGTGAGTCAAGATCCATGTTTCACTAATTCCTAGTGAGTTTTGGTATCACTGCTAAAAACCTAGTGATGTAGGTAAGCAAACCCTTGATAAGTACATCACATGCAACTCTTGTTTGTTGAGTGACATCCACATGTCTCAGCCTCAACACCATGCCCCTAGGCATAAAACCATTTTGATTGTCTAGTCAAGTTAAACCAATATTACGTATGAACGTGTCCGACACTTTTCCTATCTTATTAAAATAATTAATGGAAGGACATCAAATTTTACTTAATTTTTCTAAAGAGATAATATTATATCATATTAAAAATATCCAAAATAATAATATGCATAATACTATAATAGGAATATAAAAAATTCATAGATAATCAAATTAAGTGTGAGATAGTATAGCCCTTAGCATAACAATCTCCATCGTCATGCTTCCTGCTCATCGAGCAATCACACTTGAAGTCACCATATTCATCTACTTTGCTATTACTCCTAATAGCTAGTAATGAATTATATATGAGAATATCAATCATCATAAATCGACACATAGACTGTTGTACAATAACATGTAGTCTGTGGTTATAAATTAGCATGGCGCGCAGGCCATAAAAAACTCATACATACATCAATACACAATGGGCTCTACTATTCACATAATCCCTGCAAAAGCAAGTTACGCAAAGAATCTAATTCTATCACACTATATGACCATATAATACTTATTACACGCCAATGATTACCTAACATGGTGGTCCCAATGATTTGCTAGAGTTCCTAACAGTTGAGCAAGCAGCTCCCTGTGGTTAATGGGCAAGTTTGGCTACATGACAGTGTTTGCCAGAGCTCACCATAAAAATGGATAAATCACTGAGTGACTCTACCAAATAGTGATAAGTTGCTTGAACACTATTTGCCTATAAAACTATTATCACAATTTTAAAATTTGTAAGGATAAGAGGTTAGAAAGTCCTATTTTCCCATGGGGAGCCGTATGGATGTTTCAACCAAAAATATATGGGTTCCATCCACGGGGAATATGACTTCTTCTTCCTAAATTTTAATGATCGTGTCGCGTTGTAGCAAAATAACCATGATTTTTGTAGTGTCACTCTTTATGGTACACTGTAGCAAAACCACATTCTTAGAGCCCGGGAGCAAATTTTGCCTTAATATTTAATAGGAAATTACTACTATTCATACGTACGGGGCCAGAAAATAAAATCGAACGTTTTCCACCACCTTTTCACTCTTTCCTCATTCTCCACCCCAGATCCATCCATCACCCATATCTCTCTCGCTCTTCTCCCGGTAGTCCATCTCTCCATTCCTACCTCGCGGTCCTCCACCTCTTGCCTCCCACCCTAGTCCAATCGCTCCTCTAGATCCCTTTCCCCTACGGCCGTGAGCCCCAGATCCCCTCTCCCTATGGCCGAGCGCCGCCAATCACTCCTCCACGTGGATCCACAAGTGCACCTCCTGCCTCCTCGGCTCTGCCTACTACTCCACGCCACCCGCCCCGGCACCCTGATTCGAGCTCCCACCTCTACTGGCTTACCCCGCCGCCAGCCCCGAGTCTCGTGCAGGGGAGGGGCAGCTTCGCGGCCCTGACTACCACCTAGGAGTCCACTGCCTTCTCCTCCCGGTGCTAGATCCACGCTGTGCATGCCATCTTCCGACCGCCCGCCGCTGCCACCATGCCTGTCATAGAGGTAGGTGTTTGTTTGTGCAATATTTTGATTTTATATATATGCAACAATCAATAACAACAAGTGCAATATTGAGTTTCTGAGAGTGGAGGAACATCACACTACAATTATAGGTTGCACTATAATTTAATTGCAATAATGGTAATCATATTAAAATTAATCGACACAAGTACATAATTGATGTTTTCTGAACGAAAATCAACCTAAACAGGCCTAAACCCTAAAAGTGGTGTATCTGGCAGTTTTCATGATGCCAGGGATGTGGGGAGAATGTCTGTGAGAGTGGAGGAACATCACACTACAACTCTCCAGTTGGGCTTAAACTGATTCAAGGGCCAGGGCCCAGGTTTGGAAATGATTTGGATTTGTTTTGTAGATTACGATGTGCTTAGGTGTAGTTTTGAGGTGGGACCAAAACCATTAGAAATAGAACATCAAAAGCTTTTCAACAAGTCTAAGATCACCTCATTTGGACTATATATATATATCTTCTATGCTCGTTTGAAGTCAGCATTGTCTCTAGAGATCGAACTGGATTTTAGAACATCCTCAGCTTTCATTATTTGTTGTCTTGTCCTCAATGTAATGTGGTGATCTCCAATGTTCATTCCAAGCATGTTCGTGACTCCATGTGTCTTTCCTTGATAATTGCCCATGTTCCTAAGCACAATCACATCACATGCATCAGGCAACAACCTATTCTCAGAAGCTGAATTATACAACCCTAGAAATGAGCTACCTGATAACTCAATTGTCGTGTGCATGCCCTCGTCATAATTATTTGCCTATCATCTTATGGATGAGTATTGTGTATATTTAAAGAAGTAATGTCCTCATCAAAGACCAACTACTCACCACCAGCTACACCACATGCAGCACCTCCATCGTCACCACATCCCACCTCTAGTCGGTGCCCATCTATACGGCCTTGTTTGGCCTTCCTCAGAGTGGGGTATAGGCGTCCCGACAGGGTGAGGCGGTCAGGAGAACAACATGTGTTGTCCTGTTGATGCCACATAGGTGTCCACGGACGACGACAACGCTGGTGTGCAGGTATGTGCCCACGGTGACCCTCTGCCCTAGCCCAACGGTGGCAGTGGCAGTGCCTGGGGGTAGTCATGTGGCCCTCCAGAGCCTCCTCCCTAAGCTGCAAGATGTGGCGGCCTCGGTGTGTGCATCAATGTGGCCACCTCTGGGAGCATCCTACATAACGAGAGGGTGAGGGCATGCCTCGCCCTCTCATAGACCTGATGGACAACGTGCAATAGGTCATCGTGTGTGACCTCCAAACCAAGGGTGACCTTGTCCACAATCGACCCGGTGTCCCTCGCAATCTCGACGATGATGTCCGTCTGCAAGAAGTATATGAAAACATCAAAATAGTAATTGTGGTAATCGTACCCAAAAACATTCAAACATGAGAGTACGCAACGCCAGGGCAAAGTTCCACGCTAAGTGCAAGGGGCACACGTCGATCGGTGCTGGTACGTGAGCGGAGGGAGGGTCAATGACATGCACTAGCCTAGTGTGTGTCTGCGGAGCGTACTAGTGTATGTACTCATCGTACGTGCTGAGGTCATACACGGTGCCCACCTGCATGAAGTACTCGAGTGCCTTCGCTCACTTCGCTACCCACCACACCATCTTTGCGGCCCAGCTCGTCCTGCTACCACCCCTCATATTATGCCTATGAAACACACAGCTACAATTAGAACTCATCATAATAGAACTGTGAAAAATATATGGACATGTGTGTAACTCACGCATGGACCGAGTCAGACACCCGAAGCTCAACGGGGACTAGAATAACCTGGTAGAGGCTGAACTGATGCATCACCCTGTGCACCGCGTAGTCCTCAATGAACACACTGAAGACAAGCTTCTTCCGCGTGAGCCAGTTTGTCTGGTCGCGCAAGAATAGTGATGAGAGCTCGATAAGGGCGTGGTCCGCTATCTCCTGACCAGAGTATGGCTCCTAGTGCACGTTGTTAACGGCGAGACGGTCGAGGTGCTTGACGAAGTTATCGTACACACGGGGTGACCTGCAGGTGTGCAAACTATGCTTGCGAGCCAGAACAGTGGTTACAAAGGATGACCCGTAATATACGAGAAACCAAGGACAAAGAAAGATTCCACATACCCAATTATACGAGAATAGTCAGGCACGTCATCGTCCTCGACTGTATAACTGCGACGGGGTGTAATATATTGAGTAACAAGAATGTACGGCCCCCATACATTACCAGGTGGGTGGTAATCTCCCCTATATGTGGATAACCCCAGGCCAGGTGACTATGTTATTGTTAGTAAATCAAATGGTTAAGAGATTATAGTGCAAAGGAAAGTCTGATATAAGATTATGAGAAGTTGGAAAAGTTTGCTAAGGCTGAAGCGGCAAGCGTAATACTTGGTAGAGAGAGGAGAAAAGATAACATGATTGTAAGATAATCGTTACATTGAAGGCAAGTTATAGCAATATGAATATAAGACAACCAAAAGATGGCAAAGGTAAGATGATGATAAGAAGAGGGATGTGCTGAGGCTGGGACGGACAGGCAATTCCCAATAAGAGAGCGGTAAGGAATGATACTGAAGTGATAGGGATTAAAGTATTATTCTAAAAGAGATATTATATTAGAGCTCACACAAGGGTTGACAACTAACGAGTTTTATTAGGTGATAAGTGTTCATTAATCAATTTAACAATTATTAATATACATCAATCGGCCATAACTCATGCAAGAAATCATGTCAACCATACATCGGAATATCTGAAGGATAAACATAAAAGCATGATATTAAAAGATTGCTAGTGGTTTAACCTAAATCTACAACTTGATTATCCGCTACCCCCCATTAACAATTAAAACGTGAGTTCTAAAATACTAATTAAAATAATTAATCCTAGAACATCATTAACAGAGTTTTCCAATAACCTAGAAGTATGTAAAAATCAAACATCCTAGAACATTAAGGTACTCAAACCATATTACAAGCTTAGAACCAGGCAAGCATTGGTATCATGGTACTAACCAAGTAATGTTTAGTGATATGATAATAGCTAGGTGAGATTTAGTGATATAATATTAAACAGGCTAGCATGAGTGACATGATAACAGGTGACAGGTAATCTAGAAACACATGATATGTGAAACGGAAAAAGGGTTACGGCTGCGAGGTACTTGCCTTGAGCACGCTCGGTGAACTCGCTGCACGAAGGATTCGTAACGTGAGGTGACTCTGGTGGCCCACTCAGCCAACGCCACTATGCGAACGTGAAAGATCACTCAGCCAACGCCACTATGCTGTCGTGCATGTTGCTACGCCTGTCGTGCACCGCCGTGGCCGCACACGTTGCCTGCCACGGCCGCCACCGCAGCCTGCCATGCGCCGCCATGGCAGCCCACCGCCGCATGCCATGCACCACCACGGCACCAGCCACCGCCCACCATGCGCTGCCACGGCAGCCGCCGGCCACCCGCCGTGGCCCACCATACGCTGCCACGGTAACCACCATCGCACACCATGTGCCCGCCATGCACCATGCCGCCTGCCGGCTCGCCGCCTGCGCCACGCTTGTCGCAGCACGCCGCCGTGCCACGCTTGCTCGCCGCCACCGACGACGCCACTACGCGCCACTGCTGCGCACGCTAGACACCGCCGATTCTCCCGCGCCGCCACGGCGCCACGGTCCGCCGCCGCTTGAGCTTGCGCCCATCGCCACACGGGTGACCGCGCCGTGCAAACTATGCTTGCGAGCCGAGCGCCGTTACAAAGGATGACCGCCATATACGTGCGCCGCTGCCACGCCGCCCGCCCGGATGAGTACGCAATCCATCTACGCTCACTCACCACTCCGCCCGCCGTCGCCGATGAACGCCAAGAACGGAACCACCATGATTGCTCCGCAGGAAAGGGAGGGATCTCGAGAGAGATCAACTAGAGTGTCATCCTCGAGGCACCTCTACCATCCACGAGATGGGTGGAAGGCGTGTAAGCATCGCCACCGCGTTGGAATTATTGTGATTAAGTACATAGCGTTGGGTTATCTTAAAAAGATGTGCCATAGTTTATATACAAACCTGTCTCTCTAGTGTGGGTCTAGTCTCCAAGCCCGTCGGGGTGTCCGCGTATGGACCACCCCTAATTGGTTCTCCTCGTCCCCGCCCATAGGATGTGGGACACGATGGCTCACGTGGTGCTGTGCATCAACGTGCTGGTCCAATAGGTTGAAAGGCCAGTTCGAACCACCAAGGTCGCAAGCCATATCTGCAAATCAATTTGAAGTTAACAATTATGACACAATTACTAGTTTAATTATTAATAGCGTAGCTCTAGAAAAATTTTCAAATCATTTCTAGTAGATTTCATGTATGCTATTATGCCTATTTAACTTCTCATTGGTACATACGCATTTATCTACCTATCTAAATAATTTTAGGTCTCAGGGTCGCTGGACTAAATTCTTCCCTCTTTTTACCTGTTCTTTTTTCATAATTAGTACACACATGATGATTTACTTACAGATATTACAGAAAGTAAATCTTAAATAATAATTAGATTAATTATATTAAGGTGTCCCTATAGGATGTCTGAATTTTATTTTCGTCACGTGTGTAATCTTAAATGTTATTTAAATCGCCGTATACAATTTTAATCACTATGTGTAATCTTAAATCATCGCATACTATTTTAAATTGGCGCGTGCTATTCTCAAGTAGCAATACATCAATTTTTTTCATCTCTCATAGATTCCTCTTACTTTGGTTGATTTGCTCTTAATGTTGTTGGTTTTTATCTTCTATTTTTTTTTGATCTTGCTAGATGTCAAGGACGATTAATTGATGGAGATATCTCATGGAAATAAATCTTCATTCATCTAGGCATCAGGTTTGTCAAGTTCTTAAAGTTGCCTAATTTTGCTTGGATTTGACCTTTTTGGGAGATTTCTTGATCCATGGTTTTTCCTCAAATCTTTAGGAGTGCTACGATATGTGGGAATACATAACCTCACTTGTTCTTGAAAAAGTTTGAACTTTGATGACTATTCTTGAAAAAGTTTGATCAGATCGACGTGTAGTCAATGGTCAGACCACCCCTGGGTAGCCAGTTTGACCGCCTGAGCTATGAGTTTTTCAGCTCTTGGATTTTTTAGTTGCTTGTTTAGTTTTGGTTTCTAATATTGATCTTCATAGCTCAATAGCTACGAGAGTTAAGGATTGATAAATACTTGGAGAAAATTTTTGAAGATATCATTCACTTTCTTTGTTACCATATCAGTCCTGTGGCAAACGATAATGATCCACTATAACTGAAACTCAAGTATTCCTGTTTTAAGTCAATACAATTCACTATTGCATGATTCACTTTCACTTCTAGGTTCCATGCTCTTTTCACTATGCCATTTTGTACTTTTGTAAATTTTGTAGATTTTCTTATGGTATTTTTCTATTTTCCGTGTTCCTTTGCATTGTCCGTAGATAGGCTAATTTATTATAATTAAATTTAAAAAATTTAAAAATAGAAATAACATGTTAGCCTATCACGCACAATGCAAAGGAATACGGAAAAAAAGAAAAGGCTAAAAAGCCTAAAAATAAAAAAAATCAGAAAAAGACAAAATTAATAAATAGTAAAAAAGAAATTTCAAGTCAAAACTAAATTAACTATGCTTTAAAACGAGCACCGTCTCCATCAATCCACCTTTTAAGACGCAGATTAGCAGTCCAGGTGTCCGTAGATTCCATTCAAGAAATTGTCATTCTGCAGCAGAACTACGCGTTTGCTGCACAAAGCGTCAATACCTGATATCGCACTCAAATTGACTTTGCCAACCAGGAAAGACACGTATCGAAAAATGTCACCATTTGTGATGTAAGTACTCACCTTGTGCTTACCATTGAACACTGAATTAGACTGGTTAGTCAAGTCCTGAAAAACGCACCTCACCTCGTCTTACACGCTACATGGCATCAGTTTGAACAAAATCATACCTCAAAGGTTGACAACAAGCTGAATATTACCCTATTCTTTTCAAGTTATAACTTATGAGTTTCCCTAAACAAATAAATAAGATAGTTTTTTCACCGTCTTTTTAGAACAGCCTATTAAGACAGTTTTTTCGAAGCGACATATCAGTATTCAGTTTATTCACAGTCAGCCATAGCCATAAACCATCAACTACGACCGAAAAGAACCAACCCATATATCAAGCAACCTATGAAACAGTTTCCTCGTTATACATCAGTATTCCCCTTCAGTCGCAACCTCAAGTTATTCAAGATGGAAGCTGTTGTATCTGCGATGAAAGAATCCGATCTAGCTTCTCTTCAATATTGCACTTGAATGCGATAACTTTTGAGAATTGACACTAGAAGTTCAAATTCGAGAGGACTTTGGTTATTGTTGTGTTTCTTTCAAATGTGGAGGACGATAAGTGGGCACAATTTATTCGTCCGTGACATGCACTGTAGAGGAAGTAAGGTGATAATTGTAAGTAGGCTTAAAATATTAGTCGACTTGGAACCGTGAAGCCAATTCATCTCAATAGCCTATCGTAACATTGCGAGACATGTTGGTAGATCCTCCTAGTACTACGCTTGTGCACTATGTTCCAAATTGTGCCCATGAAAACCTTGAAACATCCTCGCAAGGGATGAAGCGTCACCGGATTTACATCTAGTGTTCTGTTATGATGTTCTAGAAAATTTTTATCTTTGTGTTTAATCAATTTTACTGGTTTAGATAGCAAAGCTATAGCACCATACCAACAGATCTCAGAATACTATAATACTCTTAAGAGTGTTGCTAGCGCCAAACGTTTGATCCGGATGCTTGCTTCGTATGATTCAAGCGCAACATTTTTCTGCTATATATGCAACATAATCTAACTATAGCTGCAACAAAAGAATTTAGCCTCGCAAAATTCATAGCATAATGTAACGTCGATTGCTATTCAGGCAACAAAATTCCACTCCGATCAGAATAAACTCATTGTAGAAATTAAAAGAATGCAATAGCATTGCAACAAAAATCAAATACATATGCTATGAGGTTGCAACATTTTGATTGAACTCGTATAACAAGTTAAGTGAATTCCTACAACAAATCTAGCAAACGCATGCGGAGAAGGCTAACATAGGAGAATACCTATTGCAATAATATAAAATACTTGATACAACAAATGTGAAGAATTATCTGGAACAAACTTCAGAAAACATCTTCAACAAACCATTAGAGAGGAAGAAGGTAGTGCCGCTATTGGAACACACACATCAAGCGCAAACTCCTCAGCCGTGGCATCAACCAGCAGACGTATCGCCCGATCAACGTCAATGCCGTGGGCAACAAGCTCACGACGGCCAACGCAGCTGGCTTCCCATCCCCGTCACCGACATCTAGGCCACAATAGCAGTGGCAGGAGCACAGACAACGCACTGCGGTGCCCCGACATGAGCCTCGACCTGTCCATGGGCCTGTCGTGCTTACCACCCAAGACGCCGGCCGCCGCATTGCCCACTTTGCAGTAGTAGCAGAACATCATTTGCCTATGCTACCACCTCGATGTCGCAGCTGCAAAACTCCTCGTATGCTCATGCATGTTTAAATTGAGTGGATGCTTGGGTAGATTGAAAGATGGAGAATCCAAAAATCATACCACTACTACAGACAATCCTATCACAGACGGTTCAGAACTGTCATCACGACGGTTCCCGAACCGTCTATGTTTATGTGTCAGTGATAATAGGTGGTTATCACAGATGGCTCTCAAGCTGTCTGTGATAACTTACATTACAGACGGTTTTTGAAACAAAACCATCTGTGATAGTCGACTTTCATAGACGGTTGTTATAAAAAACTGTCTGTGATACTCAACTATCACAGACGGTTAAAAACAAAGACCATCTGTGATATACACAATATCACAGACGGTTCGGAATAAGAACCGTCTGTGATATTATGTATATCACAGATGGTTAATAACAAAGGCCGTCTATGATATCGTTTATATCACGCATTTACTCAAGATTTGAAATCGTTTATGATAGCAATTGCAACAGCAAATTCATTTGCCATTTTTTGGCTAGCCACAGGATATGTTAGCCATGCCCTCTGAAAGCATGCAAGGAGATTACAGATAATGACAGATCACATACACAGTTAATTGCAACTCAAAGTGAATTACAAATGTAACAAACGGCTAACAGATCACATATATATAGAATGAAAATCGTTACACAGATCTGACAAATGAATTGTTTGATTAAGCACAATTGAGTGATTTGTACAATTGAATCCAATGTTTCAACATCTAATTATCACCATTGCCGGGGTAGAACTCTCCAGCCCTGTTTATAGCCTGTGCTAGTAAGAATTCAGAGAGTTATCCACGAATTTCGATGAGTTGGTCAAGATCATATGTACTTTCGTCGAAGTCCACCCGCTGTCACTAGGAGCAATGTTAAGTCATTAATTAGCATATGTGTGTGTATATATACATATATAATCAGAAAATAATAATTATTGGAAGGATCTAACAAACCTCTGGATGATTGATCTTAGTATCCATGATTTCCTTCATATGGCAGCAAATGTAGAATCCATATATATTACCCTATAGCTGATGGTGGCACTGCAAACGTAGAATTACGTAGAATCAACATGAACCGTCTGTGTTATCTCAATTATCATAGACGGTTCGTATTAAGAATTGTCTGTAAAAGTTCACAGATGGTTATTAACATGAACCGTCTGTGTTGTCTGAATTAGCACAGACGGTTCGTGTTAATAACCGTCTGTGAAGATATCACAGCCGGTTGGTAGTATAAATCGTCTGTGATAGTTTAAGCACGGACAGTTCTGTATGAACCGTCTGTGATGTACCCGTCCAGTATAGCCTATTTTGTAGTAGTGTACATGCAAGAGTCGATTTTGATATTTGATTTGCGTATTTGGGAAGAATGGAGTTGGAGTGAAAAACGTGGGGAAAGAAGCGATGAGAGACTGAGAGAGATAGAACTATAGGTCTTTTGGGAGGCTTTGAGTGGATAAGAAGTGAATGCCCTGGTTGAACTTTGGGAGACTTTGAGTAGATAAGAAGTGGCCTAGTTGTGTCCGATATTTTTTGTCTGTCCGGATGTCTGACGTGTATCAATTCCCAATACTTAATGGTACAGTTTGCTATATATGGCTAATTCCCTAATAGTGTACTATAAAAGTTATTGCTTTACTACATGATTTATATTGGACTGTATTTAACATTGCATTGAACTTTTCCTTTCTCCTTTGTTTTGTTTTGCATTTTTATTTGTAGAGTCCAGATTGTTTCCTTAACATGTAAGTAATAATAATGCTTAACTTCAATTTTTATTCAATTATAATGGTGCAATGTACAAGTATATTTCATTCTAATAGATGACACATACCCACCGATTTGTTTCTAGAAAGAAAATATAGGAAAGCATACAAAACAACAAATTTTACCTACTGCCTAGACTTCCAACATGTTCATACTTCGTGTGTCCATGTCAGGACTAGAGCATTCCTGCCGAAAACGACGTGACCTGAAATTGCACGAAAACTGACTTCCATGACATCATATATCAAATCATTCTGGAAAAGGTATGGCCATTACATTGTACATTAACCGTCTTATGCATCCTTTTCCACTTTGAAGTACACTGGTTAGCATAATAATCCAATTCATCAACCTGGTCTAGCACGGCACACAGCAAATGCCAGGTCTTGCACGCATGTACTACAAGGCCCCGTGACAAAATGAGAAAAACTCATCTCATCAGTAAAAGGTGGTATTAAATAGCCCAAGACATACCTCCCTTGTTACACATCAGTACCCCACATCAATATCCAGATTGTGTTATTCAAGATGGAGGTTAACATATTTGCAATTACAATGATCTCATCAGTAGGTTGTGAGACTACATCGAGGTCACCCCATATTTATGATGAGCATTTGACTATGCTTGTGCTTTGGGGTCAAAGTTTGAGTTTGACGTTTTGTCTTTTATGCTCTGGTTTTTACTGTTTAGGAAACGACGGTCTGACCAACCTGTAGAGATGGTCTGATTGTTATGCAGAAGTGCTTTGACCAGCCTGCAGAGGAGATTAGATTGGCTGGCAGTGGACTGGCTAGGATATGTGGTTTTACCGGCCAAGGAGGCTACTCGATCGGCCGTGGGAGGTGGTCCAACCGGAAGTGCGGTAGTACCGATCTATAGTTGGCAGTAACTATTCTCCAGAGGTGTTTGATGAGTTGCAAGAAATTTTTGTGAGTGGTACAATTGGTCGTGCAACGGCGCTATGACCGGTGGGAGTAGGGCGGTCAGACCGGCAAGGGTGCTGCGATCTGACCATTCCCTGTTACCGAGATAGTTTAGGTCGGTTTGGGCCGGTCTGACTAATCAATGGTTGGTGGTCAAACCACCCTCTAGTAGATCGGTTGAGTTGTGGGTTTCAGCAATGTGATTCATGCATGATTCCATGCATGTATTAGTTTGCTAATGAGAGTTAAGTGCACGTCATTTGTGCTTAAATCAGTTATTTGTTCTTTGATGTGAAAGGTGATTGGTGAGTGTTGCATTCAATAGCAAGATCAAGGCTAAGGAAGGAATCCTGAGGCTATGACATGTCGCGTAAGTTTTGTCTCAATTATATTCTTGCTTAGGTTCTTGCCTGGCTTTCCTTGTTTTAGAGCTAGATTTATAATTTTGGGTTAATGGGGGTTCTAGCCCAATCTTTTACTTGGATTATCTTGCTAGGACATGTGAGAATAAATCTGGAAGATCTTGTGTCTTCGATCCTCATAAGTAAGAAGTAATTTGAGATTTAGGATTTTTAGTGTTCTTGTGACCTAGATTCAATTCTCTTCAATTTGCTGGACTCGATCCCAAGAATCTTGTGTTTCTTGGTTGGATTATGTTCTTATTACCTTAATCAAGTATCATGCAAATCTTGGAAGTGTTTCAATGAGATTTGACCTTTTATCCCAGAAGGTTTTAGTGCTAGGAACAAGAGACCGGTTGGATCAGCCCTAGACCTGCAATTCAATATGCCAACTGGTGTAACTGGTCATAGGCTAGTGATCAGAATGGCTCATCAATAGTGGTTTGACTAGGCTTGTGAAGGAAGCTGATTTTGGTGACTCTTGGTTCTATGTTTGGTTTGCATAGCCATGTTGGTGTGATCTTTGAGTAAAGATTTTGAATATCTTAGGGGGAAAGTTTAGGAAATCATTCACCCTCCTCTAATTACTGGCATCGGTCCTACAAAAGCACATGAGTGTTGTCTAGTCCTTTTCTTCAAAATGCACATGTCCAAGGCTAGGCCCCGCTCGTTTCGGTTTTTTTTCTGCTTCTATCTTCTGCTTTTTTTTTCACTATTTCGTCTTTTTTTGAATTTTTTTAGGTATTTTAGGCTTTTTTACATTTTCTTTTTTTCCCATGTTCCTTTGTATTGTCCCTAATGGGTTAACATATTTTTCTATTTTTACATTTTTTTAAAAACTAATTATGCCCAAAAAACCAAATCAGCTATAGTAAAAAAAACCAGCTACAATGAAATTTCAGTCAAAAGTTAGAAGCCATCGTTAAAACGAGCGCCCTCTAAATATTCTATAGTCTACATGCACACCATGGGACTTTTCTCCTAACACTTGCACTCGTACCCCTACATGGGCCACAACTGGGCTCAAGTCATCCTCATTTTTAGTTTATATGTTTGTGTTACACTCTCATACCCCTTCTTATTCACAGCAGCCCATAGATCAAATTAGAGTTTGTGAGATACGGTATGAGTGTGCATGGTGCTAAGAATGAAGAAGATTAATCATGTAAAGAGAACTAAAATAATGATGTTGAAGCAACCACGATGAGAGAGAAAAGATTTGGCGAAGCCGACCATAAATTTCTTAAGTACAACCTCAAACTAGTACAAAGGATTTATATAGTCCCCCTAGCCCTTCTCCAAAGTGGACTAGGAATCATACTCCAAAAGAAAATAGGAATCCTAATCCTATTAGAATCCATTTAGAACTCCTTATAACACATCTTTCTAAATCTGAAAAGACTAGGATATGAGTCACCATACTCAACAATATCCACCTTGACTCTTATCTATTGAAGTCACTATGCTCCTCCAAGAACTTACTCCAAGTCAGCTTCGCATTGTTTTCCTCCCACCTTTAGGAGTACCCCCACCACAGGGGATCATGCCTATCACCACAATGTGTGTGTCAATATCTAGACTAGCATACCTAAACCCTCCACTTGAGAGCTCCTTTGTTTTATAGTTTGATTAACTAGACCTCTTATTCCTACAACATTTCATGCCATAAGTTTGTAACACCTCCGAACTCCACTGGCTTACTAGTACCACTTGGTTGGTCCCACCATGTTTTCCTTCTTCCAACAACTCACACATTTGCCTCTGTGTCTACTAGATTTTTCAAGCATCTTTTGCAGTTTGGCACATAACTGTAGATGAGATCTGAGTACCTACCATCAATGACATGGTTTCCTTTTCTTGGCTAGGATTTTTATCAGATCTCCATTGGTTGCCCGGTGTACTATCAATCGGTATTCTCTATTGCTCCAGATACTTTTCATGATCACCTGCTCTTTGCAAGTAACTCGCATGACTCTACCTCAAATTGATGTAACCTTTGAATTCAAGTGACCCCATAGATATTATATTATTCTTTAAGCTGGGAACATATCGAACTCAATGTACGATGTGCTCTGTCATACATCTCCAATGTAACTATTCCCATCACAGTAATTGTGTACTCTCTGTAATCCACTAAGTGAACAGTTTTTTGTTCGGTGTAAAGATTTTTCATCAAACATCTCCCTCACCAAACATATATGAAAGCAAAAAACTAAATCTAATATTCATCCATGTGAAATACCTAATTGATTGATGACTAGTATGTCCAAATTATCCTTTACTACCACCACTGAGTATGTACCATTCATTTGCTTCACAATGAGACAGTCTTTTATCATGTGATCTTCCTCATTATATAGATAGCATACACGTGTACCCTTACCCTTGCCCTTCTTCTTCCTATGATTTTTGCTTTTGGATGCAACACCTAGTATAGCATATACTTGATCACTTGAGGATGAAGATTCTCATAGTTTTTTTAAGGACTCTGCCTCCAATAGATATACAACTGTCTCATTGAAGTTGAGAGTGGTTTTCCTAACAAGAATATTCATCACCAATTACTCCAATGATAGTCGTAGAGATGATGCTAGTATGATGACCATATCATTCTCCTCAATTTTCTCATCCACACGAATTAACTATGTAATAAGTTTGTTGAAGATATTAAGATGGTCAACAAACTGTGTACCTTCCTCCATACCCAACATGTACAATTGTCACTTCCGCACTCACCGATTTATCAGCGACTTTGCCATATACAATTTTTCTAAGTCCTTCCATAATTTCTTCGGCAAATTATGTTTGATCATCAAGTATTTTACCTCATTGGAGATATATAAATGGATTGTACTGATTTCCTTCTGCTCTATCGTCTTCTAGTCTTCAACGAATATCTTTTCTAGTTTGTCCCCTTTAAGAGCATCGATTAGCTCCTGATGGATAAGGACATCCTTCAGCACACATTTTCACACACTAAAATTTCCTTCGCCATCGAATTTCTCTACTTGATTTTACATTATTGACATCGATCTTTGTTAGACCATGTGGTTAGGTCTAGACTATTTTAGATTATGAATAATTAACAACGTTGGTTATAATATTATTTAGCGTAATTATGCGAGGTGTGTTGCATGTGTGCGGATTGACGTTGGTCAAGTTTGGTCGAACTTATGCTGGAAAAGTATTCTTTGGTCTTTGCATGTGCAGGTTGGGCATGGAGGCGATCGTGGTCGATGACGAGGAGGACTGGGACTAGGATGGGGAGATCCGAGGTCAGGCAGTCGAGGGAGTCATGAGATGGTCGAGCTCATACTTGAGCATATGAAGATTAAAGGTGGATGATGCATGTTAAAGCTACAGAGGTGCTGTCCGGAGGCTACGATACGTAGTAATTTTGGAGAGCCCAAAATTTAGTTGGGGCTTGTGTTATCTAGTCATATATGCAAAGTTTGTGTTTGCATGTATGGCGTACGTATACACTTTGTATACGAGTTGGCGTAGAGTTTGTTATGCAAAGATAGTGTTGCATGCATGGTGTAGGAGAGTTGTATACGAGTTGTATACAGAGTGGCCGCATGTGGCCATTTCTATATTGGAGTAGGAGGTCTGTTAGCAAGATAAAAGGAGAGGGCTGCATGTGTTTTGGAGTAGCCGTGACTTGATTGGACGTGGAGAGCAACTAGAAGTTGATGCACGGCTGTTTTCTTGTTCGGCCGGGCTTTTGAAGAAAAATCGGAAAATACAAAAAGGGCTGTGCGTGCTTCTCCTCGCCATCTGATACTTCCGCCGCCTCTATCTATTGCTGCATCTCCCGTGTGGTTTGCGGTTGTTTTGCTTGGTGTGATCCTTTTGTGGAGGAAACAAAAGTCGGCGGCCGTGACTTCGGAAGGAAAGAAAAAGCGACTGCTATTGGCTCCGAGCCGTGACTTTCGAACGGAAAAGAAAAAGGTGAGGCCATTAGAAAATCAAGCATCTGTGTTCGGTCTGCTGTGCTCTGTGTGATTTTCGGAAGAGACATGCAGCGACTAGTTAATTGGGCTGTTTTGGTCTGGCCGTGAGTTTTGGAAGCAACCAGATAAGAAAAAAAAAAGGGGTGCGGCTGCTTTGTGCTTGACCGTGGCTTTTGAAAAAGAAAAGGCGGTGCAGCGCCGTGAATCTCCGAATAGAAAAGAAGAAAAGCTGTGGGCGTGTTTTCTCGGAAGAACAGATGGAGGCGGCGCGGCGTGGTTTCTGCACAAAGAAGAAGACGAGGCCTGCGGCGCGGCGAGTTCTCGGCATAGTGAAAACAGGCGAGGCGAACATTAAAAAAAAAAGGAACGGCGGTTGTTTTCTTTGGCAGCGCCATGGTTTTTGGAAAAGAAGAAAAAGGAGTCATCAATACATGTGAGTGTATGTGATAGCATGCATACGTGACGTGATTTTTATTGGCATGGAGTTGTGATCAACTGAAGACATAAAACAGAGGGGAGCGACCAGATCATATAGAGTGGTGGCGTCTATTTTCTTGCGGCCGTGATTTTTGAGCGAGAAGAAATAGTGGCGGCGGCCGTGAGTTTCCGAATAAAGAAAAGCTTGGCGTGACGGGATTTTGAAAAAGAAGAACCGCTCGTCTCGCCTTTTTTTCGGCTTCAGTTTCTAGCTTATGTTTTTTTTTCACTATTCAGTATTTCGTATTTTTCTGAATTTTTTTTATATTTTAGACTTTTTTGTATTTTCTTTTTTTCCGTGTTTTTTTGTATTGTCCCTAATTGGTTAACATGTTTTTTCTATTTTTATATTTTTTAAAATTAATTATGCCCAAAAAGCCAAATCAACTATAGTAAAAAAAGCCAACTATAGTGAAATTTCAACGAAGAGCTAGAAGTCATCGCTAAAACGAGCGCCCCTAAAGGCGGCGCGGCGGTTTCTCGGCATAAAAGAAAAAAAAACGCCGTGATTTTCTGGAAGGTAGCGGCATGCATGTGTGATTGGAAAAAGCTTCTCCGATCAAGGTTAGCTTATATTTTACTTGTCCTTATTTATTACATCACGCTTTTCCTTTCGTTTATGCATCTATCGTTGTGCTGCGACTGGCTTACTTGAGATCGTCCTGTTGATTCGTGACTAATTGCTTACATTCAAACGTTACTACGTCAATTTATTTGCTTCCTTTGCTTTATTATGCTCGTTCATTCGTTTAGTGCGTGTGACTCCGTTCCATTTATATTGTTCATACTTTGCTATTGCGTAACATAGGTAATTCTAGTTTAACGCTTACAGGGTAGCACATGCTGTGCTAGAATTGGTAACATACAAAGATCTTGAGTACAAGGAATTTTAGATAATATTTGCCTTTTGCTATTTCTAGTTATTTTATTGTGGTTAAAAAAAACTTCCGCTAGAGATTGCAATCATTCACCCCCCTCTGATTGCCATCAACGATCCTACAATCTTGATTTTATGCCACCTAATGCTTTACCGATCTTCTCACATATAAGATTAATCCGGCGTTGGCTCTGATACTATATATTACACTTTAATACCTCTTTTTATGCACAGCAAGCCTCGGATGAATCAGAGTTTGTGATATACAACATGAGCATGCACGATATTAAGAATGAAGAAGATGAATCTCATAGAGAGAACCGAAATAACGATGTTGAAGCAACCACAATAAGAAAGAAAATATTTGGCAAAGTCGATCGTAAATTTCTTAAACACAACCTTAAAATAGTATAACGGATTGTCGATCTCTCATAACCTTCTCGAATCTTTTAGAACTCTCGGATCCTTATACTATATAAAAATCTAATACAAAAGAATAACCTAACCTCTAATTAATCCTGTCATGCACTTTTGGATGAGTGGCTTCTTTGCTTTGTTACCTAGGTTTTTCATGACCACCTCTCATAGCTTTATATAGTTTCCCTAGCCCTCCTTCGAAGTGGAGTAGAAATCTTACTCCAAAAGAAGTACCTATTAGGATTCATCTAAAACTCCTTATAGTACACCTTTTTAAATCAAAAACTAGGATATGAGTCACTATACCCAACAGTTTGTAATGACAAATCTAATGATGTACTTTCATGTGTCTAATCTAGTTGTTTTTACACACACACACTGATGGTTGAGACTCAAAAAGAGTTTAGCCAGTTTAGCCCTATGCGCGGATGTGAGAACATCGTTTAGATGGCCAAACCGACCATGTCTTGTTACTCTCTCCTCGTCAAAAAGAGAGCATTTGCCACGCATTACATGCGACAAGCGTGTGCTGACGATAGCGTCTAGAAGAAAACCACTCACTTTTGCATTAGTCAATAAGAAATTGATCAGTCTACAATTCGACATTTGGTCCTGCACGGCTGCACCTGCATGTCCACACCCAACCATTTTTTTACTCAATGAATTAAGACCCACACCAAACCAATCGGTCTCGCACTCAATTTGTACAATGGATGACTAGAAATTGATCAGTCTACAATTCGACATTTGGTCCTGCACGGCTGCACCTGCATGTCCACACCCAACCATTTTTTTACTCAATGAATTAAGACCCACACCAAACCAATCGGTCTCGCATTCAATTTGTACAATGGATGACTATCTTTTAGTTAGCACCCTGATACTAGAATTTGTATCATTATCCCATTTCTTTCGATACTAGAATTCGATCGAGATGGAGCTTGCTCTATCTGCAATTGCCCAAGATCTGGTCGGTCGATTCATATCCTTTCTGATGAGCAAGTATTCCAATCATGCAAGCCTGGAGAAGCAGCAGCTGGACAGACTGCAGCAACTCGTTCTGAGGGCTCACATAATCGTCGAGGAGGCAGATGGGCGATACATCACAAACTCCCGCATGTTGGTGCAGTTGAAGATGCTCGCGGAGGCCATGTACCGAGGCTACCACGTGCTGGACACCTTTCAGTACAGGCACCTCAAGGAGGGTGTTGAAGAAGAGGTGAGCGACTCTTATGCCTGGTTCCTCACCAATCCTATCAAACGTTTTCGGCCAGCAGTTGGTTTATCAAATCACAGTTCTCCCGACCTTGATCTCCAAAGTGCCTTATTAGATTTAGAAGATATCGCTGAAAATATGAAGGAGTTTGTCATACTTTTGGGGGCATCTGAGCGCATGTTGCGCAGACCATATGACACATATCTTTACATTGATAACTTCATGTTCAGTCGCCATACAGAGAAGCAACATGTTATCAACATCTTATTGCAGCGCAACCCTCTTTGTTCTCCAACTGTTGTTCCAATCATTGGTGACTATCGTGTTGGGAAGAAAACACTGGTAGCGCATGTTTGCAATGATGAGAGGGTCCGTTCCTACTTCTCTTCAATTTTGCATCTTAATGGTGAAGACCTCCATGGAATCGACCATGAAAAGTTTGCGTCTGGAAGGATACTGATTGTCGTTAGTTTTGTTTCTGATGTTGACAATGAGGACTGGAAAAAACTTTACCTGTCACTGCACAAAGAAAGCAAGGTGGTAATCATAAGTAGGACTGAAAGATCAGTGAGATTTAGCACAATAATAAAGCCAATTCGGCTTAGTACATTATTTCACGAGGAGTATAGCTACCTCTTCAAGAAGCTAGCTTTCGGAAGTGCAAACCCGCAGGACCACCCAAGTTTAGTACTGTTGGCAAATGAGTTTGCCAAGGTGTTGAAAGGGTCATTTGTCGGAGCGTATTCCTTTGCCAATACGTTGAGGAGTAATCTGAACTTTCAATTCTGGCTTTGCATATTGAACAGATACAGAAATGCGGTTGAGACCAACTTCTCCATGTATGGTGAGCATATGATACTCCGTCTTAATAGACGCAGCCCAGCAGACATTACCGACTTTTTTCCGTCTTCTGCTGCTCCGCTCCGCCTCATGGCTCCTCGCAGTGAAACTGAGGTTTCCAAAACGAAGCTGCCGATGGTTAGGTTTGGAGACCTCCTTGGACATCCTACCATCCGTCCAAAGGGTGATTTTGATTTAGTGACATGGGAATCACGGATGCCCCCGTATACTAAATTTATTTACTTGGTTCCATCTTCTGCCGAAGAGAAGCTGTTCCCGCCTAGGAGGAAGCGCCCTGGACTACCATCTTAGTACGTGTTCTTCCCATCTGTGTGTATCACCCCTGACAAATTAGAGTGGCCTTTGGCCCGTATGTAGCTGTGTTAGACCGGTTTGCTGCCACATTGGAGGTTCCATATATGAGTTGTACTAATATATAATGTCTGTTAATATAATGCTAGAAAGTCTAGATATGAGTTACTGTAACATGTGCGTTGTCGGACCCGGATTTTTCAAATCCAAATCCTCTATGATTATACTGCACTATTCCCTGGATCAGTAGATAGTGCTCACAGATATATGACTGGATCATTTCATACACGATATATCTTATTATTACAATATCAGAGTTTAAAGAGATCCATACGGGAATCAGTCCTTACATACGGGCGTTAGACCCATTGATTACATTACAGGAATGTAGCGGAAACAGGAAGCAGTAAGGCACACTCCATCAGAGGCAGTGACTGGGTATAACCCAAGTGAATCCGATATTAGTTAAAACATAGCTAATATTGGGCTCACTTGTCAGTTAGAAAGGTCAATTGTGCTGTAGGAGGAGAGGCGAGAATACTACTCGTTAAGCCTAGTTGCCATCATTTTCTCCTCCGTGGTGGCCTTGTTCTTCATAAAAAGCGTATTGGTCTTGATTCTCAAACTTTGGGGCAATTGAGAGCGAGGGTGAGCACATACAACCGTGCTCCACAAACCAACACACAGAATGCAGTAATATAATATGCTTGGCTTAACAAATGGTGGCTTGGGTTCCTTTATTTTGCATAAAGTGACATTTGCAAATATCATTATTAAAAGACCTATTACTTGGCATTTTAGTAAATTATGCATATAATTAGAAACTGTGCAGTAAATATGTGGTAGACGGTTCCATCCACTAATGATAAATTTTTGTTTACTGGGTTGCGTTCACCATATTTAACCATCACTGGAGTATATCCCTCCAGAAAAAATTAAAAGTGAAGTACATCCTTTCAATTTATTTTTCTCCCATCCATAAAAGTTTTTGTAAATAGAACTATCTCGAGGAATTTCCCATGTACGCCCTTGACTGTGGGCACGACTGTTGTAACATCCTGTTTTTCTGCTATTTTTAAAGCTAAAAATTTAAAAATGAATTTTCTGAATTTTCTGAGATTAATTCAAGCTTTAAATGATTTTTAGAATTTTAAATAATTTAATATGATTAAAATAAACATTAACATAAGTTAAAAATATTTTATTTAGATTCTTCAGATCTCAAGGATTTTTCTAGTATTTTAGGTGAATTTTTGGGATTTATTTGCTATTTTCTAGAGCTCCTAGTGTTTTATTTGAATTAGAAATTAGAAATTCTCCCCGCCGCCTGATCCCTCCTCCCTCCACGCGTCGGCCATCCGGCCCGCGTCCCCGCCGCCGCCGTACTCCTTTCCCGCCCGCACCTCGGCCGCCCGATCCACCCCGCCGCCACGCGCCGCCATCCCCTGCATCCGCGCCTCGCCTCGCGCCGCCGCGGCCGCCGGATCGCGCCGCTAGCGCTTCGCCGACGGACGCACCGCCGCTGCGTGTGCCTCGGTCTCGCGCTGACCCTTTGCACCCTCGCGCGCGCGCGCAAGACGACGCCGTGCGGCGCGTCGCCGCCACGTGTCGCCTATCGCCGACCATCCCGCCTCGCGCCATCGCACGCCGCCGCCCGTCCCGACGGAGCTGGAGGTACCGGCCGCGCCACGTGTCCCCTCCTCCGCTGCCGGATCCGCCGACGCGCCCTCGCGTCCGATCGGCCGCCGTCCCGCCTCCGCACCGCCCCATCTCCACCGTCGCCCGCTTCGAGCCTTCAGCTCGCGCGCTGCCTCGCCGCAGCCGTCCGATCCCGCGCCGCCGCCGCGCCCGAGCCGGAGCCACGTCAGCCCTAGCCAACGTGGCATCCACGTCAGCCCTAGCGCCACGTGGCAGCCACGTGTCATGCCACGTCCGCTGCCACGTCAGCCAAAACCACTCCCCGCTGCCACGTCAGCGACCACGTCAGCAGTGACACGTTGCAGCACTAGCAGCTGCCACGTCAGCCACGCCCGCGTGCACGGCGTGACACTGTTTCGTGCTCCGGGTCTACGGTGGACTCGATTTTCTGTGGACCGGATTCACAGCACAGTAACCTTTTTGATTTTTCCCGAATTAATTTTAGATTTATTTTCCGAGAGCCCGTCCTCCTCCGTCCTAACTCCGATTGACCCCGTTCTTTTTTCTAAATTCATCTAAAATCAAGATCTAGCTTTTGGTTCTAGTTTCATGATTTTTGGAGTTCATTTGCTTATCATTTTATGTATTTCTTTTGTTTCGATCGTTTTCTCTCTTGTTAGATTCGGATTCCGGAGGAGCAGGTTCTATGCCCGAAGACCAGGAGTACCTCGCTGAGTATAACCAAGGCAAGTTGTGTCCTTTGATCATGTTGAACCCAGTTTGCAATCTATTATTTAATTATTTTGTTTTAAATTACATTGCATCACTACTTTTATTCAAACCCTTGTATTTGTAGTTATCGTCCCAATTGAATTTATCCTTCCTTGATGATTTGGATTGTCATGATACCTTGTCACCTTAGGTTGGGAAACATACTAGTGATGCTAGATTAATTGTCACATGAGTTGGTACGTTTAGATGCTTAGCTGGCTTATATTTACGATTTGTTTCATCATGTCGAGACCCGAATATGCAAATTCGGTCTCTTTGTGTAAACTGCACTAGTCCAGGATCACGCTAGTGCACACAGTCAAACATAGATGTCATCACAGTCATACACACGATAATAATAAAGGAAAACTCGAATATCGATAAAATATCAAAGGTACGACCTTATGGCCAAGCTTACAATATATCTAGCCTGAATGGCTTAACAAAATAGCAATGAAATCCAAAATAAAGCGTAGCGACCAATCGACAAGCCCACAGTGCTATCGAGTGGAGAACGGCCTACTCCGTGAAGTCGCCGTAGTACTCTCCTTCCGAACCTCCTGCCGATAGTACTCTCTCCTCAATCGAGCAACATAGGCGTAAAGCCGTGAGTACATTGGTACTCAACAAGTCGTTTGTAACAATGAATGCAATATAATATGCAAGGCTTACCAAAGGAAGGCTGAAAGGTTAATTTGCATAAAGGCATTTCTCGATGAAATATAATAAATAACTTGAAAGCGAAAGTTAACTGAAAACAGTAATAATGAATAATCAAAGGGGTAAACATGAACCACTTGCGAACACCAATTCACAAGTTTAAACCAACAGTGAACTACCTGTCCACTCCCAACATAAACCACCAAGTTATAAGTGAAACACTAACCCTCGTGTGAAATCCCCGAGCAATGTCCATGACCGAGGACGTGGCTATTCGAATAGTTTTACACTCTGTAGAGGTTGCACAACTATACCCACACGATGTGATTAGCCTCGATCTCAGGAAATCACAACAAGGCCTTTACAATGCTCTACCTCAACCCAATCCTGCCCTCTAGGGTTTCGCATCACACCCCCCCTTGCGCCACATGGAAATCAGCAACCATGTCCATCACAATGGCAGAATTGAAGGAGGAGGCGACGGCGACGCGGAGAAGAGAACCGGCGGAGGGGGCTCACCGGCGGGACTCCGGCGACGGCGACAGCTCCGGCGGCGGCGGCGCAGGCAGGGGAGGCACCGGCGACGGCGGCACGGCCTGGGAACGGCGGCGACGGCGCGGGAGAGCGGGGCTAGGGTTCGGCGGCAGCGATGAGCGGGCACACGAACCGAGACAGGTGGCGGGTTTTATCACGCGAACCGAGGAAGTCCAATCCGGATACGACGACGGTCGCAACGCGGACGGGTTTGGACGGTCGGGATCGAACGGAGGGAGGATCGGACGGGTGAGGCGCGGCGCGGGTTTAGGGTTAGGGTTCGCGGCGCGGGCGCGGGGCGGACGGTGGAGATCGAGCGCGGGCGCGAGATCGGTCGGTTGAGGGAGGAGGCGGGCGCGCGCGGACGCGGCCGGTGCCACCGCGTCGGCGATGCGCGACGAGGCGCGGTGAGGGAGCGGAGGGCGGAAGGTGTACGGCGGCGGCGGGGGCGCGGGGATGGGCGACGCGTGGCGGGTAGGTGGATCGGGCGGCGGGGAACTTTCTCAAAGGATTTCTTTTTCCCAGTAATTCAAATAAACTTCCCGAGGCTCTAGAAAATAGCAAATAAATCCCAAAAATTCACCAAAAATACCAGAAAATTCCTTGAGACCTGAAGAATCCAAATAAAATATTTCCAGCTTATGTTAATGTTTATTTTATTCATATTAATTCATTTAAAACTTTAAAAATTCATTTGAAGCTTCAATTAAATTCAGAAAATTCCAGAAAATTTGTTTTTAAATTCCAGGCTTTAAAAATCTTAGAAAAACATGATGTTGCAAACCTTACCCCCTTAAACGAGATCTCGACCCCGAGATCTGGGCCAACAATAGGTTCGGGAACTCCGCTCTGAGATCCTCCTCGCGCTCCCAGGTGGCTTCCTCCTCGGAATGGTTGCTCCACTGGACTTTGCAAAAATAGACGACTTTATTCCGGGTGACTCGTTCTGACACTTCCAAGATTTTGACTGGATGCTCTTTGTACGACAGATCCTCCTGCAAGTCAATGGCCTCAACTGGCACAACCTCCTCTGGTACACGCAGGCACTTCTTCAGCTGGGACACATGAAAGGCGTCATGTACCCCACTGAAGGATGCAGGCAGCTCCAACTGATAAGCAACCTCTCCCTGCTTTGAATCTCGAACGGACCAACATATCTCGGTGCAAGCTTCCTTTAGTGAAACCTCTTCACACCCTTGAATGGTGTGATCCTCGAGATACACAAAATCATCTGTTCAAAACTCACTCGACGCTGTATCTGTGATAGCTTTTCTGTCTGCCCGGCGCTTTTCAACATTTCTGTATCAAGCGGACCTTATCCTCGCCTTCTTTCAAATAAGCCGACCAAAACTCGACCTTCCCCGTCTCTTTCCAATTGAGAGGGGTCCTGCATTTCCTGCCATACAATGCCTCAAACGGTGACATCTGCAAGCTGGCCTGATAACTGTTGTATTATGAGAACTCTGCAAAAGGCAAGCAACTGTCCCACTTGGAACCATGATCAAGCACGCAGGCTCTCAACATATCCTCCAAAATCTGATTTACTCGCTCTGTCTGACCATCTGTCTGAGGGTGATATGCTGTACTGAAGTTCAGGTGAGTTCCCATAGCCTTATGGAAACTACCCCAAAAACGAGAGGTAACTGCGATCCACGATCTGACACAATCTTCTTGGGCACACCATGCAAACTAACAATCCTGGACATATATAGCTCGCTAATCATTACCATCAGTAGGTTGTCTTAATCTGAATGAAATGAGCAACCTTGGTCAATCGGTCCACAATGACCCAAATCGAATCATAGCCCTCTTTGGTCTTAGGCGGACCGACTATGAAGTCCATACCAATTTCTTCCCACTTCCACTCGTGGACTTTCAAAGGTCAGAGCAAGCCTCGCCGGGTCTCTCGATGTTCTACTTTACTCTCGACAAACATCACAAAGGGCTACATACTCACGATCTCACGCTTCATGCTTGGCCACCAATATTTATCCTTAATATCCGGTACATTTTGGTATCGCTCGATGAATCGAATACAACGACTCATGACCCTCTTTAACAACACCTCCTTTAGCTCTTGCCTCACCGGGCACACACAAACGCCGCTTGAACCACAAGGTTTCTGGTCATCCACCAAAATCCTCGACTCTTTACTTTCATTTAAGTCCTTTCTGATCCGCTGAAATGCCTCATCATCTGACTGAGCCTGATGAATCTGACCATCCAAAGTAGGCTGCATCTCCATAGATGCCAAAAGTCCTGGCTCAACCAACTCAAGGCTAAGCTTCTGAAATTCCTCATGCAAAGTCGGTGACTCTCTCGAACTATCACCGAATTGCAGATACCTTTCGCTCAAGGCATCTGCAACAACATTAGCTTTCCCAGGATGATAATGTATGCTAACATTATAATCCTTTATCAGCTCTAACCACCTCCTCTGCCTGAGGTTAAGCTCGGACTGGGTAAAGATGTATTTCAGACTCTTATGTTCCGTGTAAACCTCACATCTGTTACCCATCAGATAATGACGCCAAATCTTTAAAGCATGCACTACGGCTACTAGCTCCAAATCATGAGTGGGGTAGTTCTCCTCATGCGGTCTCAACTGGCGTGAGGCATAGGCTACCACTCTCTTGTCTTGCATCAAGACACAACCCAAACCTTTGCGAGAGGCATCACAAAATATCTGAAAATCCTTATTAATATCAGGCAACATAAGCACTGGGGCTGTGGTCAAACTTTTCTTAAGTTTCTGAAAACTTTTCTTGCACTCTGGCGTCCAAGTAAATTTCTTTTCCTTCTTGAGCAACTGCGTGAGGGGTCTGGCCACACTGGAAAATTCCTCAATAAAGCGACGGTAGTATCTCGCCATACCTAAAAACTCCCGACTGGTAATCAAGTGGGTGATCACAATCCAAAATGTCACTCACCTTCCCTAGGTCAACTGCGACTCCTTCTGCTGTCAACACATGCCCTAGAAAGGCGACTTTCTTCATCCAAAACTCACATTTGCTGAACTTTGCATACAACTGATTATCCCTCAATTTATGCAATGCTAATCTCAAGTGCTCCTGATGTTCCTCCTCATTCTTGGAATATATCAAAATGTCGTCAATGAACACAACGACAAACTTGTCCAAATATTCCGTAAACACCTTATTCATCAAATACATGAAATATGCTGGAGCATTGGTCAAACCAAATGACATCACTGTGAACTCGTATAGACCATAACGAGTCGAGAAGGCTGTCTTGGGTATGTCCTCCTTTCGAATCCTCATCTGATGATATCCTGACCTCAAATCAATCTTGGAGGACACTCTTGCTCCCTTAAGCTGATCAAATAAGTCATCAATCCTGGGCAGAGGGTACTTATTCTTGATGGTGACCTCATTAAGTGCTCTGTAGTCCACACACATGCGCTGACTACCATCCTTCTTGACGAACAACACTGGCGCTCTCCACGGGGATGAACTCGGTCTGATGTAACCCTTATCCAAAAGCTCCTGAATTTGCTTCTTCAACTCTGCTAAGTCTGTTGGAAATATGCCCTAGAGGCAATCATAGAGATGATGATATTTCTTTGTATCCATGATTTAATAAATGTTCCTTGAATATTACCTTTGTATTGATTAACAAGTATGTGACTTGTTTGTGAAACTCTTTACTTGTATGGTTATTCTAAAGTTGTCCCTAGTCGGAGTTCATGTAAGGACACACGTGAATGATGGATTAGCACATGTATCGGTTGATGACCATGTTTCACAGGTCATAGACATGGAGATGTCAAACCAATAATGTGGACACATGTTTAAGACATGGGGTTGGACCGACCCAACATGAGACATAGCTATTATACTTATGATTCTCTCTACACAATGTGTACGCCTTGTCCTCAGACCTGAGATTGTCGCATGTAATTGGGATGTGAATCGACCTACTTAGGGGCTATCAAACGCTACTCCGTAACTGGGTAGTTATAAAGGTAGCTTTCGGGTTTGTCATGAAGCATGCTGCAAGGCATGGTCAGTCGAGATGGGATTTGCCCCTCTCTACCTGAGAGAGATATCTCTGGGCCCCTCGAGTGATCGGATCCAGAAATGCATGGCCATGCTACTTAAGGTTAAGAGTTAACCTAGTAAGGGATTTCGAATCACAGGATCGAGAAAGAGTGGTCAGCTTAGAGCTCGACCGAATATCGTGAGACAAAAGGAATGGCATGTACATAACGTTGTGATGGTTCGTCCGATATGATCTTTATGTGCGTTTAGGAGTTGGTACGTCTTGCTAGAGGCCGCTACCAACTATTGACCGAGTAGGTGTACTCGCCATGTCTAAACATACGTGAACCTATAGGGTCACATACTTAAGGGTGAAGCCTAATTCGGATTGGATCCGAGTTGGATCGGGCATTGAGTCCTAATGGGCCTCTATTCGTAAAAGCCCATTGTAAGGACGCCTATAAAGGAGGGCAGGCGCACAGGGTTAGGGATGAGTTTTTCGTGACATCCTCAAACCCCGCCGCCACCCTCCCACGCCTTGTCGCCGCACGGATCTAGTAATCCGGCGCGCGCCGCTCTCCCGTACGTGTGGATACCTTTGGCGGCGCTGCATCTGTAGCGTTTGGATGAACCGCAAACGAGGAAGTAGTACGACTACTCTGCCCCGACGTGCTGCATCATCTTTCGCACCTGCGCGTCTAGTGGTAAGACCGTGATCTATAACTGCAGTGATCTTGGTTTACGGGTAGAAATTTTTAATATGCGCTAGTGTAGCCTACCCGTAGTCCTTCAGTGGTATCAGAGCCATTGCTGTCACGTTATAGGTTCGGGTGATTTGCATATGGCGATATGTATGTCGGTATGATCAATGTGATCAATTGTATAGTTTTGGTAATGGATAGATCTGGTTTCCGTGATCATACTGCTAAGGTCGTGCCACAACATACCCCTACCGGTCGGAATCACCATCGGGGTAGACAGTGACACGTAAAACCGATTGCAGAATGCGAAGATCAATATGATTGGTCGAATCGGAACCTAGATTAATAATCGATATTCCGTGATTATGCTGCTAAGGTCGTGCCACAACATACCCCTACCGGTCGGAATCACCATCGGGTAGACAAAGACACGTAAACCGTTTGCACGCGCGAGATCAATGCAAATTGGTCGAATCGGAACAATAGTCGATTTGGGGTAAATATGATTTGCCGATCAAAATCCTAAGTAAAAATTGCATAATACTGATGGGGCGCCGCCCTTCGAACCCGCAGGGGAAACCCCTCACCCCTTATCCGTAGATTGCGAATCTATGCATAACTTGTTTTTGCAGAATGTATGTGACCAGATGGCCTAATGTGTATGTGATGCATGTTTGTAATATTTTCATGACTGCGTGTCGTGAGTTCGCAACACGGGAGCCATTGTGTTGTCAAAGTATTGTATTAACGGCTGCGCTGCCGACTTGTGATGATTCCTTGTAACCATGTATTTTATTACTAGTGTTATGAGTAATAGCTTATATTAGTACTTGGAGGACACATCACTTGGAGGGATGGCACACATGAACCATGGAGATGGAGATCATCATGGTGGATGATTCTATGGCGATGGAGATCACCATGAGAAAATGGGCCATACCGAGTCACAACTGTGTGAATGCTATTCTGTTGTTATACTCCTATGCATGTTTGAATGGTAGAAGTATAGCGATCCTCACATAATGTTAAGTTAAACATATGCCCTCCCAACTAAACTCTGCACCATCCCATGTCCTGTAAATTGATGGTGGGTCTATAAAATTAGGCACCATCAACCTTCCTTGACTAGATGGGTTTGTATCGGATACCTACATGCATAAGGATTGGTGAACTTAACAAGGTTATCATAAAGGTTATGGACCTTGGGGCATAAAGGTTGGGCGCCGAGGCATAAAGATGTCACCCAACAACAAGAGTCATATAGAGATATGATTAGTAAGGTGTTACTTATCGAATTACCTTGTCTCCTAGCGGTGATGCAAAAGCTCACTAGTAGACTAGTTAATTACGGATCTTGAATCGCTAAGAATCAATAGAGGATATTGATTTTAGTGGGAGTACATTCTATTA
Source organism: Melocanna baccifera (assembly GCA_036346265.1). NCBI lineage: Eukaryota > Viridiplantae > Streptophyta > Magnoliopsida > Poales > Poaceae > Melocanna > Melocanna baccifera. The sequence continues at coordinate 17,481,099 of CM070704.1, read as the reverse complement.
AATTTGTTTAATACATTTTACTCTATCATGGTTTTATTTGTCTTAGTATTTTGCATTTTCTATTGTAGATCAATGGCATCTAGCAACCGCAAAACCCTTTTGCTTTGCGATCGATTCTTGAGAAAGAAAAATTAAATGGAACAAACTATTCGGATCTGGTCCGTAACTCGAGAATTGTTCTCGTGGCGTATAAAAGGAAAACGTTCTAGACACCCAAATTCCGTAAGAGCTCGCTATCAATGCGCGCGCCGTTAAAACCGCCTACAAGAAAGCATGTGATGACTCTCTTGAGGTTAGCCGCCTTATGCTTGCATGCATGGAACCTGACCTTCAAAAGCGCTTTGAGGATCGAAGCGTATGATATGATCATGGCGCTTAAGGACATGTTCCGCATACGTGCCAGACTGAAAGGTTCAATGTCTCTAAGGCTTTTCGAATGCAAGTTAATGTAGGTGCTCCCGTAGGCCCACATGTGATCAAAATGGTTGGTTACAATGACTTTGGATAAACTTGGTTTTCCAATTAGCCAAGAGTTGGCAATCGATTTCATTTTACGTCTCTTCCACCTAGCTATGGACATTTCATTTCGAACTACCATATGCATGGGGTGGAAAAGGGCCTTAATGAGCTTTGTGGGATGCTCAAAACAGCAGAGAGTGACATTAAGAAGTGTGCAGGGCCTAGCCATGTGATGGCTGTGCACAAGTCTAGCTTCAAGAAAAGGGTAAGAAGTCATGGGCAAAGAATAAGGGCAAGGTTAAAGATATGATCTCAAAGCCAACGCCTAAGCCTAAGATCGACTCGAGCCGAGACAAGATGCTTCTATTGTAAAGAGATCGCCATCGGAAGAGAAATCGCAAGAAGTACTTGGATTCCGATGAATGCAAGAAGAATGCCGAAGTAAGACTTCCACCCATGGTACACTTGTCATAAATGTTTTAGATATTTTTCTCGCGATTCTCCTATTAAATCTTGGGTATTTGATACCGGATCGCTTGCTCACATTTGCAACTCGATGCGGGGTTAATAAGAAGTAGAGGAGTCGCAAGAGGTGAAGTTGATTTTCGCGTCGGAAATAAAGCAAGGGTTGCTGCGTTAACCGTCGGCACCATGCAACTTCAGCTTCCTTCAAGATTTATTATGGAATTGAATAATTGTTATTATGTTCCTAGTATGAGTCGAAACATTCTATCCCCCTCATGTTTGATGAGAGATGGTTATTCATTTGAAAGTAAAGACAATGGTTGTTTGATTACTAAAAATGAAATGTTTATGGCTTTTGCGCCCATTGTGAATGGGTTATTTATTTTAAATCTTGATGATGCGCCTATCTTTAACATAAATGCTAAAAGACTTCGACCTAATGATTTGAATCCCACCTATGTTTGGCATTGTCGCTTGGGTCACATATGAAAAGCGCATGAAGAAGCTCCATGGTGATGGTCTTCTAACTTCGCTTGATTTTGAATCATACGAGACATGTGAAGCTTGTTTGCTTGGTAAGATGACCAAGTCACCTTTCAATGGTACTTTTGAGAGGGCGCGACTTATTGGAAATCATACATACCGATGTATGTGGGCCAATGAGCACGATCGCTAGAGGTGGATTTCATTACTTCATAACTTTCATCGATGATTTTAGTAGATATGGCTATGTCTACTTAATGAAGCATAAGTCCAAACTTTTGAAAAGTTCAAAGAGTTCCGAATGAAGTTGAAAATCAACGTGCAAGAAAATTAAGACTCGCGATCCGATCGTGGTGGCGAGTATTTGAGTCATGAATTTAGCAATCATCCGAAGAGTTGCGGAATTGTTCCACAGCTAACACCGCCCGGAACGCCTCAAAGAAACGGGGTATCCGAGCGGCGTAATCGGACCTTGTTGGACATGGTTCGATCGATGATGAGCCGCTCGATCTACCATTATCATTTTGGGGTTACGCCTAGAAACGGCAGCTTTCACACTTAATAGGTACCGTCTAAATCCGTAGTTAAGACACCATATGAGATATGGACTGGGAAGAGTCACAGTTTGTCTTTTCTAAAGATTTGGGGATGTGAGGCGTTTGTCAAACGACTTCAGTTGGACAAGCTTACACCCAAGTCGGATAAATGCATTTTCGTGGATATCCAAGGAAACTTTTGGATATTACTTCTACAACCGACTAAAGGGCAAAGTGTTTGTCGTCAAGTGGTGTTTTCCTAGAGAAAGAGTTTCTCAACAGGAGACAAGTGGAAAACGGTGCAGCTTGAAGAGGTTCAAGATGAACCAATCGGGGAAGACTCGACGAATGATGCCCACATAGCGTAACGTTGAGGAACCCATGGCAAAGGAAGCACCACCACCACGAAGGTCGGAAAGGCTCCGCAATACGCGGGATATGTTATTGTTAGACAATGATGAGCCTTCGACCTATGCGGAAGCAATGATGGGCCCAGACTCTGAGAAATGGCACAGTGCTATGAGATCCGAGATAGCATCCATGGGAGACAATCAAGTTTGGAACTTGGTTGACCCGCCTGATGGTGTTAAAACCATAGAGTGCAAATGGATCTATAAAAGGAAGATTGATATGGATGAAAATGTTCATATCCATAAAGCTCGACTTGTCGCAAAAGGTTTTCGGCAAGTTCAAGGAGTTGACTACGATGAGACCTTCTCGCCTGTAGTGATGCTTAAATCTATACGGATCATTCTAGCTATTGCTGCATATTTCAACTATGAGATATGGCAGATGGATGTCAAAACGGCTTTCCTTAATGGAAATTTAACCGAGGACGTGTATATGATACAGCCCGAGGGTTTTGTCGATCCAAACAATGCTAGAAAAGTATGCAAACTTCAAAAATCCATTTATGGATTGAAGCAAGCATCTCGAGTTGGAACATTCGTTTTGATGAAGTGGTCAAAGTTTTGGCTTCATAAAAACGAAGAAGAATCTTGCGCTTACAAAAGGCAAGTGGGAGCTCGCTCGATTTCTAATCTTATATGTAGATGACATATTACTGATTGGAAATGATATTCCTATGCTCGAGTCCGTTAAGACCTCACTGAAAAATAGTTTTTCAATGAAGGACTTAGGGGAAGCGGCATATATTTTGGGTATTAAGATCTATAGAGATAGATCAAAAAGGCTAATAGGATTAAGCCAGAGTACTTACATCGACAAAGTGTTGAAACGGTTCAACATGGAGGAGGCAAAGAAAGGGTTCTTGCCCATGTCTCATGGCATAAATCTTGGCAAGACTCAGTGTTCTTCGACAACTGATGAGCGAGATCGCATGAATAAGATTCCATATGCTTCGGCAATTGGATCTATCATGTATACTATGATATGTACTCGCCCAGATATTTCTTATGCTCTAAGTGTTACGAGCAGATACCAGCCGATCCCGTGAGAGTCATCGACAGCGGTTAAAAACATCCTCAAGTATTTGAAAAGAACTAAGGATGTGTTCCTAGTCTACGGAGGCGAGGAAGAGCTCGTTGTAAATGGTTACACCGATGCAAGCTTCCAAACCGACAAAGACGATTACAAATCGCAATCGGGTTATGTGTTCATTTTGAACGGTGGTGAGGTAAGTTGGAAGAGTTCCAAGCAGAGATCGCTGTCGACTCTACAACGGAGGTTTAGTACATTGCAGCTTCAAGCAAAGAAAGGAAGGTGTTTGGATAAGGAAGTTCATAACTGAACTAAGTGTGGTTCCTAGTGCGTGCAGTCCTCCGGATCTTTATCGTGATAACAAGGGGCCATTGCGCAAGCCAAAGAGCCAAGGAATCACCAAAAGAACAAACACGTAATGCGCGGTTTCATCTCATTCGAGAGATCCTCAATCGAGGAGATTTAAAGATATGCAAAATACATACGGATTTGAATATTTCAGATCCTTTGACGAAGCCTCCCACACAGCCTAAGCATGAGGCGCACACAAGAGCTATGGGTATTAGATATCTTCTAGATTGACTCTAGTGCAAGTGGGAGATCATGAAAATATGCCCTAGAGGCAATCATAGAGATGATGATATTTCGTTGTATCCATGATTTAATAAATGTTCCTTGAATATTACCTTTGTATTGATTAACAAGTATGTGACTTGTTTGTGAAACTCTTTACTTGTATGGTTATTCTAAAGTTGTCCCTAGTCGGAGTTCATGTAAGGACACACGTGAATGATGGATTAGCACATGTATCGCTTGATGACCATGTTTCACAGTCATAGACATGGAGATGTCAAACCAATAATGTGGACACATGTTTAAGACATGGGGTTGGACCGACCCAACATGAGACATAGCTATTATACTTATCTACACAATGTGTACGCCTTGTCCTCAGACCTGAGATTGTCGCATGTAATTGGGATGTGAATCGACCTACTTAGGGGCTATCAAACACTACTCCGTGAATCGGGTAGTTATAAAGGTAGCTTTCTGGTTTGTCATGAAGCATGCTGCAAGGCATGGTCGATTGAGATGGGATTTGCCCTCTCTACCGAGAGAGATATCTCTGGGCCTCGAGTGATCGGATCCGAAATGCATGGCCATGCTACTTAAGGTTAAGAGTTAACCTAGTAAGGGATTTCAATCACAGATCGAGAAAGAGTGGTCACTTGGAGCTCGACCGAATATCGTGAGACAAAAGGATTGGCATGTACATAACGCTGTGATGGTTCGTCCGATATGATCTTTATGTGCGCTTAGGAGTTGGTACGCCTTGCTAGAGGCCGCTACCAACTATTGACCGAGTAGGTGTACTTGCGCCATGTCTAAACATACGTGAACCTATAGGGTCACACACTTAAGGGTGAAGCCTAATTCGGATTGGATCCGAGTTGGATCGGGCATTGAGTCCTAATGGGCCTCTATTCGTAAAGCCCATTGTAAGGACGTCTATAAAAGGAGGGCAGGGCGCACAGGTTAGGGATGAGTTTTTCGTGACATCCTCAAACCCTAGCCGCCACCCTCCCACGCCTTGTCGCCGCGCGATCTAGTAATCCGGCGTCGCCGCTTCTCCCGCACGTGTGGATACCTTTGGCGGCGCTGCATCCGTAGCGCTTGGATGAACCGCAAACGAGGAAGTAGTACGACTACTGCGCCGACGTGTCGCATCATCTTCCGCACCTCGCGCGTCTAGTGGTAAGACCGTGATCTATAATCGCAGTGATCTTGGTTTACGGGTAGAAATTTTTAATATGCGCTAGTGTAGCCTACCCGTAGTCCTTCAAAGTCATTGGTGCATCCGATAGGGTCTCTTGGAAATCGGAGCGTACCGCACAAGCTCAATCGTAAACTCAACCTCCCTCTCGTGGCATACCCGAAGATCATCCGAAACACGCCGGGTACTCCTTGACAACCGTACATCCTCCAACCGATCACCTTGCTCGCAAACCATGACTTGCTCTGGCTAACACTCGCTGGCTGCGAATCGCACCTTAACTCCATCTGAATTGGTTAAGGTCACTGCTCTGCTCCCACATTCTAACACTGCCTGCTGCCTCTGCAACCAATCCATTCCCAAGATTACATCTAGGGACTGCATATCCAACAAAATCAGTCGCCCCGAACTCAACTCCTCGAATGGTTATCCTAACTCCGACAACCTAGGTTGGATCTCAACTCGGAACCGGGGGATTGGATTAAAAGAACAGATCCAAGAGCAACAGTTTTTAATTGTTGCTTTAAAGCAAAACTCCGAGAAACAAACGAATGCAAAGCTCCAGAATCAAATAAAACTGTGGCAGGAACTGAATGTACTAGGAACGCATGAGATCACAACGTCCGTGCTGCTCGGCATCCTCTCGCGTGACGTGGTTCACGACCTCTCACCACCGTCGCCCCGCCGGCTCGTCCGATGCCGGGTGCTCCTCGCCCCGCTCCCGGGTAGGAGTACGACCGGTGTGGCTCCCAAGTCAAAGCGAATCGGCGTCGGGGCTCGCCTCGAGGGCACTTGCCGCATAGTATCCCACCTCATGACATTTGAAGCAAGTGACGGATGCTACCGAAGTTATCGCTCTTCTGCTGCTGCCGACCATCGGAACCACCAGACGCTGCCCCAATCGAACCGACGTGGCGCTCGAGCCGGGTCCTAAAGCCGACGATCGCTGCTGCCGCTGTGGCACTAGTGCAGCCGGTAGGAACCAAAACGAGGCCTCTGGGATGGTGTGACTGTGACCTCGCCGATCAACCTCCTCTTGCGAGACTCCTCGAGCTCGCGCGACTCTCCTCAATGAGAATGGCCTTATCCACCAACTTCTGAAAATCGGCATAGTCGCGTTTCACGACTTGCACCTTCAAAGCGGGGTTCAAGCCTTTCTTGAACCTCTTCTGGCGAGCTGCATCTGACGCTACATCCTCTGGCGCGTAGCGAGCCAACTGAGTGAATTTATTGAGATATTCACTCACTGACAGGTTCCTCTGCTGGAATTCTCGGAACTCATCCTTCTTCATCTCGACCACTCCATCCATGACATGAGCAATGTGGAAGGCTTTGGCGAACTCCTTCCAAGTGATGTTGTTCTGATTCTCATGGGCGGTACAGTAGTTCTCCCACCACTCTGCAGCTGGTCCCTCAAGCTGGTGTGCTGCATATAATACCTTCTCTTTGTCGGTGCACTGAGCCAAGTTCAGTTTCTTCTCAACTGAACGGACCCAATCGTCGGCCTCCAAAGGCTCGACGAACCGAGAAAAGCAGCGGTCTCGCCTCATGAACTCGCATAGCCGGATCGCCGACGAGGTGCCGTGGTGGTACTGCCTCTGTGTCTTTGCCGCTGCATCATAGTCTATATACTCTGCATCATGGTCTGCATCAGCTGAGTCTGGGCCACCAAAAACTGACAGAGGGCAGGATCCAAGGTGGAGGGCACCGCCGCGCAAAGATCGCTCTCTGGGTCTGGTTCGCCTGATTGCGGTGGAGGAGTTCTGGTATCAACCATCTTGCTCAAAGGAAAACAATCACGATCACCAAAGGTAAAAGACGAGAGGAAAAGCATAGATAAGAGGTAAATGCGTCTAAGGGGGTTTTGCTTAATGGAAACCTAAACTAAACAAACACTTAGCCAAAAAGGCTAACAAAGAAACTGAACAAAAATAAACTCCATTAAAAGATTGACATGATCGCAATATAATGCTTTTAAGGCAATATTTGCAGCTCACATTACACACAACTGCAAATAAAATCCAACGTGTCTACTCGCACTATCTACTCTGAAGGCTCCCACTCGTCCCGCAAATAGGGTACATCGCTATCGCCCTCGAATCGCCAGAGACAACCCACGAGTTGCGGATCGGCGGCGACTGCTCTCTGACTGGGGCTGGGGTGAACCGACTGAGGTAGGCTCGACGATCTCCGGTAATACGACGTCTCTGCTCCGGACTCGGCGGTGTAGGCGACGGTAGAGGTACTGGCGACTGCAGTCGGGGCTCCTCCCAGACTGGCTTCGGTAGTCTAGGGGTGACTCCGTACTGCTCCTTGAACTTCCGGACGAGTCTGGCCATGTTGATCTTGTATAGCTTGCAAAGGCGACGAATGGCTTTGTGCGCAACTCGTTGTGCTGACATCTCTCCACTGGCATCGGCATTCTTGAAACTGTGATGTAGCACCTACTTGCCGACTCAGGTGGTGAAGTATAGCCTGGAGATGCTCCCGATGCGTTGACCCTTATGCTTCTCATCCTTGGTGAGGTAGACGGGCAATCTCTTCAATCTGAGGCTCCGCAACAGTACGCGTAGCAGTGATCTCCATCCTCCTTTCGGGCTGTAAGAAGCTTGGGACATCTATTGCATTTATAAAGGAAAGATCAGGTTATAACCTTATAAAAAACAAATTTTGCAAGAGTTGGGGCGAGAGACAAGAATCCTTAAGAATGAGGTAAGAAGATAGAGATATTACTAAATATCAAATTTAGTTGGTTTGATCTTAGAAAATAAATTTTTGGGTTACGACCATTCTAACTAGGGCTTCGTCCTACAGTCGATATGGCTCTGATACCATCTCTGTCGAGACCCGAATATGCAAATTCGGTCTCTCTGTGTAAACTGCACTAGTCCAGGATCACGCTAGTGCACATAGTCAAACATAGATGTCATCACAGTCATACACACGATAATAATAAAGGAAAACTCGAATATCGATAAAATATCAAAGGTACGACCTTATGGCCAAGCTTACAATATCTCTAGCCGGAAGGGCTTAACAAAATAGCAGCGAAAATCCAAAATAAAGCGTAGCAGCCAATCGACAAGCCCATAGGCTATCGAGTGGAGAACGAAGCCTACTCCGTGAAGTCGTCGTAGTACTCTCCTTCCGAACCTCCTGGCGATAGTACTCCTCTCCTCAATCGAGCAACATAGGCGTAAAGCCGTGAGTACATTGGTACTCAAGAAGTCGTTTGTAACAATGAATGCAATATAATATGCAAGGCTTACCAAAGGAAGGCTGAAAGGTTAATTTGCATAAAGGCATTTCTCGATGAAATATAATAAATAACTTGAAAGCGAAAGTTAACTGAAAACAGTAATAATGAATAATCAAAGGGGTAAACATGAACCACTTGCGAACACCAATTCACAAGTTTAAACCAACAGTGAACTACCTGTCCACTCCCAACATAAACCACCAAGTTATAAGTGAAACACTAACCCTCGTGTGAAATCCCCGAGCAATGTCCATGACCGAGGACGCGGCTATTCGAATAGTTTTACACTCTGCAGAGGTTGCACAACTGTACCCACACGATGTGATTAGCCTCGATCTTAGGAAATCACAACAAGGCCTTTACAATGCTCTAGCTCAACCCAATCCTGCCCTCTAGGGTTTCGCATCACACCCCCCCATGCGTCACATGGAAATCAGCAACGATGTCCATCATAATGGCAGAATTGAATTGAAATATTACAAATTAATCAGCCAGGTCCATCCCATAATAGACATGTGGTTTGCACGATTAAGCTCAGATCAATGACGCACAAAGTTAAGTTCTTAACATTACCCGGGCGAGGCTACCACATCCCCGAAGTGCAACTGCACCTTCCCTTTACTGCACGATCATTCGCCCGAGTGCAAAACCAATTTGTATGACCAAGCCAACGTCACACCCATGATGTGGCACAAATTTTAATACACGTGGCACCAACCACAGTTCCATATGTCATTAAGTCAAATTAATAATTAACATGTGCTAATGAGATCCATCGTAAATATCAGCCAGCTAAGCAGTCTAATAGTACCAACCCATGTGACAAATAATCTAGCATCACTAGTAAATTACCCAACCTATGGTGACAATGGCGTCATGGTATTCCAAAGTATCAAGGAGGTATAATCTCAATTGGGACGATAACTACCAGTGCAAAGGTTTGAATAAAAATAGCAATGCGATGTAATAGATGGCAAAACTGGGTTCAACATGATCAAAGGACACGACTTGCCTTGGTTATGCTCAGCGGGGTACTCCTGGTCTTCGGGTGCGAAACCTGCTCCTCCGGAATCCGAATCTAACGAGAGAGAAAACGACTGAAAACAAAGAAACACATAAAATAATAAGCCAATGAACTCCAAAATTCACAAAACCAGAACCAACAGCTAGAGCTCGATTTTAGATGAATTTAGAAAAAAGAACGGGGTCAATCGGAGCTAGGACGGAGGAGAACGGGCTCTTGAAAAATTAATTCTAAAATTAAATCGAGAAATTCAGAAAAGTTATCGTCTTTGTGGACCGGGCGCACGGGAAACCGGGTCCACCGTGGACTCGGTCCACGAAACAGTGCGCACGGGGCGGCGGGCTGACGCGGCACTAGGGCTGACGTGGCAGCAGCATATGCTGCCACGTCTGCCACGTGGCACGGGTGACGGGGCAGCTGACGTGGCTGCCACGTGGCACCTGGGGCGGCTCTCGGCGGCGTGGCATGCCACGTGGGATGCCACGTCAGCTAGGGCTGACGCGGCACAGGCGCGGCGCGGGCAGCGGCGGCGGGGATCCGACGGGCGCGAGGGCGACACGCGGCCGGATCTGAGCCTTCGGCTCAGATCTGAGCAAGCAGCGGCGATGGAGCGGCGCGGGCGACGGGCGGATCACCGACGCGTGTCTGGCACGGCGCGCGCGCGGGCATGCGGGGCGACGTGGTTCTGGGCTCGCGGACCGAGGCGAGGCGCGGCGAGGCGTCCGGCGATGGAGGAGGCGACGGCGACGCGGAGAAGAGAACCGGTGGAGGGGGCTCACCGGCGGGACTCCGGCGACGGCGACGGCGAGGCAGGGGAGGCACGGCGGCGCGGCCTGGGAACGGCGGCGACGGCGCGGGAGAGCGGGGCTAGGGTTCGGCGGTGGCGATGAGCGGGCACGCGAACCGAGACGGGGCGACGGGTTTTATCACGTGAACCGAGGGAGTCCAATCCGGATACGGCGACGGTCGCAACGCGGACGGGTTTGGACGGTCGGGATCGAACGGAGGGAGGATCGGACGGGCGAGGCGCGGCGCGGGTTTAGGGTTAGGGTTCGCGGCGCGGGCGCGGGGCGGACGGCGGAGATCGAGCGCGGGCGCGTGATCAGGCGGCTGAGGGAGGAGGCGGGGCGCGGCGCGGGGACGCAGCTGGTGCCGCCGCGTGTCGGCGCGGATGCGCGACGCGTGGCGGTCAACGGAATCGGGCGGCGGAGAGCGGGTGAGGGCGGGAAGGTGTACGGCGGCGGCGGGGGCGCGGGGATGGGCGACGCGTGGCGGGGAACTTTCTCAAAGGATTTCTTTTTCCCAGAAATTCAAATAAACTTCCCGAGGCTCTAGAAAATAGCAAATAAATCCCAAAAATTCACCAAAAATACCAGAAAATTCCTTGAGACCTGAAAAATCCAAATAAAATATTTCCAGCTTATGTTAATGTTTATTTTATTCATATTAATTCATTTAAAACTTTAAAAATTCATTTGAAGCTTCAATTAAATTCAAAAAATTCCAGAAAATTCATTTTTAAATTCCAGGCTTTAAAAATCTCAGAAAAATAGGATGTTACACATCATCACATGTAACTCATTAATTTGACTTAATGACATATGGAACTGTGGTTGGTGCCACATTAATTAAAATTTATGCCGTGGCATTGGGTGTCATTGGCAGGGAGATACAAATTTGGTTTTGCACTCGGGCGAGTGATCGTGCAGTAAAGGGAGAGGTGCAGGTGCACTTCGGGGGATGTGGTAGCCTCGCCCGGGTAATGTTAAGGACTTAACTTTGTGCGCCATTGATCTGAGCTTAATCGTGCAAACCACATGTCTAGTATGGGATAGACCTGGCTGATTAATTTGTAATATTTCAATTCAATCCTGCCATTGTGATGGACATGGTTGCTGATTTTCATGTGGCGCAAGGGGGGGTGTGATGCGAAACCCTAGCAGGAAGGATTGGGTTGAGGTAAAGCATTGTAAGGGCTTTGTTGTGATTTTCTGAGATCGAGGCTAATCACATCGTGTGGGTACAGTTGTGCAACCTCTGCAGAGTGTAAAACTATTCGAATAGCCGTGTCCTCGGTCATGGACAATGCTCGGTGATTTCACACGAGGGTTAGTGTTATCTTTTAAACTTGGTGGTTTATGTTGGAGGTGGACAAGTAGTTCACCATTTTGGTTTAGCTTGTGGACAGGTGTTCACAAGTGGTTCATGTTCATTCCTTAGATTATTTATTATTATTGTTTTCATTTAAATTTCGCTTTCAATCTATCTATCATATTTACTGTGAAATACCTTTTATACAAATTAACCTTTCACCTTCCATTGGTAAGCCTTGCATATTATATTGCATTCATTTGTTACAAACGACTTGCTGAGTACCAATGTACTCACGGCTTTACGCCTATGTTGCTCAGTTGAGGGAGAGGAGTACTATCAGCAGGAGGTTCCAGAAGGAGAGTACTACAACGACTTCACGGATTAGGCTTCGTTCTCCACTCGATAGTCTGTCAGCTTGTCGATTGGCCGCTACGCTTTATTTTGGATTTCCGCTGCTATTTTGTTAAGCCCTTCCGGCTAGAGATATTGTAAGGTTGGCCATAAGGTCATACCTTTGAGATATTTATCAATAATTGAGTTTTCCTTTATTATTATCGTGTGTATGGTTGTGATCACATCTATGTTTGACTGTGTGCACTAGCGTGATTCTGGACTAGTGCAGTTTACACAGAGAGTCCGAATTTGCATATTCGAGTCTCGACAACTATTTAAACAGTTTATACTCTGCAGAGATTGTCCATTTTTACCCACAAGAGATAACCCCATTGCTATATTTCACATATTTTCTTAGACATGTAGATCAAGAGGATTACCATATGACTTTTACAATGCACCTAGTAAAGGATTTCACTCGCTAAGGTTTCATCTAAGGAGAAGCTGTATTTGCTTTACCTAGACCCCCTCTTGCGCCACACGACGGTTTAAACTAATGACACGACCCATGTCCACAATGGCTAAAACCAGCACATGACCCGTGGGTCACTTCGAAGTGATTTCCTTTACTGGCAGTGCAAATTAGTTAGTCATGCCTACACTTTGCCAGCTTATGGTTTGTATTATTTTACATGAAGAGGTTAACACAGGATTAAGTTCTTAATTCGTCTAGGCAGTGTATACCTGCAACCACAAGTTCTCGTTTTACATCCACACCTACCATTCTTACCCTCCGCCTAGATAAGTGAAACAAGCTTTTAGGGTTTTGAGAAGTATAAGATAAGTTGTATCAAAATATCAGTCACTTACTTCCTATGACTGTCCCAAACAAAATTTTATGACTTAAAAGAGATGATGATTTTCAGGGTAACTAAGACCCTGGTTTTGACTTGACTTAGTGTAGCTCGTGATTACATTCACTAACTATTTTAGACATAGCTCCTAGGACGATAATGATATTAGGTTTGCCATGTTAGCAAGGAAGACGTAACATATGGTTGTACATAATATAACACATGCATGTTGGTTAATATTAAATGAACATAATTTGTATGAACGTAGGATCAAAATGATCAAAGTACTAACTCACCTGGGTCTTTAGCTAGAAAGTCTTGCGGTGCCAGTGTTGTGTCGAACTGTTGGTCAGGGATGTCCTCAAACTCTACTCAAACGAAAATGCCAGAAAGAAAAACAACAAGCAAGAGAGCAAATAAATACTCAAATAAAATTCAAATAAATTCCAAATTAAACAAAACAACCACTAACAGAAAGATTTCAAATTTATAAAATTTTAGAAACAAGTTTCACCCGAATCGGAGTTACGGTAAGGAAGAATGAGCTCTCCAAAGTTTATTTTCAGAAAAAATCCCAAAAATAAAAAGAGGAGAGAGAGTCCTGTCTCTGACATGTGGTTCTCACCATTTTATTTTAAATTTTTAATTAAATTCTGGATTTTAAATACTGAGAGTATGACATTTGGGTCCATTGGTTTATTTAAATTCATAAAATTTATTTAATCAATAGAGACTGACATGTGGGTCATAGTACGGTTCAACAGTAAAGTGGGGTCCACCCATCAGTGTAGTAAATTTTAAATCTGGTCATAACAAATTATTAACTGAGGTGGGGCCCATCTGACAGCCTGATATTAATAATAAACCATTACGGGGCCCACCGATCGATCAGTGACTCATTAGTATTAACTAATCCCAACCATTAGTCATTAATGCGAGATTACGCTTTAATGATCTCGGAACAGTGCGTGGCTTCAGCCGAGCGGAGGCACGGCCTACCGGCGGCGAAGGGAGGCTGGACCTCACTGGAGCATGCCAAAAACTATGATTTTTTGTAGTGTCACTCTTTGCAATGCGCTGCAACAAAACCACACTCTTAGAGCCTTCATATTTAGTAATTATTTCCCAAAGCGCAATCTAGCTCTAAGTGGTTGTGGTGTTACATCAATTCAGCAATACCATACTTAATGATTTTGTGTGCCCTTAGCTACTAAGAATTATTGCATCAAGCTATCACTTATCCGTACTTGTCTTCTATATTAATGTCTGCATGTGCCAAGTATGACCGGGAGTCGCTGGTGCTTGAGGAAGACCTTCACGTATACGTACTACTAAAAAAAGTCATCATAGACAGTTTGAAACCGTCATCATAGGTGGTTTCTTGAACCGTCTGAATCAATAAATCAGTGATAATTGGAGGTTATCACATACGGTTTGTCAACCGTCTGTGATAATCACAACACAGATGTTTCGAAGCTAAAACCATCTATAAAGGCATAATATCATAGTCAGTTTGGAATAAGAACCATCTGCAATGAGAGACATATTACAGACAGTTTAGAATGAGAACCATCTGTAATGACATTACTAAAAAAGAAGCTATATTGGACGTCTCATCATAGAAGGTTCATGTGGAGCCGTTTGTGCTTTAATTACCACAGACGGTTTATGATGAAAGCCGTCTCTGAAACTATCACAGACAGTTAGGTTTAAAAGCCATCTGTGATATCTTCCATTATTATAGACGTCTTTTAATTAGAACTGTCTTTGAAATATCACATACGGTTTTTATTTACAACCGTTTGTGTTTTATCCATTATCATAGACGGCTTTTAGTTAAAATCGTCTATGAAACTATCACAGATGATTTCTATTTACAACCATCTGTGTTTTGTCCTTTGCTAAATGAACTATAAAAACTGCTGAGTTGGAGTACATAAGTGTGCTAGTGTGACTAATCATTTTTACAAAAAGACAAATTCAAGTCAAGTTTATTACAAAAGTCCCAAAAAAGATATTCTCATATCTTAGTCTTCTGGGTTTCATATGCTTCCTCTTCTACTTTTGGAGTTGGAGGATCAGTGGCTGCATTCTTGAATGCCGTGAAGATTGTCCTTGCCCACTCCACTTCCTCTTCTAGCCTGGGCAAATCATTAGCACGGTCCATAATCTCAAAGAGGATGCCATGATAAGCTTCCTTAGAATCGGTTACTTCTGCTTGATCAATAAGGTTATTCATGTGTCTCTCTACTGCTGCAAGAGTTTCTTCCGCTTTGCGCACATTGAAGAGAAAGGTTGAGAGCGGTTTCTCTTTCCTAAGCAGAAACGAGACACCTCCGTTGATGGCGGATGATGAGGTCCAACTGACGGATGGAAGTGAGTCGAGGAAGAAAAGCAGGGCGTGAGTGGAGGAGCTGATCCAGACGTAAGTTATTAGCCACTTGTCTAAGGTTGCGACCGGACAACTTATGATGGATAGATGAGAGAAAGGAGATAAAAAATATTAGATACCATTATTGAGAAATCTGGTAAAGAAATTGAGACGGTTCGTATAAATAACCGTATGTGATAATACCACATTCGGTTATTTATATGAACCGTCTATGATGTAGACGTCCAGTACAGCCTCTTTCATAGTAGTGACGTACTTGACGATTTTGCATGTCCTTAGGTACTCACAATTATTGCATCAAGCTGTGACTTATCCGTACTTGTCTTCTATATTAACGTCGATGTTGAAATTCCTCTTGTCTTTTTTATTCTATTGTCGTTAAGAAACTGGATAATAAACTTAGAAGTAATTTCAGTCGGATGTGGAGACCATCGAAGATGTAGAAAGACTCAAGGAAAAACATAATAATGATCAAGTGTATTCAATATAAGTATTTAGGGTTACTAATAGTCTCATCTACTCCTACTATAAGGAATCCTATTTATAGAAGGAGAGATGAAGGCTAGTGAAGTAACAAGTTTGCCCTCGAGAACTATTTTATCGCTAGGTGTATCTCGCCAATCACCCAGCTTGCTGATCCTGCCACGTCCGTACTCCAAGGTCGGTCTCACGCACCTCGGACCGGGTTGGCCTCGGATCCTCGGGGTTGATCTTCTATATTAATGTCGATGTTGAAATTGCTCCTGGCGTGTTTTTCTATATATCATAGCACTGTACAGCACATTTTGGCTGATATCCTATATGTGCTAACTAAGAAATAGCTAGAGCTAGTTAGCACTCCGAGGAGTACAGGACTAACTAATTTTCGTAAAAAAAAAAGTAAAATTAATTATTTTAGGGGAATATATCTATAGCGCAACCTATAATTTAAGTGCAATAATGGTAATTATTTTATTTTGAGAGCTAAATCAACACCAAATTAATATCAAAATAATTTACGATAGTTTGTGGAGTACTGTGCTTTACCGTTTGAATTTAGTTAGGAGTTGCTCATTGTGAATAGTAACTTTAGTATTTTTCCTTTAACTTATGGTATCACGCCCAAAAGGTGTAAAGCCCTGTTCATTAGAGGAGCCAAAGTGGAGCTGTGGTGGTGGGTTAGTCCTACGATGCAAATTTAATGTGGGTTGTAAAAACATATAATACTTATTGAATCTAAATATATAGTATTTTGGGTTAATTTTTTTATACGGAGCGAGGGCCAACTTGTAAGCTAATTGGTAGATGTGTGTAGGCATGCCCCATGTGAGACGAATATCGAGTACAGAAGGATGGCCACTCACCGACGCTTTGAAACGAATCTCGCATCCGTCACCTAGTTCTTCGGCTCTTCTTTTGGACTACCTCTGGCCACTAAACTAGTTTAATTAAGCTACCTCTGGCTCGATCTATGTTACTTATACCCTATATGCCTCAAGGCCCGTTCCAAACAGCATGGTAATAAGCTATACCGTCTCCTCTTGCTCGATCTATGCTGTACCCTTGAGGCCTTAAGGCCCATTCCAAACAGCGTGGTAATGATCAGCCATAATTGAAACTAAAGTATTCCTGTTTTAAGTTAATAGATTTCTCTCTTGCATGATTCACTCTGGAGCAACCGCATCCGTCACCTAGTTTCAACTAGTTTAATTAAGTTACCGTCTGCTCTTTAACTTGCTCGATCTATGTTACTTATATTCTAGATGCCTTAATGCCCATTCCAAACAGCGTGGTAATAGTCAGCCATAATTGAAACTAAAGTATTATTCATGTTTTAAGATTTCACTTTGGACAGGAAACCATGCTCTGTAAACCATGCCATTTTTTAGTTGAATCCGGTGCCTTGCACCTGCACATGCGCATCTCCATCAATCCACCTTTCAAGACACAGATTAGCAGAACAGGTGTCCATATATTCCATACAAGAAATTCCTGTCATTCGGCAGCGGAACTACGCGTTTGCTGCACAATGCGTCAAAACCTGGTATCGCACTCACATTGACTTCTTTGCCAACCATTTGTGATGGAGTATCGAAAAATGTCACCATTTGTGATGTAAGTACTCACCTCGTGCTTACTTTTGAACACTGAATTACGCCCGCTTCGGATGGCTTTAGTTGCTGGGCTTTTTATTTTCGTTTTTTTTTAGTTAAGACCTTAGACTGGTTAGTCGAATTTCTGAAAAACGCACCTCACCTAGTCTTACAAGCAACACGGCATCGGATTGAACAAAATTACACGTCAAAGCCTTATCACGAGAGCTAAATATTACCTCTTTTTTCAGTTTATAACTTATGACTTTCTCTAAAAAATAAACAAGAGGTTTCTTCACCACCTTTTTGAAATGACTTATCAAGACAGTTTTTTCAAAGCGGTTTATCAGTATTCGATTCATCGTGCAAGCGCTTATGCTAAGACTATAAACCATCAGCCGCAGTCAAAAAGAGAAGTTCATTGTGAATAGTAACTTTAATATTATTTCCTTTTAACTTACAGTAGTAGTAGTGTAGTAAACCAACTGTGCAAGTTTTATATATAGAGCACCTCTATGTGTTAGCCTCGTCCTAACGCATGGACACCTTCCAAGAAAACACAAAGAAACCTGCATATGGATATTGCCCTCTCTGCAGTGGCAAGCGAGCTAGTAAGCCGGTTCGTGTCTTTCCTTCTCAGCTAGTAACCAGGCATGTCTGAAGAAGAACCAGGGAATGTTGCAGCACTTCTCAGAGTTCATACAATTATAGAGTGGTTGGGGCGCCGGTTCCGGGTCTACTCGAGCTGTGTCATATCTGAGTCTTATATCATAGGGAGTGTTTAAAATGGTATTGATTTATATCTTTTTTTACTATAGTTGGTTTATTTTTTACTTTACCTAGGTTGACTTATTTGATATAATTAAATTTAAAAAAATAAAAAATAAAAAAACATATTAATCCATCACAAACAATACAAATGAATACAAAAAAGAAAAGGTAAAAAAACCTAAAAAATAAAAAAAATAAAAAAGACGTAAAAACAGAAGTCAGAAACTAAATTAAGCAGTAACAGATGACCCATTTGACAGGGTCTGCCACTCTGCCCCGAGAGACTAACCTCTGATTTCATAAAAGCACAAACAGTAAAGTTGATGACTTTTACAAAGAAGCCTAAAAAGGAAATGAAGATTACAGCAATGCCCTTGCAAACCCAGTGATCCTGGAGCTTCTTGAGTTTGTTGCCAACAACGACGATGCTGGATGAGGTCGGCGATGATTATGAGCAAAGCTTGCCAGAGATGTAGGCAGCGGCCAACGCGGAACATCTGGAGATGTGTTATAACGGCCGGCTTGAACTTGCAGGTTCACGGGTAACGTTGCTCGGAAACGAACAACCAGACAACCGTCGTTTGGAAGGGCCTCCTTCAGTTGAGGTTCGTAGGACTGGTATAAAAATAGAGAGAGTGTATGATGTCTTCAAATTTTCTCTAAATATTCGATGATTCTTCATGCTAATAGTTACGAGAAGTTATAAAGATCAAGAAGCCAAAAGGCTGAAAAATAGCGCTGTTACAGTGATTTCAGAGAATAACTTCAAAAAACTAGAAATAACTTCAAAGAATTAGGATATTTTAGTTCGTGAAACTTTATTACATTAAAACCTAAAATTGAGCTAACTCTTAAATCAACATTTCAAATCACTTGAAATTTAATATGTACCTTCTCTAGAATGTCAAAAAACTATTCCAATCAATGATCAAGAAAATCATTGTTGTAGGGGTGGCCCCACCTAACCCGACTAGCCTGTGGCAAGGCGTAGATATCGAGCGAGGCAGTAACAAGATATGTGTAATGACATAAATGCCCTCCGGAGGGGGCTCGATGTAAGGTTACGAGTGTAAACCTCCCTGCGAGGCACACGCATATATATATATACACACACACACACACGATATCAGCTCTTGGAAAGGTCAAGAGGACATTTGCTCACCTAACTCTCCACTACCATACCTTTCTCTCTCTCTCTCTATTTGGTCTGTAGCCACAACAGTTGGCACCGTCCGTGGGGACGACAGAAGCAAGCCTCAAGATCTCGAGAAGGATGACACCAACATCATCGGCGGCGAAGAGGAGGAAAAGGGGTCGCGGTGAGGCCTCGCATCAGCGTCAGCACCGAGGCGTCGGCATCGGCGGTGGTGGAAGTGAACGACAACGCTCACGACGTAGCGGTCGACTCCAACCCCACCATCGCTGACGTCGACTCCAACCCCGCCATCACCGACGCAGCGGCCGACTCCAACCCCGCCATCGCCGACGTCGACTCCAACCCCGCCATCACCGACGCAGCGGCCGACTCCAACCCCACCATCGCCGACATCGACTCCAATCCCGCCATCACCGACACAGCGGTCGACTCCAACCCCGCCATCGCCGACGTCGACTCCAACCCCGCCATCACCGACGCAGCGATCGACTCCAACCCTGCCATCACCGACGCAGCGGTCGACTCCAACCCCGCCATCACCGACGCAGCGGTCAACTCCGACTCCACCAAAGCCGGCACAGCGATCGACCCCGCCAGCTACCACAGCACCGACCGGGCGGAGCAGGAAGGTAGCGTCGGCGCCCGCGAAGGCATGGCCACCACCTTCGCCCCTGGTACAGGAGCGCTAAGCGGCCCCGCCAGTACTGCGGACCGAGTCAGCAACGCGGGAATCCACAACACCGATGTGGCGGGTAACTCAGCTGCATAGGCAGCGGTCGCGGCCCTCCATATGCTCCAGTGGGAGCTGGCGGATCTCCGCGAGACCGTGCGGGCCGTGCAAGAGGCTTAGAGCCTGCAGACCCTAATGGCCGTCGTACCAGGGACCCGTTCGCAGTAGCCGCAGCGAACGCCCCCGCAGGTTCAGATCGTCAACGTCATCTCCGGAGATTCATCGTCGGGAGCCTCACAGCAGCCAAGGCTGGGAGTAGCTCAGGGCGAAGTCACCTTCGTGCCTGCCGATGCCCGGGGCGTGGCGTTTCCCCACAAAGACCCTCTGCTCATCCGAGTCAACATTGCAGGATGTGACGTCCGACGTGTCCTCATTGACAGAGGTAGTTCGGCAAATGTGCTTTTCGCGGAGGCCCTCGACCGCATGGGAGTCCCTCGCTGTCGACTGCAGCCATCGAGGACCCCGTTGCATGGCTTCGAGGGCCAACCGCTAAGTACATTGGGCCAGGTATATCTCCAAGTCTCCTTTCATCAGGGCGATAACGTCAGGACCGAGGGCGTCATCTTCGATGTCGCGGACACCCCAAGTCCGTAGAATTTAACCACAAAGATCAACAACATAATCATCACGAATACTTCCTCATCATCCATTAAGCTCAATGCCAATGTTTCATAGGATCATCACCACATAACCCACATTCGATCCGCCAAGATCATAATTAATTGATCTATAGGAAATCCTACCACATAGACCACAATATGTTCATAAAGAATTCTACCCCACAACTGTATTTATTTCATCAAGAACAATTTCGTATACCCACAACTAAACCATCAAGACCACAAACAATTGAATTCTTAAAATACTGCCACATGGACCACATTAAGGTAGCATGTAACAATGACATAGCATCTCAAATTAAAGAATTAATTAATATGAATGTAGAATGATTAACGAGTTAAACAGTAGCACAACCGCTACGTTTACTTGCCTCTACCGTTGAAGCGAAGCAATCACGTGCGTTCAGGAGCAAAACCACCTGTCAAAAAGGTACCGCTCGGTACAATACCACAGCAATGTAAATGCGACTTAAGAATTAAAGATGTTGCTAAACCCCAAAACCCCACAACATCCCTCTCCGCTTAACGGCTCTACACTCTACCCGCTACAGCAGCGTTGTTTAATTTTTTTGTATCTTTAAGATTATTAAACCGTTTACAGATAAAGATATATTTCTAGATTTCTCACTCAAATACCTTCACTTTTCATGTAGATCACTTATTTTTATTTTGTTACTAGCAAGGTGTAACTTAATGCGCAAAACAGAGGCCGTCCTCTGTTTTGACAAGCTGGGCAGCCTATTTCTAACGCGCCCCAACCACAATATAAGACTCTAAAAATTATAATTTTTATACAGTGGTTAGATTACTAAATTCCCTACATTTTTCACAATTGTGACCAAAAACATAAAAATCACCTCTACTCCTAAATCACACCCGAACAGCCATCTTTTCCAGTCTGCACCCCTGACAGACAGCAAGGTTCCCAACCTTGCTACGCCCAAATCTCGTGGCCAAAAATTCTGAAAAAAAAGAAGATAGGTCTCGTTGTCCTCTACAATTTTTCTTTGGGGCAGACCCGCAGGAAAAATCGTTTTGTGGGTCTAAACTGCGCAAACAGTCGCACTACATGGATTGATCTACCGGCAAACAGCAGGAATTCTTTAATCTGAGAATTTAATTGCTAATCCCCACCAATTCTTAGGCTAAGAACCCTAATTACAGCAAAATCAGAAGGGTTTGGGATAAGGGAGAGTTACCTAGGGGATCCCCTTGGGATCACCCCTCTTTTTTCTCTTCTTCTTCTTCTTCTCCTTCCTTCCTTCTCGCTTTCTCCTAGCTCCAAGAGGCAACATCAATGGGGGAGGAGAGGTGGCGCAAAAGGGGGAAGAGGGTGGAGGCCTAGGGTGGAAAGGAAGGAGGGGGTGGCGGCCGCAAAGAGATAAAGGGGGGCAGCTAGGGTTAGGAGGAGGGGGGAAACTAGGGTTAGGGGGTGGGGGCGGCTCCACTTGGGCTAGTTGGCCCAAGGTGGCAAGCCCACCCATCCAGACATCCCACAAAGTGGATTTTAATTAATTTAATTCATTTTTTATTTTTGACTATTCCTCAATTTTATTCTCCCTTCCCGCGATTTACTGAAAATCCGGCGATTCCGCGATTACTTTAAAAACCGACGCCAAAACAACGTTCAGGGTATTACATTGTAACATTCTGTTTTTTTGAGATTTTTAAAGCCTGGATTTTAAAAATGAATTTTCTGGAATTTTCTGAAATTAATTGAAGCTTTAAATGAATTTTTAAAGTTTTAAATGATTTAATATGATTAAAATAAATATTAACATAAGTGGGAAATATTTTATTTGTGTTCCTCAGGTCTCAAGGAATTTTCTGGTATTTTTGGTGAATTTTTGGGATTTATTTGCTATTTTCTAGAGCTTTTAGAAGTTTATTTGAATTTCGGAAAAGAAAAGAAAATAAAATCCCGGGCGCCCTCGGCGCCGATCTCCTCTCTCTCTCCACGCGTCGCCCGATCCCGCGCCGCGCGCGCGCCGTGCCGTTCCGCGCACCACTCGCCCGCGCCCGATCCCGCCCCACGCCACGCGTCGCGCATCGCCACGCGCAAGCCGCGCACCAGCGCCGTCGCCGCCGCGTGCCCGCCGCGCGCGCCTCGGCGCCCGTCGCGCGCGCGCGCGCGATCGCAGCCGTCCGCTCCGCGCGCGCGCGAACCCTAACCCTAACCCTAATCGCGTCCCGCCGTCCGATCTTGCCGCGTGGCGCATCTAGCCGTCTAACCCGTCCGAATCGCGACCGTCGCCCGTAACGGATCGAACTCCTCGGTTCGCGTGTTAAAACCGTCGGTCGTCCTCGGTTCGCGTGCACGCTCGCCGAACCCTCGCGCCTCCGCTCGCCCTCGCGCCGCGCGTCGCCGAGCCGCCCGACGTCGCCGGGCGTCTTCGCGCCGCCGAGACGTCGCCGCCCTTCCGCTACCGCCCCGTCGCCGAGTCGCCTCGCGTCGCCCTCGTCACGGACTCGCCTCGCCTCGCCTCGCCTCGCGCGTCTGCGCCAGCGCGCCGCGCCGCGTCGCCTCGCGCGCGCGCGCCACGCGCGTCGTCGATCCGCCATCGCGACCGCCACGCGTCACCTGCGGCGCGATCCGCGCTTCGCCGCCGCCCGCGCGCGCTGCCCGCGCGCCGCGCGCGGCGAGCCGCCACGCGTCGCCGATCCGCCGTCGCCGCGCCGCGCCGCGCAATCTCGCCGCCGCAGATCGGAGCGAGGGCTCGGTCCGCCGCGTGCCGCGTCCCGCCGTCGGATCCGCGCCGCCGCCGCGCCCGAGCCGCCAGCTCAGCCTAGCCACGTGGCAGCACCAGTGTGTGCCACGTCAGCCCTAGCCCACGTGGCACGACACGTGGCATGCCACGTCAGCCCCGAGCCGTCCCCCGAGCCACGTGGCGGCCACGCCACCGCCACGCGGCCGGGTGACACGTGGCAGCATATGCGCGCGCCACGTCAGCAGCCCCGCCGCGTCAGCACCCTCTCTCCCCCGTGCACTGTTACGTGGACCGAGTCCACGGTGGACTCGGAATTTCGTGAACCGGGTCCACAACACAGTAACTTTTCTGATTTTCCCGAATTAATTTTAGAATTAATTTTCCGGGAGCCCGTTCTCCTCCGTCCTAGCTCCGATTGACCCCGTTCTTTTTTCTAAATTCATCTAAAATCGAGCTCTAGCTGTTGGTTCTGGTTTTGTGAATTTTGGAGTTCTTTTGCTTATCATTTTATGTATTTTTTTGTTTTCGGTCGTTTTCTCTCTCGTTAGATTCGGATTCCGGAGGAGCAGGTTTCGCGCCAGAAGACCAGGAGTACCCCGCTGAGCATAACGAAGGCAAGTCGTGTCCCTTGATCATGTTGAACCCAATTTTGCAAACTATTATTTAATTATTTTGTTTTAAATTACATTGCATTGCTATTTTTATTCAAACCTTTGCACAGGTAGTTATTGTCCCAATTGAATTTATACCCCCTTGATACTTTGGAATGCCATGATGCCATTGTCACCATAGGTTGGGAAATTTATTAGTGGTACTAGTTTATTTATCACATGGGTTGGTACGATTAGATTGCTTAACCGGTTTATATTTACGATTGATCTCATCGCACATGTTAAATTATTAATTTGAATTAATGACATATGGAACTGTGGTTGGTGCCACGTGTATTAAAATTTGTGCCACGTCATTGGTGTGACGTTGGCTTGGTTATACAAATTGGTTTTGCACTCGAGCGAGTGATCGTGCAGTAAAGGGGGAAGTACAGTTGTACTTTGGGGGATGTGGTAGTCTCGCCCGGGTAATGTTAAGGACTTAACTTTGTGCGCCATTGATCTGAGCTTAATCGTGCAAACCACATGTCTATTATGGGATGGACCTGGCTGATTAATTTGTAATATTTCAATTCAATTCTGCCATTGTGATGGACATGGTTGCTGATTTCCATGTGGCACAAGGGGTGGTGTGATGCGAAACCCTAGCAGGCAGGATTGCATTGAGATAGAGCATTGTAAAGGCCTTGTTGTGATTTCCTTAGGCCTTGGCTAATCACATCGTGTGGGTACAGTTGTGCAACCTCTGCAGAGTGTAAAACTATTCGAATAGCCGCGTCCTCGGTCATGGACAGTGCTCGGGGATTTCACACGAGGGTTAGTGTGTCATTTATAACTTGGTGGTTTATGTTGGGAGTGGACAGGTAGTTCACTATTGGTTTAACTTGTGAATTGGTGTTCACAAGTGGTTCATGTTTATTCCTTTGATTATCTATTGTTACTGTTTTCAGTTAAACTTCCGCTTTCAAGTTATTTAATATATTTTATCAATAAATGCCTTTATGCAAACTAACCTTTCAGCCTTCCTTTGGTAAGCCTTGCATATTATATTGCATTTATTGTTACAAACGACTTGCTGAGTACCAATGTACTCACGGCTTTACGCCTATGTTGCTCGATTGAGGAGAGGAGTACTATCAGCAGGAGGTTCGAGAAGGAGAGATCTACGACGACTTCACGGATTAGGCTTCGTTCTCCACTCGATAGCCTGTGGCTTGTCGATTGGTCGCTACGCTTTATTTTGGATTTCCGCTACTATTTTGTTAAGCCCTTCCGGCTAGAGATATTGTAAGCTTGGCCATAAGGTCGTACCCTTGATATTTTATCGATATTCGAGTTTTCCTTTATTATTGTCGTGTGTATGACTATGATGACATCTATGTTTGACTGTGTGCACTAGCGTGATCCTGGACTAGTGCAGTTTACACAGAGAGACCGAATTTGCATATTCGGGTCTCGACATACATGTTCCTTTATCTCGGGAAATTTTGTCGCAAAGGCTAAGCTGCCGACCTTTAGGTTGAAGAGGCCAGTGGTACTTAGTTCTCCGGGAGGGCCATTGACAGCCACGCTAGTGAGCCCCAAGGTAGAAATCACTATGGAAGACTTTGGATTTTTAGCCGACCTTTTGGTCCTACAATCTCAAACCTTGGATTCATCCTAGGGATGGACTGGTTAGCCAAATATCAAGGGATGATAGATTGTGTTAACAGAAAGGTAGTGCTTACCAAGAACCCAGGGATAGAAATACGGGTTAGTGTGGATCATTCTTCGCTTAGGCGTGCGATCCACCACCTAGAGGAACTACCCTTAGAAGAGATGCTAGTGGTTCGAGAATACCCCAACGTCTTCCAAAAAGAGCTACCTGGTATGCCCCCAGATAGAGATGTGGAGTTTGCGATCAATTTAAAGCTAGGGACAGCCCCAATTGCTAAGAGGCCATATAGGATGGCAGTAGATGAGCTTGAAGAGTTAAAATCACAACTTGAGGAACTGCAAGAAAAAGGATTCATCAGACCTAGATTGTCCCCCTGGGGTTCGCCTGTACTCTTCGTCAGAAAGAAGGATGCATGGATTACTGTTCTCTCAATGAGGTGACCATTAAAAATAAGTACCTTCTGCCAAGAATAGATGATCTATTTGACCAGTTATCCAGAGCCACAATATTCTCTAAGATCGATCTAATGTCTGGATATCACCAACTTATAATTAGGATGGAGGACATCCCTAAGACGGCTTTTACCACTCGGTATGGCCTATTTGAGTACACAGTCATGTTATTTGGACTTACCAATGCCCCCGCCTATTTCATGAACCTAATGAATAAGGTATTCATGAGGTATCTGGATAAGTTTGTGGTCGTGTTTATAGACAACATTTTGATATATTCCAAGATAGTAGATGAGCATGCAACGCATCTACGAGTGGTCCTAGAAACGCATAGAGAACACTAGCTATACGCAAAATATAGCAAGTGTGCCTTCTGGCTACGAGAGATTAGTTTCCTTGAGCACGTCATTTCCTCGGGAGGCATAGCCGTTGACCCCTCCAAGGTTGACACGGTCTTCGAATGGAAGCAACCAACTTCAGTTACCGAGGTGCGTAGTTTCCTCGAGTTAATCGGATATTACATGATGTGACAATGGCACGATCTGCTGACAGGTACTGATAAGTCAATTGTAAAGAACACGACATTGATGATCCAAAGGCTCTGACCAAAACAGATTGATCCCCTCGCAATCACTACACTACTGCTCCGATGGTTATCAACCGTGCCGAACACGGTTGACCTCGCCAAGAAGGCTATCTCCTACAAGCGAATCGAGAATACAAGTAAGAGAGTACAAGATGTAATCTAAAATTATATTGCGAATAAAGATTAAGTTCACAAGTTGGGATTCCTCAACTGGACGTGCGGTGAGACTACTAAGAAGAATAATTTTTTAAGAAAAACTCGAGGAAAACTAAAGGGGTCCGACCTCCTTAAATAGGGAATTGGAAGCCGCACTTATCTAATAAAAAAGGGTGTGGTACTATTCATGGTTACTGTTCATGTGAACAATACACCCATGATTAGTGCCAGCCCAAATAGTCTAAGCGTGATTACAAAACCCAATGCCCACTTTGACTCGGACTGGAAAAGTGATACAATTTGTTTTGCAGTTTTTGATCGGCTCGGGTGGAATTTTGAGGTGAGACCAGATTCATCTGAAAGTAGACTCCAATATCTTTCCAACAAGTACTCACAAGCCCCGAGAAACCTTCTAGATCAAAAGTTATGGCCGTTTGAAGTAGGTGCTATCAAGCAGTCTGAATCTGAGTCGAACTCGCGAATATGAGTTGGATTGCGCTTGATAGTTCCATTTCTACACTTGAGCTCACGTGGTTCTTCTCAATGATTCCTAAGAACAAGAAAATCACAAGTCTTAGGAAGTATCGAATTCTCAACGGAAGTATTATTGACTCCTAAAAACGAGTTTACCTGATAGTTGAGTTGACGAGCACGTGCCCGAGTAATTGGACCTTGCCCATCATTCATGGAAGCAGTAAAAGGAGTGTTCATATCAGTAGAAGTGATGTCCTCGTCAACCTCCTCTTCTTGAATTGGAGTCGTTCTCGACTCAGGCTTATCTTGCATGTCATCCAACCCTCGGTCCAAAAGTTCTTGAACTTATCGTTGAATTTTCTTAGTCTCCTTCGGATTGGTTCTATACGTAGCTCAGTTTGGCAAAGTCGCTTCTGGAATTAAGTCAATTTGGTGTTCAATCCCTCTAATAGGTGGCAGTCCCGGGGGTAGTTCAGCTGGAAACACATCCTCATATTTCTGCAAAAGGTTAGTGATAGTAGACGGCAAAGAGCTAGACACATCATCAAGTGAAAATAAGGCGTCTTTGCATATCAAAGCATAGCATGGCATATCATTGTCGACAATTTCAGCAAGATCAGATTTGGTTGCAAGCATGACACAACCCTTTAATTTAATTCCCTCAGTTTAGAACTAGGGGCCAACTTCTCTTTCTTGGGTGGAAAAATGTTCTTCACTACTTGCTGATTGTCAGATTCATGTTCATGTTCTTTCTCATTTGCAGCTATCTCTTTTTCACATTGCACAATTTCAACAGGTGTCAAAGGTAGCAAAATTATTTTCTTTCCTTTATGTATAAGAGAGTACTTATTACTTCTACCATAATGAGTTGCATCGGTATCAAATTCCCATGGACGACCTAATAACAGTGAGCAAGCTTGCATAGGCACTACGTCGAAATCAGCAACATCATGATAGGAACCAATAGAAAAATACAATCTCGCAGATTGTGTTACCTTTACCTTATCGCTGTTGTTGAACCACTAAATGTGGTATGGATGAGGATGTGCACATGTGGTCAAGCCAAGCTTCTTAACCAAAGCTAAACTCACCAAATTATTACAACTCCCACCATCAATTATGACACGAACACGGCTTTCCTTGACGATGAGGAACATCTGAAACAAATTATGGCGCTGTAGCTTCTCCGCTTGCTCCCTTTGAGTGCTTAGCACTCGTTGCACAAGTATGGTTCTATAATTCTCCGTAGCAGCGGTACCTAAAATTTTCTTCTCTTCACTATGTTCCTTTGGATCATCATCATTACCTACAAGGTTAGCTGTAAGAGCATATACATCCTCAACATCACTAGCACTTACATATCTACCGTCTTCTGTCGCAATGTACGCTCGCTAACTTGGGTAATTTTTCATGACATGTCCCATCCCTTTACAACGGTGGCATATAATCCCTGTCGTACGACCCGTGGAAGCAACCGATGAAGAGCTCTGCGCTCGCGTCTGCACACTAGTGGATTTGCTCATCTCAGGTGCGTGTGACGGTGGTGACAGTGCTGCTGAACGCGCCCTACTCACAGAGGGGGCAGCAGACTGGAAAGCAGGGGGTGGTGCAGACTTGGATTGCCCCGGTGTCGACCTTGATGCAGAAGTAATTCCATAGTTTCTCCTATTCCATTGTTTTCTTCCCTGCACTTCTTTTTCTGCTAAACAAGCAAGCTGGAACAATCTATTGATATCATTATACTCCTTGTAATCAATTATGTCCTGAATTTCACGCCTTAAGCCCCCATAAAAATGAGCCATCTTATCCTCCTCATCCTCTACAACATTACAACGCAGCATGCCTATTTGTAGTTCTTGATAATATTCCTCAACAGTCTTATTGCCTTGGTCTAAGAGTTGTAATTTCTTACGCATATCACGTTTAAAAGCAAGAAGAATAAATCTAGCACGCATAGCTACTTTCAATCTATCTCATGTATCAGGTGCTAAACCGGAATTAACTACTTGACTCCACCAAAGGATAGCAAAATCTTTAAATTCACTAGTAGCTTGTCTGACTCTATGTACTTCAAGAACTAGATGGACATTAAATTTTTGTTCAACTGTCATCTCCCAATCTAGATAAATTTCAGCATCATAAACACCCGTAAAAGATGGTATGGTAAATTTAACTTTAGCAAATGGGTCATCATTAGCACGAGCATTGTGGTGCTGAAAATCATTACCTCCCATACCATGATGGTTGCGTTGTAGGCGGTGTCGTAGGCGTACATCTTGAGCATCTTGATTTCGCCTCTCATTATCATCTCCCACCTCAAGTCTTGGAGTGCATCATGTTCATTCTCGCGTCCGTTGTTTGGTGGCCGATTCACCATTCTTTCAAGGCGTGTGGTGAGTGCTGCAATACTCTCATTGATGGATCGCTGCAATATATCCGTAGTCGACTGAAGCTTTCTATCGATGTCCTCATTAATGGTAGTGCGTTGTTCACCCAAGAGCGTCATGAGCTCTCCCTTTGCAACACAATATTGCGCGTCAGACGACTCACCTGCCATGGTTAGTAGAAAACAGAAGACAACACAAAGGAATTATCCCTATCAATGACTAGGTGATAGAAAGATGGAATCACACACTCTCAAGCGTCTTACCACACTCTTACAAGTGTTCTTACCAACGCAAACAGTAGGTGGTACAACCGGTTGCTGGTTCGTGATACCGTGTCGAGCGTGGGTACAATTGCAAGAGGGAACCTGTTCTGATCAAGAGTAGGTGGAGCTTGGAAGGTACAATATGGTAGCAAAAAGATCAGCAATAATCAGTTCAGTAAATGCAAGTTGAAAGATTGTTCAAAATACTCGTCCAAGTTGCCGATCCTAACCTAATCACAGCTAGCCAATTAAAGCCCTATGCAAGGAAGTGTATGTATGCACACGTAATGATCAATGTGACTTGATGTAAGAAATAGAGAACCTCACAACAGGTGCTAGGAGAGATGCTAACCAATCTACTCAAAAGACAACAAAATCGGTATCGGTGCAATGCAAACAACCCTCTAGATTGACCAGAAACAACAGCTAGTCTCAAACGATAAAAAGGCAGAGTTTTATATGGTTTATATATACTCGTTTGAAAGGTTTTGACAAGGTCTACAACTTTGCAGTTGAAACGAAATCCAAATTCCGAAGGGAAGATTGAGCAAACTAGCAAAAACAGAAGCGATTTCAAGGCCAAAGATGGTCAATTTTGGGGGTCTTGGAGAGCGACAGGCACATTACCTATTGGATTTTCAGTTACACGCCGTTGATAGCTTTCCAACGAGTACAAGAACGTCGAAATCCGAGTCCGTATACAAAAGTTATGCCTGTTTTACTGAAGATGTGTCGGAAACAGACTCGACTTTGTTTAAACTGCTATAACTTTTGGTCCCATGGCCGAACTTGCTCAAAAGTTTTTTTGGAGCCTTTTGGATGTATGAAGGACAGCTCCACCAATTTTCACTATTTTTAGCAAAGGTTTGATGCTCTTTCCAAATTTTGGAAAAGGGCAGATAGGATGGCAGCGGAAAAGGGTACTTTCCAAATTTTCACTATCCCGTGGCTCTCTCTCTCTCCTTTTTTCTTTTTTTTCAAACCAAAATCAATCTCTCTATTTTCTTTTCTTTTCTCTTTTTTTTCTTTTTTTCTCTCTGGGTCCGAAACCCTAATTTTTCTTTTGCACAGAGGATGGCGGCAGATGGGTTTAGGGTTAGCCGCGAATGGAGTGGCAGCAGATGGGAGCCCGCTGCAAGGATGGAGGCACGGCAAGGATGAAAGGTCACGGCAAGGATGGAAGGTGGAGTCAAACTGCAAACCATTGTCGGCGGTGATCTCCCTGGGCACCCCGAAGCGACATATGATGTTCTGCTAGAGAAAGCACTGAATGGCCGTCGAGGTTATCTTAGCTAGAGCCACAGCCTCTGGCCACCTGGAAAAGTATTCCAGGGTGACCACTATGAATCGCAGGTCTCCTGGGGCCCAAGGAAGCGGCCCCACGACGTCGATGCCCTACCGTGCCAGCGGCCATACTGGGGGAATGGGGTTGAGGTTTGTCGGGGGTCTGTGAATGACCCGCCCCATCCATTGGCAGCCTTAACACCGACGCACGAGGTCCTAAGCATCAGCAATAGTGGTCGGCCAGTAGAAGCCTTGCCTGAACGCCTTGCCAACGAGCGATCTCGATGCCAGATGCGAACCGCAGAGGCTCGCGTGAATGTCCGCGAGGAGGTGCTGCCCCTCCTCGCGTGAGAGGCACCGTAGAAGCGGTGCACAGACTCCTTTTTTGTAGAGCACTCCGTCGAGCACATGGAAGGACCTGGCACGGCACTGCAGGCGCCGAAGTTCGACAGGGTCGTCAGGCTTCGCGATGCCCTGTAAGAAACCGTGGATGGGCTCTCGCCTGTCGCCCTGCTGGGTAATCCGGTGGACGAGGGCCACATCACGGTTGTCCTACGCGATGGCTGCCGCGAGCAGGACCTCATAGAATGCTCCCTCGGGAGTGGGGAGCTGTTGATTGGCGGCTTTTGCGAGCACGTCAGCTTGCTCATTTTCTGCCCGAGGGATGGCCTTGACAGTAACACCGAGGAAGTGCCGCTCCTTTGCTCTTACGACTGCCAGGTACTAGGCCAGGTCGGGGTCCTTGGCTTGGTATAACTTGTCGACGTGGCCCACCACCAGCCGTGAGTCGGTGCAGACGAGAACTCGCCGCGCGCCCAGGGCTTTGAGCTTCACGAGGCCGAAGAGTAACACCTCATATTCGGCCGTGTTGTTGGTTGCGGGGGGCACTTGATCGCCGCTCTCGAGGCATACGTCAAGGAGAACAACGCGAGCTCAGCTGCCCACTTGCCGATGCGCCCTGTGGACTCCTTATTGTGCAGCATCTCTGCCAGGGGGAACGAAGACGGCACAGTGATTGAGTGAGCCAGAAAATAGTATCAGAGCTTCCTCGAGGCCATGACCAGCGCGTAAGCCAACTTCTCGAGCTCCGTATAGCGCGTCTTGGCACCCTAAAGGGCTTCAAATACAAAGTACACGAGGGGCGGAAGAGCGCCCGCCTCAAGGACAAGGACGACGCGGACCGCTGTCGCCGAGAAGGTGAGGTAGAGCAGGAGGGGAGCCTCTGGTGCCGAGGCAACCAGAGTGGGGAGACTTGCGAGGTTCCTCTTGAGTTTGTCGAAGGCCTGTGCGCAATCGTCGCCCCAGTGGAACCCATCACAGCCGCAGAGGGTCTTGAAAAATGGCAAGCTCCACTCCGCTGCTCTAGACAGGAAATGGCTTAGTGCGGCCATGCGGCTAGCGAGTCTTTGAACTTCCCTTGTGGTCTTGGGCAGCTCCATGGCGAGGAGCATCGACTTTGTCGGGGTTGGCCTGGATGCCGCGTTCGGACACCAGAAAGCCCAAGAGTTTGCCTGCCTGCACACCGAATACACACTTGTCCGGGTTGAGCTTGATGACCGCCTTCTTGAGGTTATCGAAGGTCTCTTGGAGGTCTTGGCTGTGGGAAGCTAGTTGCCTGGTTTTGACGACTACGTGATCGACGTAAGCCTCCACATTCCTCCCGAGTTGGGAAGCCAGCGCTAATGCAATGAGGCGAGTGAAGGTTGCCCCCGCATTCTTCAAACCGAAGGGTATCCTGACAAAGCAGTATGTCTCTATCAGCGTGATGAAGCTGGTCTTGGTCTCGTCATCCTTGACCATATAGATCTGGTGTTAGCCAAAGTAAGCATCCAAGAAGCTCATGAGTTCACAACCTGCGGTGGCATCAACCAGCTGATCTATGTGGGGCAAGGGGTAGTTATCCTTCAGGCATGCCTTGTTGAGGGCGGTGAAGTCTGTCGAGACTCGAATATGTAAATTTAGCCTCTCTGTGTAAACTGCACTAGTCTAGGATCACGCTAGTGTAAACAGTCAAACATAGATGTGATCACAACCATACACACGATATAATAAAGGGAAACTCAAATATTGATAAAATTAAGAGGTACGACCTTATGGCCAAGCTTACAATATCTCTAGCCAGAAGGGCTTAACAAAATTAGCAGCGGAAATCCAAAATAAAGCATAGCGGCCAATCGACAAGCCCACAGGCTATCGAGTGGAGAACGAAGCCTAATCCGTGAAGTCGTCGTAGTACTCTCCTTCTGAAACCTCCTGCTGATAATACTCCTCGTCCTCAACTGAGCAACAAAGGCGTAAAGTCGTGAGTACATTGGTACTCAGCAAGTCGTTTGTAAAAAATGAATGCAATATAGTATGCAAGGCTTACCAATGGAGGGCTGAAAGGTTAATTTGCTTGAAAGGCATTTTACAGTAAATATGATAAATAGTTTGAAAGTGAACTTTAAATGAAAACAATAATAACAAGTAATCAAAGGAATAAACATAAACCACTTGTGAACACCTATTCATAAGCTAAACCAACAGTGAACTACCTGTCCACCTCCAACATAAACCACCAAGTTTAAAAGATAACGCTAACCCTCGTGTGAAATCACCGAGCATTGTCCATGACCGAGGACGCGGCTATTCGAATAGTTTTACACTCTGCAGAGGTTGCAAACTGTACCCACACGATGTGATTAGCCTCGATCTCAGTAAATCACAATAAGGCCTTTACAAAGTTCAATCCCAACCTAATCCTGCCCACTAGGGTTTCGCATCACCCCCCTTACGCCACATGAAAATCAGCAACCATGTTCATCTCATTGGCAAGATTAAGTTGAAACCTCCCAAATTAGTCAGCCAGGTCTATCCCATACTAGACATGTGGTTTGCACGATAAAGCTCAGATCAATGGCGCACAAAGTTAAATCCTTAACTCTACCCGGGCGAGACTACCACATCCCCCGAAGTGAACCTGCACTTCCCCCTTTACTGCACGATCACTCGCTCGAGTGCAAAACCAAATTTGTACAACCAATGACACACCAATGTCATGGCACAAATTTTAATAAGAGTGGCACCAACCACAGTTCCATTTATCGTTAAGTCAAATTAATAATTTGCATGTGATGATGAAACCATTCGTAACTATAAGCAAAGCTAAGCAATTCTATCATACCCACCATGTGACAATTAACATAACATCACTAATTAACTTCCCCACCTAAGGTGACAATGGCATCATGGCATCAAAAGTTGTCAAGGAAGGATAAACAATTGGGATGATAACTACCGATACAAGGATTTGTAATAACTAGCGATGCAATGTAATTTAAAATAAAATACTTAAATAATAGATTGCAAACTGGGTTCAATATGATCAAAGAACACAACTTGCCTTGGTTGTGCTCAGCGAGGTTGTAACAGCCCATCTATTTTATTTAAAATATTTGATTTAATTTAAAATAAAACAATTACTTTTGGTTTCTTAAGTTTTTTTTTTTCAAAAAAAAATTTTAATTGCCTGATTTTTGGCTTAAAAAAGGTTATAAAAAGGTCATTTAAGAAAAAAAATAAAATAAAATAAAAATAAATAAATAAATAAATAAGGTATTAAATAAGTTAGTTTAAAACAAAATCCCAAGTTATTTGGTTTCTTGAAATTTTAAAATTTTTAGGTAACTTCATTTTCTGCTAAAAAAAAAAGAAGAAAAGAGCTTTTCTGTTAAGCAAAAAATATTTTATAGAGAAAAATATCAAAATTTCAGTTAAAAATATTTTTATAAGTTCAAAACAGCTTTAGAAACTTCTATGAATTTTTCAAAGATTTTTAAGCTTTATTTCTTATTTATTGTATTGTTTTAAAGCTAGAAAAGAAAATTATTTTTAAAAATTAAAATAAATGTCAATTAATTCTGAAAATATTTTTTTGGTCTTTTCAGTTTCCAAGGATTCTAAAAAAAATTCTGAAATTTCTTTTTTTTTCTTTTCTCTCTTTTCTCTCTCCTCCTTTTCCTTTCTTCTTCCTCCAAACTCTTGGCTAGAGAACGTGCTGCGCACAGACCGCCATGGGCGCCTCCATGGAGCTTTCTCAAACCATTGATTTCCTCTATTATTTTTCATGCAATCAATTGCATTATCTCCCTCTCATCAAGACTCCTCCAAATCAGGCCGTTTCCCCGCTCATTCATGAGCATTTTCACCAAAAACGCTCCATGCCATTCAAAGATATGCCCCGTCGATCTCCCTCCTCAAACCTCCTCAACCCCTATAAAAGGGAGCCCCGTGAGCCCCTCCTCATCCTCATTCACCCCCGAAAATCTCAAGTCCTAACTCTCTCTCTCTTGGCCGCAATCGATGTTTTTGTTTTGTTGTGCAAGCGCCGTTCTTCGGCCGATTGCGCCTCGTCCAGTGGAGCCCCACCGCATTTGACCACACCGTTGGCTTCGCCTCGTCGCGTTCTACGTGATGCTCACCTCGCCTTCACCGGAACTTTGCCGGAGCACCGTCGCCACCGTGAGCCAAAATGGGTCACCGTTCTTCGCGTCGCCACCGGCCGACCGTGCATGCCCGACCAAAACCAAGGTGTTTCGCTAATCCGTTGGCCGAGCCATTTGCGCCGTTGGGTTCGTCTCGACACGGTCTACACCGTGCTCCCCTCCATTTGCCCAAAAACCTTGCACAAATATTTGCGCCCGACACCTTGCCATGGTCGCAAATTGCACTTCGCGTCCCCGCCTGTCCGGGAATGCTTTCAACAATCCGTTCACGTCAAAACGCGCCAAACCATCCCAGGTGGCTACGTTTCAGACGGTTTTGGATTCACCTCACCGAGCAAACAAATATTGAGTTTTTCGTGTTTCGGTACCGTCGTCATTCAAACGACGATTGCGTCGCCTCCGGTGAGTTTTCGGCTTAGCCGATATTTTTTCTAGCTTCGCCTCGCTGCGTTCTAGGCCATACTCACCTTGCTTCTCCATGTTATGTTCCCAAAAATTATTCTTCTCTCCACACCCTATGCCATTAGGCGCCGTACACGTCGTCGACGTGCTCCGTTTGACGCGCTATCACTTCCTACATGTGCCTCGTGTCCTTAGCAACCCATTGTCTTCACCTCCCGTGCCTTTTCTCGCCGACGACACGGCCAAAAACAATGAAAAGGGCTGCTGTCCGTTACTGTTCACGGAGGAATATTCTGAATCGGAATATTCCTGATTTTTTCTTTTTCAGCATTTCCTGATCCGCCAATTTTCCAATCACTCGTTCTCCTCCGTCTGAACTCCAAATCAAGTGATTCGAGTTTCTAAATTCATCTAAATTCATAATCTATTTTTTCAGTATATATTTCATAATTTTTGGATTTTCTTGACTGCCCTTGGCTGAGTCTCCTCACCGCTGGAACACCGTCGGCACCGCCGCCCGAGTTACGCCACTGCTTCACCTCGCCACCAACTACCTTCCAACCACTTCTGGTATTGCACGAGAGCACCAATGCACTTCTCGCAATCCCCTCTCTCTTTTCTTCACCTCTCCACCCCCCCGCCATAGTATCTCTTCTGCCGACGCCGACGCCACCACCGCCAAATCTTCGACGAGACCGCGTGCACCTCCTTCACCCTTTTTCCCAAGCCAAAGCATGACCGGAGTACCCCACCGCCGGTAACCTTCCTCAGGCCTACGCGAACCTTCGACGCCCCTTCTCCGAGCAAGCCGTCGTTGGAGAGTCTCCGTCGTCGATAATCGTACCCGCCTCCGCTACGCCCTCGCCGCCAGCCAACTCTACGCAGCCCAAAACCGTGCGCCAAAGTAAATCGGGACTCATACTCTTCTCCCTCTTTTGTACGCCTTCCGGTCTTCGCTGCTGTTGGATCACTCGGATCTCGTCACGTGAATCCGTCTGACATCTCCCAGCCATCTGATTCTTAGACTCCGACGTCTGAAGTCCCATAAGACTCCGCTATTCGGAGACTCTTAAGACTCCGCCGTCCGGAGGCTCTTTAGACTCCGTTGTTCGGAGGCTTCTTAGTCTCCGACTGCTCGGAGCCTTCAATTTCGACTTCGATTTTCATCCCCAGAAACTTTGACCTTCGGAGACTTCGACTCTAGCCTTGACATTCGACCTCGAAGACTTAGACTTCGGTCTTCAATCTCGGAGCCTTCAACTTTGATCTCCGTCTTCGAACCGACCATGACTGTTGGACCATTTTAACCTCCGCACCCTCCAACCTCTCTGAACCCTCCAATCTCTCCAACCACTTGAAACCGTCCGACCACTCCAAGCCATCCAATTCTTTTGACCACTCTGCATAAATCCAATTCTTTCGACCATCGCATGCAGTTCGACTAGGTCTTCGACCAAATTTTAAACCATTGCACATTGCTTGGAGTCTTTGTCTTCGACTTAGACCTGCGCAACTTCAACTATTGATTCAACCATGGTTTCGACCATGGCTTTGACTATGACTTCGATCATGGTTTTGATCATACACAAATATTGTAGTTTTCAACCACTTTTCCTTCACAAAGAAAAGAATTTCAAGAATTTCTTTTATTCATTTCTTTGGAATTCAAAAGTCGTCCTCCTTTATCCTAACTCCTTTTTGGACCAATTCAAATTCCTAAATTCATATTCCATCTCCCAACGTATATTTTATAATTTTTTGGAGTTTATTTGGATTTTATTTAAATTTTGTTTGAATTTCTTTTGTTGTGGTTCTTCGCGAGTAGAGTTTGACGATTCGGGAGTGAACAACTTCGGCACTTCGCAGCAGGACTTCGAGCAAGGCAAGTTACACATTTGACCATGTTGAAGCTAATATTTCAAATTTATTTATGTTATTTTATTGTATATGCATGCTGTTAGTGATATGCCCTAGAGGCAACATGGAGATGTTGTATATATCACATACTATGTTTATGATACATTACTTTGTTCCTTGGAATAGACATCATCATTATTGATCAATGAGTATGTGACTTATTCATGA
Source organism: Melocanna baccifera (assembly GCA_036346265.1). Classification (NCBI taxonomy): domain Eukaryota; kingdom Viridiplantae; phylum Streptophyta; class Magnoliopsida; order Poales; family Poaceae; genus Melocanna; species Melocanna baccifera. The sequence goes on along the minus strand of CM070704.1, from coordinate 17,443,088 downwards.
GACTCTTAAATACTAAAATGTTGCTATTTCTAAATGATCCCTGATCGTATATCATATGAGGAACAAATATGATTCAAAGCCAAAGATCAGCATATGTATTGATTGATGATCATGTCTCATGGATCATGGTATGGTGATACCAAATCAATAATATGGACATGTGTTAGTGAACATATGTTGGATAGACCTGCCATGAGACACTGCAGAGATTCCATGTGTCATCAGTTGGTCTCGAGTAGTGTTTATGTAGAATTCTTAGACTTGAGATCATCATGGTTCCCAACATGAGTAGTAGCTTATTTTGGGACTACTAAACACTACTCCGTGAATCGGGTAGTCATAAAAGTAGTCTTCGGATTTGCCATGAAACATGTAGTGGGATGTGAATGATCAAGATAGAATTTGCCCCTCCTTATGGGAGAGATATCTCTGGGCCCCTCGATGTAATGGATTATGAAAGTGTATGGCCATGCCAAGGTGATTGAGGAGTCAATCACAAGTTTATAATCCATCACGGAATCGAGAGAGTGATTGAGCTATTAAGAGGATGACACAGGTCTCGCCTTGAGCTCAATCTATATTGTGAGGCAAAGGGATTCGTACATGAGAGAACATTACAGGTTCAGCCGATATGATCTTTACATATACTTTGGGGTTAATATGTCTTACTAGAGGCCGCTATTAACAAGGTGACCGGAAAGGCGTTTCCGGGTCACGACCAAGTATACATGAACCTACAGGGTCGCACGCTTAACGGGTTGGAACACTGATTCGAATATGATTTGGATATAGGCTCAATTCGGATAAAGATCCGAATAGACTCCTAATGGGCCTTGGTCCGCAAGGCCCACGTGAGGAGGTCTATATATATGGAGGCGAGGGGCTGAGGGGATTCGTCCCTGTTAACATCTAGCAAAACCCTAGCCGCCACCTCCCGAGCCAAACCCTAGCTGCTCACGAGTGCTAGTACACTCGCGATCGGCGTTCCAGCCCCGGACGTGTGGATACCGGTGGAGGCGCTGCTCGTTGCGATCTTGATCGGCGTGCGTGGAGAGACGATCTGTTCGGACGATCGGCTACTTCCACTACTACCTCGACGCTGCGTGATTGGATCGGTTTCCAATTCTTCTTCACATTGCTGCTGCGCGTCTAAGTGGTAACGATCCATGATCCTTCCTTAGCATGATGTTCTTGGGTGTGCGGTAGAAAAGTTTTGTTTTCTGCTTCCGTAGCCTACGCGTATTCCTTTACATGCATACTTCTATTCAAATTTAATTTAAATTCAGTTTAAATGTTAGATATACCCATAATCCTTTGAATATGGCCAACTTGAATCTCGAATTTGTATACCTTGTCACCCTAGCTGAAAACTAGTTAGTACCATAGTATTGACTAGAAATTGTATAGAAATGCTTAGCCTAGCTTAATGTGATTTTAGGTGGGATCAACTATTTCACATGAAATGACAGTTCCTTTTCAAATCTTGACTTCGGTGAGTCAAGGATGGTTTATGAAAATGGTTTAAAAATGAAAATAGAAACTTATGATTTGGACTTAGGCTATTGGTTAGGTGGTGGGGTGCCGGCATACCTCGTGTTTGGTGACACCTGGTTCATTGTCGTGCATATGGGTATGTGGTTGAGCCTAAGTCGGATTAAGGACCGTTTCTGTGATTCATTTTACGAAGTCACTTCGTACTACCACAAATCCGGTATGGGACGGACCTAGCTAAGTAATTTGTAAAGTTCCAAATACAGTTTCGCTATAGGCTGAATGTGAGCATGGCGTAGGCCGCGAGAAGTCTCACATGGCACAAGAAGGGGCTCCAACTCGTGGATTCGAGTTGTGGTGAAACCTTAGTGGCAGCGTGACTGTATTGGCTATGGATCATTATAACAGCCTTGTCATGATCTCCTCGCCGCACACCAAAGGAAGTGTGTTAATCTAGTGGCAATATGGGATGATCGTGTCTTGTGGGTAAAGCTGTACACCTCTGTAGAGTTTTAATCTATCCTGGATAGCCGTGTCCACGGTCATGGACATGCTGAGTAGAGTTTTCACAGATTAGACTTGGTTTTTATAAAACTTGATTTTTCAGACAAACAATAGTGATTTTGACAATGGTCCGGGTGGGATGCTCGTGGTTAGGTTAGTGTAGGTCAGAGCCTACACTAATGATAATACTTTGGTTAAAATATTGTTTCATATGATGTATTAAAAATTTAGCTTTTTCACTTATGCTATTGTATTTAAATTTAGTACTGTTTTTCACACAAATGACCTAATTAAGCCTTCCTTTGTTATCTCTATGCATGCATTCACTCTATTAAAACTCCTGGTGTAACTTGCGTAAGTGCTTTATGTGCTTACCTCACCTTGCTAAAATCTGTTGCCAGAGGATGACGTCAACAACTTCGGTGAGGATGGTGACGACTAGGCCGCGTCTTACAGTCATTCGCCTGTGGGCAGGTAGGATGGGCTGCTGCTTCATTGGTTTTCTTTCGCTATTTATATTTATTTTTGGTTTATGAACCATTGATGTAATCTTTGGCCATCAGGCCCATATTTAGTTAATGAATAAATGTCATTGTGCATGACATAAATCTTTGTATCCACTGTGTGCACTAGCTCCAGAACTAGTGCGATTTACATAGAGGATCCAGGAGTCGTTGCTCCGGGGTCCGACAGAGGTAGAGCTAGAGCACGATTTTATATGAATTTAGAAAAAAGAACGGGGTCAATCGAAGTTCTCAGAAAATCGGGAGACTAGGAGAACGAGCTCTCAGAAAATTTAATCTAAAGAAAATTGGAAAAATTAAAAAAGGTTACTGTGCTGTGGAACGGGTACACGGGAGACTAGGTCCACGGTGGACTCAGCGCACGGAACAGTGCGCGCGGCCAGCGGGGGTGGTGCTGATGTGGCACGCTGACGTGGCACCGAGGCTCGGTTCAGCTGACGTGGCGCAGACGTGGCATGGCCACGTGGCACTAATGTGGTGGTAGGGCTGACATGGCTAGGGCTGACGCGGCACAGCTCGGGCGTGGCGGCGGCGCAGGATCGGACGGCGGTGGTGCGCTCACGTGGCGGGATCTGGGCCGTCGGCTCAGATCCGGATGGGCGGCGGGGACGAGGCGGCCGGGGTGTGGTGGCAGGGCGGATCGCCGACGCGTGGCAGGCGCGGTGTGCGAAGCGTCGCGGCGCGGCACGAGCGCGGGCACGACCGGACGTGAGGGCGCGGATTCGGGCGGTGGGGCGAGCGCGACGGGAAGGTGGGCCGAGGGCGGTGGGCCGGCGCGCGGGGGAAGGCGGATGGCCGACGCGTGGCAGTCGGAGGGATCGGGCGGCTGAGGTGGCTCCGGTTTTTATTTTCTTTTTCCTTTTTCCAGAAATCCAAATAAACTTCAAAAAGCTCTAGAAAATATCAATAAATCCCAAAAATTCACCAAAAATTCCAAAAAATTCCTTGTGACGCAAGGAATCTAAATAAAATATTTTTAACTTATGTTAATGTTTATTTTACTCAGATTAAATCATTTTAAATATCAAAAATTCATTTAAAGCTTGATTTAAATTCAAAAAATTCCAAAAAATTCATTTTTAAAATCTCAGCTTTAAAAATTGTAAAAAAACTGGATGTTACAAACCTTACCCCCTTAAACGAGATCTCGACCCCGAGATCTGGGCCAACTAAGAGAATAGGTTCGGAAACTCTGCTCTGAGGTCCTCCTCGCGCTCCCAGGTTGCTTCCTCCTCGGAATGGTTGCTCCACTGAACTTTGCAAAATCAGACCACTTTATTCCGGGTGACTTGCTCTGACACTTCCAAAACTTTGACGAGGTGCTCTTTGTACGACAAATCCTCCTGCAGGTCAACGGCCACAACTGGCACAACCTCCTTTGGTACACGCAAACACTTCTTCAGCTGGGACACATGAAAGACGTCATGTACCCCACTGAAGGATGCAGGTAGCTCCAACTGATAAGCAACCTCTCCCCTGTGTTTCAGAATCCTGAATGGTCCAACATATCTCGGTGCAAGCTTCCCTTTTAACTGAAACGTCTTCACACCTTTTAATGGTGTGATCCCGAGATACACAAAATCATCTGGCTTGAAACGCAGCTCTCGACGTTTGGTATCTACATAACTCTTCTGTCTAGTCTCGGCAATTTTCAACCTTTCCTGTATCAAACGGACCTTATCTTCAGCTTCTTTTAAACAGTCTGGACCAAAAACCTAACCTTCCCCTGTCTCTTTCCAATTGAGAGGGGTCCTACATTTCCTGCCATAAAGTGCCTCAAACGGTGATATCTGCAAACTGGCCTGATAGCTGTTATTGTACGAGAACTCTGCAAAAGGCAAACAACTGTCCCACTTGGACCCATGATCTAGCACACATGCTCTCAGCATGTCCTCCAAAATCTGATTTACTCGCTCTGTCTGACCATCTGTCTGAGGATGATCTGCTGTGCTCAAATTCAGGTGGGTTCCCATAGCCTTATGGAAACTACCCCAAAAACGAGAGGTGAACTGCGATCCACAATCTGACACGATCTTCTTTGGAACTACATGCAAACTGACAATCCTGGACATGTACAACTCCGCTAGTCTGTCACCACTATAGGTTGTCTTCACTGGGATGAAATGAGCAACCTTGGTCAATCGGTCCACGACGACTCAAATCGAACCATAGCCCTCTTTGGTCTTAGACAGACCGACTATGAAATCCATACCAATTTCTTCCCACTTTCACTCAGGGATTTTCAATGGCTGTAGCAAGCCTGCTGGTCTCTGATGTTCTGCCTTTACTCTCTGACACACATCACAAAGTGCCACATACTCAGCGATCTCGCGCTTCATACTTGGCCACCAATACTTTTCCTTAATATCCTGGTACATCTTGGTACTGCCTGGATGAATCAAGTATAACGACTCATGAGCCTCTTTTAACAACAAATCCTTTAGCTCTTGTTTATTGGGCACACACAACCGCTGCTTGAACCACAAGATCCCTTGGTCATCGACTGTAAACCCTGACTCTTTTCCTTCACTTAAGTTCCTCCTGATCTGTTGAAAAGCCTCATCATCTGACTGAGCCTGATGAATCTGACCATCCAAAGTAGGCTGCAACTCCATAGCTACCAAAAATCCTTGCTCAACCAACTCAAGGCTAAGCTTCTGAAATTCCTCATGCAGCGCGGGCTGACTCTCTCAAACCATCACTGAATTGCAATATACCTTTCTGCTCAAGGCATCTGCAACAACATTGGCCTTCCCAGGATGATAATGTATACCAACATTATAATCCTTTATCAGTTCTAACCACCTCCTCTGCCTGAAGTTAAGCTCGGACTGGGTAAAGATGTACTTCAGACTCTTATGATCCGTGTAAATCTCACATCTATTACCCATCAGATAATGGCGCCAAATCTTCAAAGCATGCACTACGGCTGCTAGCTCCAAATCATGAGTAGGGTAATTCTCCTCATGCGGTCTCAACTGGCGTGAGGCATAGGCTACCACTCTCTTGTCCTGTATCAAGACACAACCCAAACCTTTGCGAAAGGCATCGCAATAAATCTCAAAATCCTTATTTATATCAGGCAACACCAGCACTGGGCTGTGGTCAAACTCTCCTTAAGTTTCTGAAAACTTTTCTCGCACTCTGGCGTCCAAGTGAATTTCTTCTCCTTCTTGAGCAACTGCGTGAGAGGTCTGGCTACACTGGAAAATCCCTCAATGAAGCGACGGTAATATCCTGCTATACCCAGAAAACTCCTGATCTGGGTAACTGAAGTAGGCGACTGCCAATCCAACACATCTCTCACTCTTCCAAGGTCAACTGCAACTCCTTCTGCTGTCATCACATGACCTAAGAAGGCGACCTCCTTCATCCAAAACTCACACTTGTTAAACTTAGCATACAACTGATTATCCCTCAGCTTCTGCAATGCCAATCTCAAGTGCTCCTCATGCTCTGTCTCATCCTTGGAGTAAATCAAAATGTCGTTAATGAAGACAACGACAAACTTATCCAGATACTCCATGAACACCTTATTCATCAGATATATGAAATAAGCTGGGGCATTGGTCAAACCAAATGACATCACGGTGAACTCGTATAAACCATAACGAGTCGAGAAGGCTGTCTTGGGTATGTTCTCCTTTCGGATCCTCATCTGATGATATCCTGACCTCAAGTCAATCTTGGAGAAAACTCCTACTCCCTTAAGCTGATTAAACAGGTCATCAATCTTGGGCAAAGGGTACTTATTCTTGATGGTGACCTCATTAAGTACTCGGTAGTCCACACACATGCGCTGACTACCATCCTTCTTCTTGACAAATACCACTAGTGCTCCCCACGGGGATGAACTCGGTCTGATGTAACCCTTATCCAAAAGCTCCTGAATTTGCTTCTTTAACTCCGCTAGATCATTAGCTGGCATCCGATAGGGTCTCTTGGAAATCGGAGCGGTACCTGGTACAAGCTCGATCAGAAACTCCACCTCTCGCTCCGGTGGCATACCTGGATGATTATCTGGGAATACGTCGAGGTACTCCCTAACAACTGGTACATCCTCCAACTGGATCACCTTGCTCTGACAAACCATGACTGACTCTAGCTGACACTCGCTGGCTGCGAACCGCACCTTAACCCCATCTGAATTGGTCAAGGTTACTGCTCTGCTCCCACAGTCTAACACTGCCTACTACTTCTGAAGCCAATCCATTCCCAAGATTACATCTAAGGACTGCACATCCAACAAAATCAGGTTGACCCTGAACTCAACTCCCTGAATGGTTATCCTAACTCCTGGACAACCTAGGTTGGATCTCAACTCGGAACCGGGGGATTGGATTAAAGGAACAGATCCAAGAGCAACAGTTTTCAATTGTTGCTTTAAAGCAAAACTCCGAGAAACAAACGAATGCGAAGCTCCAGAATCAAATAAAACTGTGGTAGGAACTGAATGTACTAGGAACGTACCGATCACAACATCTGGTGCTGCCTGGGCATCCTCTGTGGTGACGTGGTTCACCTGACCTCTCACCACCGATGTCCTGCTGGCCTATCCTGATGCCGGGGGTGCTCCTCATCCTGCTCCTGGGGTAGGAGTCCGACCGGGTGTGGCTCCCAAGTCGAAGCGAACTGGCGTCGGGGCCTATCTCTGGGAGCACTTGCTAGCATAGTGTTTTGGCTCATGACACTTGAAGCAAGTGACGGATGCTGCTGGGTTGTTGCTCTTCTGCTGCTGACCACTGGAACCATCAGGACGCGGTCCCGACCAAATCGCGCGCATCCGGGCCGAGTCCTCGAAGCCGATGATCGCTGCTTCTTTGAGGCACTCGTGCAGGCTGGTATGAACCAAAATGAGGCATCTAAGACTGGTGCAACTGCGATCTCTGCTGGATCATCCTCCTCTTGCGAGACTCCTCGAGCTCGCGGTGACTCTCCTCAATGAGAATGGTCTTATCCACCAACAGCTGAAAACTGGCATATCGTTGCCTACGACCTGCACCTTCAAAGCTGGGTTCAAGCCCTTCTTGAACTTCTTCTGGCGAGCTGCATCTGTGGCTACGTCCTCTGGCGCGTAGCGAGCCAACTGAGTGAATTTATTGAGGTATTCACTCACTAACAGGTTCTTCTGCTAAAATTCCTTGAACTCCTCCTTCTTCATCTCGACCACTCCATCCAAGACGTAGGCGTTATGGGAGGCTTTGGCGAACTCCTTCCATGTGATGCTGTTCTGATCCTCATGAGTGGCACAGTAGTTCTCCCGCCACTCTGCTGCTGGTCCCTCAAGCTGGTGCGCTGCGTACAACACCTTCTCTCTATCGGTGCACTGAGCTAAGTTGAGTTTCTTCTCAACTAAACAGATCCAATCGTCAGCCTCCAAAGGCTCTGACGAACTGGAGAAAACAGGCGGTCTCGTCCTCATGAACTCTGCATAATCGAATCATATGAGGTGCCGTGGCGATCGCTCTCGTGTTTGTCGCTGCATCATAGCTCGCATATTCTCGCATCATAGTCTCGCATCATCGAGTCAGGCCACCGGCCCGGCCGAGAGTGGGATCCAAAGTCGGTGGCAGCGCCGCGCAAAGATCGCTCTCTGGTCCTGGTTCGCCTGGCTGCGGCCTGAGGTAGTCCTGGTATCAACCATCTTGCTCTGAAAAGAAAACAATTGCTGAGTAACCAAAGGCAAAAGATGAGAGGGAAAAGCATAGATAAGGGGTAAATGCGTCTAAGGGGGTTTTGTTAATTGAAACCTAATCTAAACAAACACTTAGCCAGAAAGGCTAACAACAAAACTGAAAAGAAATAAACTCCATTAAAAGATTAACATGATTGCAATATAATGCTTTTAAGGGCAATATTTGCAGCTCACATCACACACAACTGCAAATAAATTCCAACGTGTCTACACGCACTATCTACTCCGAAGGCCCCCACTCGGGTCCTGACAAATAGGGTACACTGCTATCGTCCTTGGAATCGCTGTAGACAACCCACGAGTTGCGAACCGGCGGCGACTGCTCTCTGACCGGGACTGGAACTAGAACCGGGTTGAACTGGCGAAGATATGCTTGACGATCACCAATGATATGACGTCTCGGTCCGGGGCTCGGCGGTGTAGGCGACGGTAGAGGTACTGGCGACTGCGGTCGGGGCTCCTCCCTGACTGGCTCTGGTAGTCTCGGGGTGACTCCGTACTGCTCCTTGAACTTCCGGATGAGTCTGACCATGTTGATCTTGTATATCTTGCAAAGGCGACGGATGGCTTTGTGTGCAACTCCTTGTGCTGCCATCTCTCCATTAGCACCGGCATTCTTGAAACTGTGATGTATAACTTGCTTGCCGACTCGGGTGGTGAAGTATAGCCTGAAAATGCGCTGTCCTTTATGCTTCTCATCCTTGGTAAGGTAGACAGGCAGTCTCTTCAATCTGAGGCTCCACAACAGAACGCGTAGAAGTGCCTTCCATCCTCCTGTCGGGCTGTAAGAAGCTTGGGACATCTAATGCATTTATAAAGGAAAGATCAGTTTATAACTTTATGAAAATAAATTTTGCAAGAATGGGGCGAGAGACAAGAATACTTAAGAATGAGATAAGAAGATAGAGATATTACTAAATATCAATTTAGTTGGTTTGATTTAGAAAATAAATTTTTGGGCTAACGACAATTCTAACTAGGGCTTCGTCCTACAGTCGATATGGCTTTGATACCATCTCTGTCGAGACCCGAATATGCAAATTTGGACTCTCTGTGTAAACTGCACTAGTCTAGGATCACGCTAGTGCACACAGTCAAACATAGATGTAATCACAACCATACACACGATACAAAAAGTTAAAACTCAAAATATCGATAAAATCTCAAAGGTACGACCTTATGGCCAAGCTTAGAATATCTCTAGCCGAAAGGGCTTAACAAAATAGCAGCGGAAATCCAAAATAAAGCATAGCAGCCAATCGACAAGTCCACAGGCTATCGAGTGGAGAACGAAGCCTAATCCGTGAAGTCGTCGTAGTACTCTCCTTCTGGAACCTCCTGCTGATAATACTCCTCGCCCTCAACTGAGCAACATAGGCATAAAGCCGTGAGTACATTGGTACTCAGCAAGTCGTTTGTAACAAATGAATGCAATATAATATGCAAGGCTTACCAATGGAAGGCTAAAAGGTTAATTTGCATAAAAGGTATTTCACAGTAAATATGATAATTAGATTGAAAGCAGAATTTAAGTGAAAACAATGTTAATAATTAATCAAAGGGGTAAACATGAACCACTTGTGAACACCTATCCACAAGCTAGAGCAATAGTGAACTACCTGTCCACCTCCAACATAAACCTCCAAGTTTTAAATGAAAACGCTACCCCTCGTGTGAAATCACCGAGCATTGTCCATGACCGAGGACGCGGCTATTCGAATAGTTTTACACTCTGCAGAGGTTGCACAACTGTACCCACGCGATGTGATTAGCCTCGATCTCAGGAAATCACAACAAGGCCTTTACAATGCTCTACCTCAACCCAATCCTACCCGCTAGGGTTCGTGATCACACCCTTTGCGTCACATGGAAATCAGCAACCATGTCCATCACAATGGCAGAATTGAATTGAAATATTACAAATTAATCAGCCAGGTCTATCCCATACTAGACATATGGTTTGCACGATTAAGCTCAGATCAATGGCGCACAAAGTTAAGTTCTTAACATTACCCGGGCGAGACTACCACATCCCCCAAAGTGCACCTGCACTTCCCCCTTTACTACACGATCACTTGCCCGAGTGCAAAACTAAGTTTGTATAACCAAGCCAACGACACACCAATGACATGGCACAAATTTTAATAAACGTGGCACCAACCACAGTTCTATATATCATTAAGTCAAATTAATAATTAACATGTGATGTTGAGACCAAACGTAAGTATAAGCCAGCTAAGCAGTCTAATCGTACCAACCCATGTGACAAGTATTCTAGCATAACTAGTATATTTCCCAACCTATGGTGATAATGGTATCATGACATTCCAAAATATCAAGGGCGGATAGATTCAAATTGGGACGATAACTACCAATACGAGGGTTTGAATAAAAATAGCGATGCAATGTAATTTAAAATAAAATAAATAAATAATAGATTGCAAACTGGGTTCAACATGATCAAAGGACACGACTTGCCTTGGTTATGCTCAGTGAGGTACTCCTGGACTTCGGGCGTAGAACCTGCTCCTTCAGAATCCGAATCTAGCGAGAGGGAAAACGACCAAAATCAAAGAAACACATAAAATGATAAGCAAATGAACTCCAAAATACATGAAACTAGAACCAAAAGCTAGAGCTTGAGTTTAGATGAATTTAGAAAAAAGAACGGGGTCAATCGGAGTTAGGACGGAGGAGAACGGGCTCTCGAAAAATTAATCAGAAATTAAATTAGAAAAATTAAAAAACATTACTGTGCTGTCGACCGGGCGCACGGGGGATTCGGTCCACGGTGGACGCGGCGCACGGAACAGTGTCACGCCAGGCCGGCTGGCGTGGCTGACGTGGCAGCGGCTGGTGCTGCCACGTGTCAGCTGACGTAGCGCTGACGTGGCACCGGGGCTCGGGTTTTGCTGACGTGGCGCTGACGTCGCAGACACGTGGCTGCCACGTGGCGGGTAGGGCTGACGTGGCCGGCCACGTGGTAGGGCTGACATGGCTGAGCTCGGGTGCGGGCGGCGGCGCGGGATCGGACGGCTGCGGGCGAGACGCGCGGTGCGATCTGAGCGGACGGTGGAGATGGGGCAGCGTGGAGGCGGGACGGTGACCGATCGGCGACGCGTGGCGGGCGCGTCACATGGACGTAGGCACGCGGGCGAGGCGGGGACGCGTCGGCGGGATCCGACGGCGGAGGGAGGGACGCGTGGCGCGCGCTGGTGACTCGCGGCTCCGATCTTGGACGGACGGCGGGGATGCGGGAGCGCGGAGGCAGGACGGCGGCAATCGGCGATTCGTGGCTCAGCACGCTGCGCGAAGCCTCACGCGCGGCCGCGGGCGCGAGCGCTAGGGTTTGCGCGGCGCGCGGTCGTGGGCGACGGGGAGGCGATGCGGGCGACAGGGAGCGGCGGAGGGGCTCACCGACGGCGATGATGACGGCGATGACGGGCGACGCACGGGGACGCGCGGGCGACGGCGAGGCGGCCTAGGAACGGCGGCGCGGACGTGAGGGAGTGGAGGTGAGGGTTCGGCGGCGGCGAAGAACAGGCACGCGAACCAAGGCAGGCGGCAGGGTTTTAACATGTGAACCGAGGCTATCCTGATCGAAAATGGCGACGGTTGCAACACGGACGAGGTTTGGACGGCTGGGATGCGAGCGCGGACGATCCAACGGTCACGGATGCGCGTGGGTTAGGGTTAGGGTTTGCGGGCGCAGGCACGGGCAGATGCGTGACGCGTGGCTCGGGGGCGGATTGGGCGGCGACGGCTGAGCGCGGGCGGGACGCGCGGGGCGCGCTCGTATGCTGCCGCGTGGCAAGGTGGGCGTGGGCGCGGCCGATGCTGATGCGTGGAGGGGCGGGGCATCGGACGAGCGAGCGGGGCGCGGGCGAGCGCGGGAAGGGGAGGTACGGCGACGGCGCGGGGAGCGGGCGGATGGCCGCCGCATGGAAGAGAGAGAAGATCGGGCGGCGGGGAATTTTCCTTTTCTTTTTCTTTTCCAGAAAATCAAATAAAATACTAGGAGCTCTAGAAAATAGCAAATAAATCCCAAAAATTCACCAGAAATACCATAAAATTCCTTGAGACCTGAAAAATCCAAATAAAATGTTTTTAACTTATGTTATTGTTTATTTTAATCACATTAAATCATTTAAAATTTCAAAAAATTCTTTTAAAGCTTGAATTAATTCCAGAAAATTTCAGAAAAATATTTTTAAATTTCTGGCTTTGAAAATTGCAGAAAAACAGGATGTTACATGACTCGTGTGGTGAAGTATAGCCTGGTGATGCTTCCGATGCGTTGACCTTTATCCTTCTCATCCTTGGTGAGGTAGACGAGCAACCTCTTCAATCTAAGGCTCCGCAACAGAATGCGTAGAAATACTCTCCGTCCTCCTGATGGGCTGTAAGAAGCTTGGGACATCTAATGCATTTATAAAGGAAAGATCATTTTAAAGCTTTGTAAAAGCAAGGTAAGAGAGTGGGGCGAAGAACGAGAATCCTTAAGAATGAGGTAAGATGATAGAGATATTACTAAGTATCAATTTTGTTGGTTTAATTTAGAAAATAAATTTTGGGCTAAACAACCATTCTAACAAGGGCTTCGTCCTACAGTCGATATGGCTCTGATACCATCTCTGTCGAGACCCGAATATGCAAATTCGGACTCTCTGTATAAACTACACTAGTCCAGGATCACGCTAATGCACACAGTCAAACATAGATGTGATCACAATCATACACACGATATAATAAAGGGAAACTCAAATATCGATAAAATTCAGAGGTACGACCTTATGGCCAAGCTTACAATATCTCTAGCCGGAAGGGCTTAACAAAATTAGCAGCGGAAATCCAAAATAAAGTGTAGCGGCCAATTGACAAGCCCACAGGCTATCGAGTGGAGAACGAACCCTAATCCGTGAAGTCGTCGTAGTACTCTCCTTCTGGAACCTCCTGCTGATAATACTCCTCGTCCTTAACTGAGCAACATAGGCGTAAAGCCGTGAGTACATTGGTACTTAGCAAGTCATTTGTAACAAATGAATGCAATATAGTATGCAAGGCTTACCAATGGAGGCGTGAAAGGTTAATTTGCTTGAAAGGCATTTCATAGTAAATATGATAAATAGATTGAAAGCGAACTTTAAATGAAAACAATAATAATAAGTAATCAAAGGAATAAACATAAACCACTTGTGAACACCTATTCACAAGCTAAACCAATGGTGAACTACCTGTTCACCTCCAACATAAACCACCAAGTTTAAAAGATAACGCTAACCCTTGTGTGAAATCACCGAGCATTGTCCATGACCGAGGACGCGGCTATTCGAATAGTTTTACACTCTGCAGAGGTTGCAAACTGTACCCACACGATGTGATTAGCCTCGATCTCAGGAAATCACAACAAGGCCTTTACAAAGTTCAATCCCAACCTAATCCTACCCACTAGGGTTTCGCATCACACCCCCCTTGCGCCACATGAAAATTAGCAACCATGTTCATCTCATTGGCAAGATTAAGTTGAAACCTCCCAAATTAGTCAGCCAAGTCTATCCCATACTAGACATGTGGTTTGCACGATAAAGCTCAGATCAATGGCGCACAAAGTTAAGTCCTTAACTCTACCCGGGCGAGACTACCACATCCCTCGAAGTGAACCTGCACTTCCCCCTTTACTGCATGATCACTCGTCCGAGTGCAAAACCAAATTTGTACAACCAAGCCAATGACACACCAATGTCATGGCGCAAATTTTAATAAGCGTGGCACCAACCACAGTTCCATTTATCGTTAAGTCAAATTAATTATTTGCATGTCATAATGAAACCATTCGTAACTATAAGCAAAGCTAAGCAATTCTATCGTACCCACCATGTGACAATTAACATAACATCACTAATTAACTTCCCCACCTAAGGTGACAATGGCATCATGGCATCAAAAGGTGTCAAGGAAGGATAAACAATTGAGACGATAACTACAGATACAAGGATTTGTAATAACTAGCGATGCAATGTAATTTAAAACAAAATAATTAAATAATAGATTGCAAACTGGGTTTAACATGATCAAAGGACACGACTTGCCTTGGTTGTGCTCAGCGAGGTACTCCTGGTCTTCGGGCATAGATCCTGCTCCTCCGGAAGTCGAATCTAACGAGAGGGACAACGATCGAAATAAGAAAAACACATAAAATGATAAGAAAATGAACTCCAAAAATCATGAAATGATAACCAAAAGCTAGAGCTCGATTTTAGATGAATTTAGAAAAAAGAACAGGGTCAATCGAAGTTACGACGGAGGAGAACGGGCTCTCAGAAAATTTAATCTAAAGAAAATCGAAAAAACTGAAAAAGGTTACTGTGCGGTGGACCGGGCGCACAGGGGACCAGGTCCACGGTGGACTTGGCACACAGAACAGTACGCACGGCCGACGTGGGCGATGCTGACGTGGCACGCTGACGTGGCGACACGTGGTGGCTGACGTGGCTTGCTGACGTGGCACCGAGGCTCGGTTCGGCTGACGTGGCGCTGACGTGGCGTGGCCACATGGCGCTGATGTGGTGGTAGGGTTGACGTGGCGCTGACACGGCTAGGGCTGACATGGCACGGCTCAGGCGTGGCGGGATCTGGGCCGTCGGCTCAGATCCGGATGGGCGGCGGGGATGAGGCGGCTAGGGTGCGGTGGCGGGGCGAATCGCTGACGCGTGGCGGGTGTGGTGTGCGAAGCGTCGCGGCATGGCTAGGCACAGCCGGACGCGAAGGCGCGGATTCGGGCACGCGGGTCGAGGCGAGGCGCGGGGCGACAGGAGCGGCGACGCGACGACAGGTGAGGCGGGGGCTCACCAGCGATGGGAACGACGGCGGGAGGGACGACGGAGTCTCCAACAGCGGCGAGGACGCGCGGGACGACGACGGAGGGCTCCGACGACGGCACGAGCGCGAGGACGGGCGAGGAGCGGCATCGTGAGGGTTCGGCAAGGCGTGCATGCGAACCGAGGATGAGCGGTGGGTTTTATCACGCGAACCAAGGCGAGTTCGATTCGGGGACGGCGCGGGCGCGGGACGGGCGAGGTTTGGACGGTCCGGATGACACAGGAGGGATCAGACGGTTGATGGCGCTGGCGCGGTTAGGGTTAGGGTTGGGAGCGAGCGGGAAGATCGGGCAGCTGGGAGCGAGCGCGGGCGGGTTGCGGGCGGATGCGCGCGGAGGGAGGCGGGTTGCGGCGGGGAGCGGGCCGAATGGCGACGCGTGGGTGATCGGGCGGCGGGGCGAGCGCGGCGGGAAGGTGGGTCGAGGGCGGTGGGCCGGTGCGCGGGGGAAGGCGGATCGCCGACGCGTGGCAGTCGAAGGGATCGGGCGGCTGAGGTGACTCCGGTTTTTATTTTCTTTTTCCTTTTTCCAGAAATCCAAATAAACTTCAAAAAGCTCTAGAAAATAGCAAATAAATTCCAAAAATACCAAAAAATTCCTATGACACAAGGAATCCAAATAAAATATTTTCAACTTATGTTAATGTTTATTTTACTTAGATTAAATCATTTTATATTTCAAAAATTCATTTAAAGCTTGATTTAAATTCAAAAAATTCCAAAAAATTCATTTTTAAAATCCCAACTTTAAAAATTGCAGAAAAATAGGATGTTACAAAGTCAATGCACATACGCCAAGCGTCATTGGCTTTTTTGACTAGGACCGGGTTGGCCAACCAGTCCAGATGTTGGACTTTGCGAATGACGCTGGCCTGGAGAAGCTTCGCTACTTCCACCTTGGCCGCTTGCTGTCAGTCGATAGACATACAGCGAAGCCTTTGCCTGACCGGCTTAGTATCGGGGTGAACCGCTAGGTTGTGCTCGATAAGCAGGTGGTCCACACCCCTTGATGTCCTCCAGGGACCATGCGAAGACATCTGCATTGCTCCGGAGGACCCGGAGCAAGTCCTGCTCCACCTCCGAGGGAAGGCCTTCACCAATCGACACGAATTGGCTTTCGAGTTGGAGAAGGACTCTTTTAACCCCACCCTCCGGTCGGGGCTTGGGTGTCCATCCCGGAGCGGAGGGGACAGCCGCCCTGAGCGGATCGGTGAGAGCATGCACCTTGCGGTATAGGCGTCCGACATGAGCCTCGATGTGCCGGGCGAGGTTCTGGTCGCCGAAGATGGTGATGACACCCTGTGGGCCTGGGAGCTTCATACACAGAAAGCCATGATGTGGGACCGCCCCAAACGAGTTGAGGGTAGGGTGACCCAGTATTGCGTTGTATAGGCTCGAAATGTCGACGATGTTGAAGACTGTGTCCTCGCTCCTAGCGTTATCGCCCTGATGAAAGGAGAGTCGGAGACCTGCCTGGCCCAATGCCGCCAGCCGTTGGCCCCCAAGACCTTGGAGCGGGGTCCCGGGTAGCCTCAAGCGACATCGAGGGATCCCCATGCAGTCGAAGGCCTCCGCGAATAGAACGTTTGCGAACTGCCTCCGTCGACGAGGACACGCCTGACCTCACAGTCGGCGATGTCAGCTTGGCTGACCAAAGCGTCCTGGTGGGGAAACTCCACGCCTCGGGCATCAGCCAGCGTGAAGGTGACCTCGCCGTGCACCCCTCCTGGAAGTAGGTGCACCGAAGTCTCCAGCGCGGAGCCTCCGGAGATGACGCTGACGGTGAGATGTTGGGTCTCGCCTTTGACATCGGCGCGCCTGCCTTGACACCGCGGCGCTTTTCCTTCCGGTCCGGCGTAGTTCTTCCTGGCGCGACGACTATCCGCCCACTCTGGCGTGGGTCTCGACACGACCACCGATGGGGGGTGCTGACTCCGAGCCTCTTGCATGCTCCGCACAGCTCCGCGGAGATCCGCTAACTCCTGCTGGAGCTCGCCGAGGGCCGCTAGAATGGCGTCTTCTACTGCTGGTGTGTCTGCGATGACTAGCGCGCCTGGTCGCGCTGCCGAGATAGCAATGGCCACGGCTTGCACTCCCGAGTTACCCACCACGTCAGCGTGATGAACTCCGACCTCGACGCTGGGGCCTGTGTTGCTGCCGAGGCCGCTCGGCGCTCCCGCCCCGGGAGTTGATGGAGCCACTCCCTGCCACCCAGCCGGCATCATCGGAGCGGATCGCGCCGCGCGGGGCGGTTCGGGCGTCACGAGCAGGGCGGGGGCAGCCGTTGCGTCGATGGTAGTGTTGACCGTCACGTCGGCGGTAGTGTTGACCGTCACATCGGCGGTTGCGGGGTCGATTGTCGCGTTGTGAGCGTCGTCGCTCGCGCCCACCACCGCCGGTGTCGAAAACCTGGTGTTGACGTGAGACTTCGCCGCGACCCCTTCCTTCTTCATCGTCGGTGATGAAGCTTTCTTCGGTGCCATCCTTCCTGAGATCTTGAGGCTTGCTCTGTCGTCCCCACGGACGGTGCCAACTGTAGTGGTTACAGACCAAACAGAGAGAGAGGATGTATGGTAGTGGAGAGTTAAGTGAGCAATGCTCTCTTCTATGGCTTGTATCACACATACATCTCCTTGCGAGGAGTATCGTTACAAGAATACCCTTAGAGGGCATTCACATCATTATACATGGTTCGCTCGATGCTTGCGCCTTTCTAGCAGGCCGGCTGGGTTTAGGTGGGGGCCACCCCTACAACAATCTCCATTAGGCAGCATCATAGAGTTCTTAAGTGATACGCTCAGCCCTAGAAACGAATTTACCTGATAATTTAGTTGACGAGCACGTGCCCGAGTAATTAGACCTTGGACATCATTCAAGGTAGTAGCAAGAGGAGTGTTCCTATCAGTCGAAGTGATGTCCTCATCATTACAGGCACTTCATAGAGGTTTTTTCCAAGATATCCAAGCCCATGAATCATCTCCTCAAAAAGGAAAAGAAGTATGAGTGGACGAATGCTTGCAAGGAAAGTTTTCAAGAATTGAAAGAGAAGCTATCCATAGCTCCAGTACTAATTCTACCGGACATCCATATGGACTTTGAAGTATACTATGACGCCTTCCGCCAAGGTTTAGGATGTGTGCTTATGCAAGAAAGAAAAGTCATGGCCTATGCCTCAAGACATCTTCGCCCCCACGAAATTAACTACCCTACTCATGACTTAGAATTAGCAGTTGTGGTGCATGCATTAAAAATTTGGCAGCACTACTTGATTGGGAACCATTGTAATATATATACGGATCATAAAAGCCTCAAGTATATTTTTACCCATACGGATCTCAACCTCAGGCAAAGGATATTGTTGGAATTAGTCAAAGATTATAACTTGAAAATCCATTATCACCCCAGCAAGGCTTATGTAGTGGCTGACGCCTTAAGTTGTAAGCCCTACTATAATCACATCTTGGTTCAAAAAGCTCCACTTGAGCTCTATTAAGAAATTGCCTCCCTCAACTTTGGAATAAAAGAGCAGGGTACCCTAGCCATAATAAAAGTACACCCAACTCTAGGTGAACAAATCGAGGTAGCTCAAAAAGGACACCTAGGAACCCAAAAACTTAGACACCTAATGGATAAGGAAAAAGCGCCAAGAATGGTGGAGGATTCCCAAGGAATTTTACGGCATGGAAAACGCTCTTTCGCTCCCCACGTAAGGAGCTCAATGAGTCAGTTGCTTAAAGAAGCTCATAGCTCGACTTAGCCTCAGATCCCGCAGACAAAAATGTACCAAGATCTAAAAACCTTATATTGGTGGCCACGTATCAAGCGGGATATTGCAGAACATGTAGCATGTTGTGATGTATGTCAGCGAGTTAAAATTGAGAACCAAAAATTCGCTGGATTACTCCAACCCTTGCAAATTCCCCAATGGAAATGGGAAGAAGTGGGAATGGATTTTATAATCGGCCTACCCCGTACCAAAATAGGGTATGATTCCATAAGGGTTATAGTAGACCGACTAACAAAAGTGTCCCACTTCATCCCTGTAAAAAGCACCTACAACGGAGATAAGTTAGCGGCATTATATATGGCCCGCATTGTATGCTTGCATGGAGTGCCTAAAAAGATAGTGTTAGATCGAGGTTCTCAATTTACCTCACACTTTTGGGCTAGTTTGCATAATGCCCTTGGGACTCACCTAAACTTCAACACTGCCTACCACCCTCAGACCGATGGACAAACCAAGAGAGTCAATCAGATCCTAGAGGACATGCTTCAAGCCTGTGCCTTGGAGTTCGCTTTAGATTGGGAGAAATGCCTACCCTACACTAAATTCTCCTATAACAACAGCTATCAATCTAGCCTTAAGATGTCACCTTTTGAAGCTCTCTATGTCCTTTTGAAGCTCTCTATGGTCGCAAGTGTAGAACCTCTATACATTGGTCAAAGACAGGTGAAGGCCATATCTTTGGGCCAGATACACTCAAGCAGGTAGAAGAAAAAGTCAGTTTAATCAGAGATCACCTACAAGCTGCCCAGTCCAGGCAAAAGAGCTATGCTGGCTGTAACATCTTGTTTTTCAACTCTTTTTAAAGCCTTTAATACAAAATTGCATTAATTGAATATTTCTGGAATTTATTAAGGCTCAAAATGAATTTTTAGAAATTACAAAGGATTTAATCTGATTAACATAAACATTAACATAAGCTAAAAATATTTTATTTGGATTCCCTATGTCTCAAGGATTTTTTTAGATTTTTTGGATTTATTTGCTATTTTCTAGAGCTCATATGGATTTATCTGAATTTCTAAAAAAAGAAAAACCTAGAAAAACGTTGTGAACAGTAATGGGCCAGCCCTATTAGTGTTCACAGGCC
This sequence comes from Melocanna baccifera, assembly GCA_036346265.1. Classification (NCBI taxonomy): domain Eukaryota; kingdom Viridiplantae; phylum Streptophyta; class Magnoliopsida; order Poales; family Poaceae; genus Melocanna; species Melocanna baccifera. Next base: position 17,423,124 of record CM070704.1, on the reverse strand, counting down.
CAGTCGCCCATCGTCGTGCGATCCCGTGGCTGCCACGCGTTGCACATCCACGCGCCTGCACCCACCACCTTGCTTGCAGCAACCCGATCGTGTCCATTGACAAGTGTCGGCCATCTGAGGCATCGCATAATATTCATCCGCGCGATCTCCCGCAGCCGTAGGATCGCTCACTGCTCTGCGTGTCCTGTATCCACCGTGCCACGTGTCAGCATCTCATGCATCATCTCCGATCGGGACTTCGCCACCGCCGCCTGCACGCACGTACCTCGGCCCGTCGTGCGGCCCAGGATTCGCCTCGTCGCGTCGCCGTGTCCGAGCGGGGCACCTCGCCTGCGGCTTATAAGTGCACTGCCACCCCTCCCGGCATCCCTGAGCTCCCGCTGCTGCCTCCTCGCCATGAACCACCACCACCGCATGACTCGCGCCGTCTCAAGCACGCCCGCGCCGTGCCATCTCAGCACCTCCGCTGCCTCTCCGCCCCTCGCCGGTTAGTCCTGCCGCCGTCCCGCGCCCTTACACCGCTCGTTGGAGCTCCCTCGACCTTGTACCACCACCGGACCGCATTACCACCGCACCCACCATGCTTTAGCATCCAGACGGTTGGATCGCCTCATCGCCACCGTCGATCTAGATCTAAATCAGCGGTCGAGATCGTGCCACGTGTCCACGCATCTGCTGTCAGATTTTGCTGATGTTAGACTGCACCCGTGCATCGCCGACGGTTCACCGTGAACTGAGAGTCTAATAGGCTGGTCCCATACATCAGCAGCATTATGCCGTAGACCCATGAGCCCGACCCATCTGAGTCAACAGCCAAGTCAGCAGACACGTTAGCCCTAGCTACCACGTGGCACCACGTTAGTGCCACGTCAATGCCACGTTAGCACCAACCATCGCCCATATGCCACGTCAGCTGCCACGTGTTAGTGCCACGTCAGCCCTAAATGCCACGTGTCAGTACCACGTCACCTCTAGTGCCACGTGTCAGCATAGTCAACTACCACGTTAGCCCTAGCTGCCGCGTCAGCGACCCTACGAGCACTCTTTCATGAGCTGAGTCCACCGTGAACCTGCTTTCCTGTGCAGCGAGTCCATAGCACAGTAACTTTTCTGATTTTTAGTATTTTTTAGCCCGTTCTCCTTCGTCCTAACTCCTATGGACCCCGTTCTTTTTTCTAAATTCACCTAAAATCGAGCTCTACCTTTTGGTTCTAGTTTTGAGGTTTTTGGAGTTCATTTGAATTTTATTTTTATTATTTCGATCATTTTCTCCCTCGTTAGATCCCATCTTCAAAGGAGGAGGAGCGTCGCTAGAAGATCCTGAGTCCCTCACTGAGCGAAACCAAGGCAAGTCATGTCCTTTGGTCATGTTGAACGTAGTTTTCTATCTATTATTTAATTATTTTATTTTCAATTACCTTGCATCGCTATTTCATTACAAACATTTGTACATGGTAGTTATCACCCAGTTGATTAATACCTCCTTGATAAATTGAATACCATAATGCCATTGTCACCGTAGGTTGGAAAATTATTTAGTGATGCTATACTAGATCTCACATGGGTGGTATAATTATTACGCTTAGCCATGCTTCTAATTCAATGGGTTCATCATCACATGTGAATAATTAATTTGACTTAATGGGATGTTGAACCGTGGTTGGTGCCACAGTTATAAAATCTGAGCCACAGCATTGGTGTGTCATTGGCGTTGGTTATACAAATGATCGTGTAGTAAAGGGGGAAGTGTGGATTCACTTCGAGGGATGTGAAAGTCTTGCCTGAGTAATATTAAGGACTTAACTCTGAGCTCCATTGATTTGAGCTTTATCGTGCAAACCACATGTCTAGTATGGGATAGACTTGGCTAACTAATTTGGAATATTTCAATTTCAATCTCGCCATTGTGATGAACATGGTTGCTGATTTCCATGAGGCGCAAGGGGGGTGTGATGCGAAACCCTAGCGAGCATGATTAAGTTGAGGTTGAATATTGTAAGTCTTATTGTGATTTCCTTACTACGAGGCTAATCACATCATGTGGGTACAGTGTAAAACTATTCGAATAGCCATGTCCTCGGTTATGGAGAATACTCGGTGATTTCACACGAGGGGTAGAGTTTTCATAAGACTTGGATTGGTTATCATTAGAAAGTGAATGGTTAATTCACTAGTAGTTTAGCTTGTGGATGGGAGGTTCACAAGTGGCTTATTCAATTCTGTTGAGTATTTATTTATTATTGTTTTCCTTAACATTTATTTTCAATCTAATTATCGTATTTACTTTCAAATATCAGTTTATGCAAATTAACCATGCAACCATCCATTGGTAGGCCTTGCATATTATATTGCATTTATTTGTTACAAACGACTTGCTGAGTACCCATGTACTCATGGCTTTATGCCACTATTTCTCAATTGAGGAGGAGGAGTTATACTAACAGGAGGTACCAGAGGGAGGATACTTCAGCGACTTTACGAATTAGGACTTCACTCCCCAATCGATTGCTTATGGGCATGTCAAATGGTTTCCATGTTTATTTCTATTTTCTACTGCTAGATTTTGAGCCCTTCAGGCTATTGAGATTGTAAGTTTGGTCATAATGTCGTACTTTGATAGTTATTAATATTTGAGTTTTCTCTTTATTTTAGCATGTATATGGTTGATATTTCATTTATGTTAAACTGTGTGCACTAGCGTGATGTTGTACTAGTGCGATATATACAGAGAGTCAGGATTTGCATATTCGGGTCTCGACACTGACAATCATCGTAGAGAACTAACCATTCAAATAGGAGATCATGTCTACCTTAAAGTATCACCCCTCCGGGGAGTTCGAAGGTTTAAGGTGAAAGGAAAGCTAGCACCCCGGTATATAGGCCCTTTTCCAATCATCGCCAAGTGTGGAGAGGTCGCCTACAAGCTAGCCTAGCTGAGATGCATGATGTGTTTCACGTCTCGTAGCTCAAGAAGTGTCTTAGAGTTCCAGAAGAGCAAGCGCCACTAGAAACCATTGAGCTTCAACAAGACCTCACCTATCCAGAGCATCTGATCAAAATTCTCGACACTTTAGAAAAACAAACCCGGCACCAGACCATTCGCCTTTGTATGGTTCTGTGGAGCAACCACTCGAATCGAGAAGCCACCTGGGAGCGTGAAGACTAGCTCAGAGTCTACTTCCCCAATCTATTGCCATCATAGCTCGAATCTCGGGGTCGAGATTCTGTTTAAGGGGGGATAGGATTTGTAACATCCCGATTTTTAGTTTTGTTGCGGTTTCGTGTCTTGCTTATTTGGAAAAATAAATTTGGGAATTTTGGTATCTTTAAAACTTCAGCAACTGATTTATTTGAGATTTTGTGCTTTGCTAAGTTTTCTTCTCCTATTTTTCCAAAAGTACAAAAAAAGAAAAGAAAAGAAAAAGAAAAAGAAAACCCCCCAGCGCATGGCCCAGCCAGCCTAGCGGCCCAGCTGGCCTGCCTGCGTTCTCTTTTTTTCTTTTTCCCCCTTCCTTCCTTCTTCAGCGTTCGCCACTCGTGCCCTTGTTTTCCCAGCGCACGCGCCGCTGACATCGCCCGCGTCACCGCCTCGGCCTTCCCCTCCCTACACCGGCGTGAGACCTCCCTGTGGCAGTGATGTGGCCTCCCCGTACTGTCTTCGCCGAGCTAGATCCTCCCCTCCCCTCTTAGCCCTGCCACCTGTCGGGACCCAGAACAACAATTCCAAGTCCCTCTGTGTAAATTGCACTATCCCAGGAAAAGCTAGTGCACACAGGATCAACAGCAATGTATATCATGCAAAAATCACAACGAATATTATTAACTGACAAAATACGGCCTTAAGGCCATGTCTTACAATATAGGGGCACAAGGCCAACAAAAGGAATAAAATAGCGGAAAACAGTAAAAGTAGCAAAACAGCCCATCCAGCCTCCCACAGGCGAATGACTGTAAGACGCGTCCTACTCGCTGGAGTAGTCCTCACCGTTGTAGTCGTCCTCGAAGTCTGGCAACAGATTTAGCAAGGTGAGTACAAGAGTACTCCCAAGGTAAGCATATAAAATGCTTACGCAAGTTACACCGGGAATATAATAGAGTTCATGCATGCATAGGGATAACAAAGGAAGGTGCAATAAGTTTATTTGTGCGAAAAGCAATACTGAATTTAAATACAATAACATAAGTGGAAAAGCTGAATTTGAATACATCATGTGAAAACAATATTTTTAACCAAAGTATTATCGTTAGTGCAGGCTCCGACCTACACTAACCTAACCACAGGCATCCCACCCGGACCATTGTCAAAACCACTGGCGTTTGTCCGAAAACCAAGTTTTATAAAATTCAAGTCTAATCTGTGAAAACTCTACTCAGCATGTCCATGACCGTGGACACGGCTATCCAGATAGTTTGTTACTCTGCAGAGGTGTACAACTTTACCCACAAGACATTCCCTCTCATTTGAGCCACGCCATAAACACAGTGCCTGAGGTGTGCGGCGGAGAGTTCATGACAAGGCTGTTCCAATGATCCATAGCCAAAACAGTCACGCCGCCACTAAGGTTTCACCACAACTCGAATCCACGAGTTGGAGCCCCCTCTGGTGCCATGTGAGACTTCCCGCAGCCTACTCCACGCTCACATTCAGCCTATAGCGAAACCGTATTTGGAACTTCACAAATTACTTAGCCAGGTCCGTCCCATACCGGACTTGTAGTAGTACGATGTAACTTCGTAAAATGAAGCACAGAAACGGTCCTTAATCTGCCTTAGGCTCAACCACATACCCACATGCACGACAATCAACCAGGTGTCACCAAACACGAGGCATGCCGGCACCCACCACCTATCCAATAGCCTAAGTCCAAATCATAAGTTTCTATTTTCCTTTTTGAACAATTTTCATAAACCATCCTTGACTCACCGAAGTCAAGTCTTTATTTTCATATCATCATTTCATGTGAAACATTTGATCCCACCTAAGATTATACTAAGCCAGGCTAAGCATTTCTATAAAATTTTCTAGTCAATACTATGGTACCAATTAGTTTTTAGCTAGGGTGACAAGGTATATGGATTCGAGATTCAAATTGGGCTATAATCAAAGGATTCTGGGACTATCTAACATTTAAACTGAATTTAAATTAAATTTGAATAGAAGTACGTATGCATATACAGTAAAACAACATAAATAAATTTAAAATAATAGGTTCAACATGTTCAAAGGTGTAACTTGCCTTGATCGAAGTTCTGCTGAAAATCGTCGAACTCGAATTCTCCGGAATCGTCGAAATCTAACGTAAAGAGCCAATTCAAAGAAAATTCAAAAACAAATTTCAAAATTTCAAAATTATTCCAGAAATAGATAGATCATGATTTTAGACAAATTTAGAAATTTGAACGGGTCAATTTGGAGTTAAAATGAGAAAGTTATAGCCTTCCAAAGTTTTAATGCAATTAAAAGAAAAATACTCAATTTCTGATATTATTTTTAAACCGAAAAAGCATTTATGACGTCAGCATGAATTATTTTTCTAAAGGAAATTAAAGGATTATGACGTCAGTAAGCCAATTAGTTTTCGGCCGATTTATTTTTATGCTGAAAAATCAATTTTATTGCGTCAGCATGACGTCAGCAAGAATTTTCGGATTTAATTAAAAACTGGTAGGGCTGACGTGGTAGGGGGGCTGACGTGGCCTCCACATGGCTGCCACTTGGCACCACGTGGCCACCTCATGGCTGCCACGTCGCCACACCGCGCTGACGGGGCTGGCTCCAGGTGACATGGCGGTCGGGCGCCCGGGTGGCAGCGACGCGGCGCCTGCCTGGCAGCCACCTGGCTGCCACGCAGCTGCCACCTGCACACCGAAGCCGACGTGGCTCGCCGGCCGGAGGGGGAGGCGTGGAACCCGAAGGTCACCGCGCCCGCGGGCGGCGCACGGTTGATGCGTGCGCGCGAGAGGAGGAGGGAGTTCGAGTACCGCGGGAGGCCCGGGGTGGTCGGAGGGGTGCTACCGACGGCAAGGGGCGGCGGTCAGAGGGGTGAGATCGACGGCGTGGAGCTGCGATGGTGTAGACGCTCGGGGACGAGGTGGAGCAGGTGCGCACTGACTCACTGAGGCTTGGAGTGGCGGCGACTCAGCACGAGGATACTCGGGGCAGCTGGAATTGCTCGTCGGAGCTTCACCGGCGAGAAAATGCGGAGTTTGCACGGGCAGTGGCGCTACGGGTGCGATCGAGCCAGAAAGAGAGAGGGGAAAGGTGAGATGTGGAGAGGGGGTCCTCGGGGAGGGCTTAAATAGGAGGGGGAAGGGGTAACGGCCGAGCAATTGCTCGCCGGACTTGAATCGGTGCCGAGCATCAATTAGCTTAATTGCGAGGTAAAGGAGAGGGGTAACGGGCGGCTCAGGTGCGGTAGAACACAGGGAGGAATATGCGCATTTGCTCGGGTGGAAACGGCGAAGGAAACCGAAGCCTTCAATTTTCGGTTTTGGGCGCTAATGGCGGTAACGGCGGCGTTGATCGCGCAGGGAAGGAGGGGAGCGGGGACGAAGGGTCTGACCGAGGGGCCCACCGGTCAGCGAGGGAAAGAAAAGAGAAGGAAAACAGGCGGTGGCTGGATTGGCGACGGGTGGCAGGAGGAGTAGATCGGGGCCGTGAGATCCCGAGCGAACCGGTAAGTGGCAGCGGACGGATGTGATCCAATCCGACAATGGATCTGAAATCGGGACCGCTTGTGAGGAGGGCGAAGGTTTAAGTGGCTATGGACGGCGAGGATCTGGTACGGCAATGAGGGGCGGTGCGGATCGAGCCACTTGCCGATCGGAGGGAAGAGGGGAGCGGGCGAAAAGGTAAGTGAGAACGTGCGGCCGAGATCGATCGGGCTACGGCGATATAATCCAAGCCGTCGAATAGGAACGAAGAGGTAAGTGGCTAGGGACAGCGAGATTTAAACCGGCGGGCAGGAGCGGCTCCGATGCGCGACACACGTCGGCCGAGGAGAGAGGGAAGGCGGGAGTGGCTGTGGATAGCGGCGATTGAAGCGGGTGGGAAGAGGGTTAGTCCGATGTGCAACACCTGTCAGCCCGGGGAGTTTTGGTTTTATTTTCAATTTAAAGATTTTCAGAAAGGATATTAAGCTTTAGAAAACTCAGAAAAATACCGAATAAATTTTAAAAATTCCAGAAAAATTTAGAGAACCGTCTAGGACTATTTGAGACTTAATAAAAATAAATTCAACCCTTTTTGATATTTATACTTTGCAAAAACATAATTTGACTTAAAAGAGGAGGTTTTTAATTCCTTATAAATTCCTGAAATTTAATAAAATTACAGAACTGAGTTAGAAAATGAAATACATTTATTTTGACTTCATGAAATGCAACAAGTTCAATTTGGCTTTTAAATTAAAGTTTTCAAATTTTCTCACACCAGGACTGGGAATAAAAATCCAAAAAAAATCCAATAAATTGCAGAAATGATTTTAATAAAGGAATAAAATTTTTGGGATGTTACACCACCCGTGCTCCCCGCCGTACCCCCATCACGGTCGCTGCTCAGCTTCTCGAGGCTTGCCGTCGCTTCCGAGCTACCATGCCCGAGGCAATGCCTTGATCCTCCCCCGCATTTGCACCACCTGCACCGGCCTCACCCCCTCCCTGGCCTATAGCTATGCTTCGCGGTGACGCCACCGCCCAGCTGTACACACGCCTGTTGCCTCAGCACCACCCCCTTCACTGTGCCTGCTGCGCACACGCCTCCTCCCCCTCTCCAGCGTAGCTGTCGTAGAGGCACTCGAGCATGCGTGCTGCCCAGACGTCACCACCATAAATTAGTAAAGTGGCATATATTTGTGGCAAAATTCCCCATTTCAGATCATCCCACGCTCGCTTAACTCTCCTGACGCACGAACTTGCCGCTATTCCGCACCTCCTCAGCCATCTCTGACGCTAGCCATCCCGGGAGCCTAGCAAGCCACTTCAACCCCTCCATTGTACTTCTTGGACCCCTCTGATGCTCTTGTGAAGTCTAATTGGCCTCCCTTCCCTTGCAGCTCACCGACCTAACTTTCTTCCCCAACTCCTATCACTTCGCATCGCCGACGAATCCGACCACCGCAGATCAATTCCATTCGTGGTAAAGTTAATGCTAGCGCCAATTCGAAGGTCCGTCGACCCCACTTATTCGGCACTGAATGCCCCCTTTCCGCCGCTGGCAACCACCATCGCCAGCTCGTTCCAGACCGCCCCGGGCTCACCTACCTTCCTAGGTGAGCCACTACTGATCCCTAGAAGCTCCTCTTGCATTCAATTGAGCTCTCACGAGAACTTATGGTTGGGGTATGTACCACCTGGATGAATTAAGGACTTAGTCCTGTGTTGATCTCTTCATGTACAATAGTATAAACAACAAGTTAGTAAAGTGTAGGCATGACTAACTAATTTGTATCGCCAGTAAAGGAAAGCACTTCAGGGTGACCCACGGGTCATGGTATTGGTTTAAGCCAACGTGGACACGGGTCGTGACACTGGTTTAAGCCACTGTGTGGTGCAAGAGGGGGTCTGGGTGAGGCAAAAGTAGTTTTTCCCTAGTAGAAACCTTAGCGAGTATAATCCTTTTCTAGGTGCATTGTAAATGTCATGTAATAATCCTTTTGGTCTGCATGTCTAAGGAAACATGCGGAGTATAGCAACAGGGTTATCTCTTGTGGTTAAAGATGTACAGTCTCTGCAGAGTATAAACTGTTTAAACAGTCGTGCCCACGGTCAACGGCATACATAGGAACTTCCTCGAGTTAGTTCTATTTACAAAAATCTTTATGGGTGGGACCAAAATAAGTTGAAGGGAGTTACTTCATTTTTAATTTTTCCTGGAGGGATGTACTGATGAGGACATCACTTCGACTGATATGAACACTCCTCTTGCTACTACCTTGAATAATGTCCAAGGTCCAATTCTCAGGCACGTGCTCGTCAACTAAATTATCAGGTAAATTCATTTCTAGGTCTGAGTGTATCACTTAAGAACTCTATGATGCGGCCTAATAGAGATGATTTTCTTGTGCTTAGGATTCTAGGACGGGACAACAAGGAGTTGATGATATGCATCAAGGAAGGAGAAGGCAATAACAATGAGCTAAGTGAAGGATTGCGCGTAGGCTACGAAAGCAGAAAATAAAACTTTTCTACCGCGCACACAAGGACATCATGCTAAGGAAGGATCATGGATCATTACCACTAGACGCGCAGTGCAGCGGAAGAAGAGTTGGAGAAACCGATCCAACTACGCGCGTCGAGGTAGTAGTGGAATTAGCCGATCGTCCCGAACAGATCGTCTCCTCCACGCGATCAACCACACCACGAGCGGATCCAATCTGTAGGTTGTTGACGCCGATCAACACTGCAACGAGCAGCGCCTCCACCGGTATCCACACGTCTGGGGTTGGAACACCGATCGCGAGTGTACTAGCACTCGTGAGCGGCTAGGGTTTGGCTCGGGAGGTGGCGGCTAGGGTTTTGCTAGAGGTTAACAGGGATTAGTCCCCACAGCCCCTCGCCTCCATATATATAGACCTCCTCACGTGGGCCTTGCGGACCGAGACCCAATAGGAGTCTATTCGGATCTCTATCTGAATTGAGCCCACATCCGAATCATATTCGAATTAGTGTTCCAACCCGTTAAGTGTGCGACCCTGTAGGTTCACGTATACTTGGTCGTGACCCGGAAACGCCTTCCCGGTCACCTTGTTAATAGCGGCCTCTAGTAAGACGTATTAACCCCAAAGTATGCGTAAAGATCATATCGGTTGAACCTATAATGTTCTCATGTACGAATCCCTGTGCCTCATGATATAGATTGAGCTCAAGGCGAGACCTGTGTCATCCTCTTAATAACTCAATCACTCTCTCAATTCCGTGATGGCAAACCCGAAGACTACTTTTATGACTATCCAGTTACGGAGTAGTGTTTAGTAGTCCCAAAATAAGCTATTACGCATGTTGGGAACCATGATGATCTCAAGTCTAAGGATTCTACATAAACACTACTTGAGACCAACTGATGATACATGGAATCTCTACAGTGTCTCATGGCAGGTCTATCCAACATATGTTCACTAACACATGTCCATATTATTGATTTGGTATCACCATACCATGATTCATGAGACATAATCATCAATCAATACATATGCTGATCTTTGTCTTTGAATCATATTTGTTCCTCATATGATATATGATTAGGGATCATTTAGAAATAGCAACATTTTAGCATTAAGAGTCTCATGAATAAGTCACATACTCATTGATCAATAATGATAATGTTTATTTCAAGGAACAAAGTAATGTATCATAAACATAGTATGTGATATATACAACATCTCCATGTTGCCTCTAGGGAATATCACTAACACTCTTCCACTTGCACTAGAGTCAACCATGTAGGTATCTAATCCCCATTTCCCTAGTGTGAGCCTCATGCTTTGGCTGGGGAAGCGGCTTTGTCAACGGATCTGCAATGTTCAAATCCGTTTGTACTTTGCATATCTTCACATCGCCTCTCTCCACTATCTCGCGGATGAGATGAAATCACCGTAAAATGTGCTTGGACTTCTGGTGTGATCTAGGCTCCTTGGCTTGTGCAATGGCCCCACTATTGTCACAGTAGAGGTCCATTGGGCTGGAGGCACTAGCCATCACACCAAGCTCAGAAATAAATTTCTTGATCCAAACAGCCTCTTTGGCAGCTTCAGAAGCTGCTATGTACTCGACTTCTGTTGTAGAATCAGCAACTATCCCCTGCTTGGAACTCTTCCAGCTCACCGCACCGCCATTTAGGCAGAACACAAATCCAGATTGCAATATAAAATCATCTTTGTCAGTTTGGAAGCTAGCATCGGTGTAACCATTTACAACGAGCTCTTCCTCACCCCCATAGACGAGGAACACATCTTTAGTTCTCCTCAAGTACTTCAAGATATTCTTTACGGCAATCCAGTGACTTTCACCTGGATCTGACTGGTATCTACTCGTAGCACTTAAAGCATACGAGACATCTGGACGTGTACCAAGCATGTCATACATAATGGACCCAATAGCCGAAGCATATGGAATCACATCATTTTATCCCGCTCATCAGGTGTACTAGGACACTGATTCTTGCTAAGATTTATACCATGTGACATAGGTAGAAAGTCTTTCTTGGAATCCTACATGTTGAACCTTTTCAACACCTTGTCAATGTACGTATCTTGGCTTAATCCAATTAGCCTTTTTGATCTATCTCTATAGATCTTGATGCCCAGAATATATGCCGCCTCTCCTAAGTCTTTCATGGAGAAACTATTTTTTAATGAAGACTTAACAGATTCGAGCATAGGAATGTCATTTCCGATCAGTAATATGTCATCCACATATAAGATCAGAAATATGAGTGCGCTCTTACTAGCCTTTTTGTAAACACAAGGCTCTTCTTCGTTCTTAATGAAACCAAAACCTTTGATTACTTCATCAAAATGAATGTTCCAACTCCGAGATGCCTGCTTTAATTCATAAATGGATCTTTGGAGCTTGCATATCTTTCCAACAGATTGCGGATCAACAAAACCCGTGGGCTGTGTCATGTACACATCCTCACTCAGATTTCCATTAAGGAAAGCTGTTTTGACATCCATTTGCCATATTTCATAGTCGAAATATGCAGCAACGCTAGAATGATCCGAATAGACTTTAGCATTGCGACGGGCGAAAATGTTTCATCATAATCAACACCTTGAATTTGTTTGAAACCTTTGGCCACTAATCGCGCTTTATAGATGTGAACACTTCCATCTATGTCTATCTTTTTCTTGAAAACCCATTTGCACTCAATGGTTTTAACACCATCAGGTCGATCAACCAAGTTCCAAACTTGATTACCGTGGATAGATTCAATTTTGGATCTCATGGCTTCAAGCCATTTCTCAGAGTCTGGTCCCACCATCGCTTCTTTATAGGTCTTAGGCTCATCGTTGTCTAACAACAATATGTCCCGTTGTTGAGTAGTCAAGAACATGTACCTCTCAGGTACACGACGTGACCTCTCTGACCTACGTGGTGCCGGTGTGTCCACGACAGGTTCTTCAACAGTTTGTTTATCCTGTTGTGGTTCTGTAGGAGCTGAAACGTTTTCAGGTGTTTCTCAAATTTCTTCAAGTTGCACTATGCTCCCACTATCCCTTCTTGAGAGAAACTCTTTCTCTAAGAAGACACCATGCCGGGCGACAAACACTTTGCCTTCTTTTTTATTATAGAAGTAATATCCTTTTGTTTCCTTAGGATACCCGATAAAGAAGCATTTATCAGATTTAGGAGTGAGCTTATCAGATTGTAAACGTTTTACATTAGCCTCACATCCCCAAATCTTAAGAAAAGATAAGCTAGGACGTTGTCCTGTCCACATCTCATATGGTGTCTTTTCTACTGATTTTGATGGAATCCTGTTTAGTGTGAACACGACTGTTTCAAGAGCGTACCCCCAAAAAGACAACGGAAGATCACTTTGGCTCATCATGGAGCGCACCATATCTAATAAGGTGTGATTTCTCCGTTCAGATACCCCATTCCATTGAGGTGTTTCTGGCGGAGTCAATTGTGGAACAATTCCACAATCCTTTATATGATTGCCAAACTCATGGCTCAAATACTCGCCTCCACGATCAGATCGTAGAAACTTGATTGTCTTGCCTAAATGATTTTGCACTTCATTTTGGAATTGTTTGAACTTTTCAAATGATTCAGACTTATGCTTCATCAGGTAGATATACCCATATCTACTAAAGTCATCAGTAAAAGTTATGAAGTACTGAAAACCACCTCTGGTTGTTAAGCTCATTGGTCCACATACATCAGTATGTACGAGTGCCAATAAGTCATTTGCCCGTTCACCTTGACCGGTGAAAGGTGCCTTTGTCATCTTGCCAAGTAAACAAGATTCGCATGTCTCTAATGATTCAAAATCAAATGAGTGTAGAATACCATCTCTATGGAGCTTCTACATGCGTTTCTTATTTATGTGACCTAAGCGACAGTGCCAAATAAATGTGGGATTCAAATCATTTGGACTTTGCCTCTTTACATTAATGTTATAGACCGGTGATCCTTCAAGAGTAAGAACGTATAACCCATTCACCAATGGAGTATGACAATAGAACATATCTTTGAAATAAAGAGAACAACCATTGTCTACAGATTTAAAGTCATAACCTTTTGCTTGCAAACATGAAGCAGAAATAATGTTCTTGGAAAGAGATGGAACAAAATAATAATTATTCAATTCCAAAACTAATCCTGAAGGTAAAGACAATGGCATGGTGCCAACAGCTATCGTAGCAACTTTTGCTCCATTGCCAATGCGAAGATCCACTTCGCTTCTCCTGAAACTTCTACTTCTTATTAGCCCCTGCAACGATTTGCAAATATGAGCAACCAATCCGGTATCAAATACCCAAGAATTAGTGGATGAAGTAGCAAGATTGATCTCTATAACATTTATACCTGGAGTGGAAGTCGTACTTCCCTTCTTCTTCTCAAGATCCTCCAAGTACTTTGGGCAGTTCCTTTTCCAATGTCTTGATTGCTTACAGTAGAAACAATCTGCATCAGGATGAGCAGCGCCCTTCTTGTCTCGCTTGGCCTTAGAACTGCTCGCGATCGCATCAGGAGCTAACTTTCTTTTGATCGCGCTTTTCTTGACATAGGGCTTGCCCTTGCCTTTCTGCATCATCATCACATGATTGCTGTTTTTCTTAATGCTTTCCTCGGCAGCTTTTAGCATCCCATGCAACTCAGCCAGAGTCTTGTCCAGGTTGTGTTAGTGATATGCCCTAGAGGCAACATGGAGATGTTGTATATATCACATACTATGTTTATGATACATTACTTTGTTCTTTCGAATAGACATCATCATTATTGATCAATGAGTATGTGACTTATTCATGAGACTCTTAAATACTAAAATGTTGCTATTTCTAAATGATCCCTGATCGTATATCATATGAGGAACAAATATGATTCAAAGACAAAGATCAGCATATGTATTGATTGATGATCATGTCTCATGGATCATGGTATGGTGATACCAAATCAATAATATGGACATGTGTTAGCGAACATATGTTGGATAGACCTGCCATGAGACACTGCAGAGATTCCATGTGTCATCAGTTGGTCTCGAGTAGTGTTTATGTAGAATCCTTAGACTTGAGATCATCATGGTTCCCAACATGAGTAGTAGCTTATTTTGGAACTACTAAATACTACTCCGTAACTGGGTAGTCATAAAAGTAGTCTTCGGATTTGCCATGAAACATGTAGTGGGATGTAAATGATCAAGATAGAATTTGCCCCTCCTTATGGGAGAGATATCTCTGGGCCCCTCGATGTAATGGATTATGAAAGTGCATGGCCATGCCAAGGTGATTGAGGAGTCAATCACAAGTTTATAATCCATCACAGAATCGAGAGAGTGATTGAGCTATTAACAGGATGACACAGGTCTCGCCTTGAGCTCAATCTATATCGTGAGGCAAAGGGATTCGTACATGAGAGAACATTACAGGTTCAGCCGATATGATCTTTACATATACTTTGGGGTTAATATGTCTTACTAGAGGCCGCTATTAACATGGTGACCGGAAAGGCGTTTCCGGGTCACGACCAAGTATACGTGAACCTACAGGGTCGCACGCTTAACGGGTTGGAACACTGATTCGAATATGATTCGGATATGGGCTCAATTCGGATAAAGATCCGAATAGACTCCTAATGGGCCTTGGTCCGCAAGGCCCACGTGAGGAGGTCTATATATATGGAGGCGAGGGGCGGAGGGGATTCATCCCTGTTAACATCTAGCAAAACCCTAGCCGCCACCTCCCGAGCTAAACCCTAGCTGCTCACGAGTGCTAGTACACTCGCGATCGGCGTTCCAGCCCCGGACGTGTGGATACCGGTGGAGGCGCTGCTCGTTGCAGTGCTGATCGGCGTGCGTGGAGGAGACGATCTGTTCGGGACGATCGGCTACTTCCACTACTACCTCGACGCGCGTGATTGGATCGGTTTCCAATTCTTCTTCCGCTGCGCGTCTAAGTGGTAACGATCCATGATCCTTCCTTAGCATGATGTTCTTGGGTGCGCGATAGAAAAGTTCTGTTTTCTGCTTCCGTAGCCTACGCGTATTCCTTTAGGCTGTTCATGTGATAGTTCAGTATGAATGGCTCAAAGCTCGGGGGAAGTAACTGGAGAATCAAATCAGTAGCCAACTCTTGGCTAAGGGGAAAATCAAGCTTTTCCAGACTCTCAATGTAGCCAATCATCTTAATCACATGAGGGTCGACGGATTCCTTCGCAAGCTCGCACGCAAACAAGGACTTTGAAGTGTTGAACCTCTCAGCCCTTGCTTGGTTCTCAAACATACCACGTAACCCCACAATGATATTGTAGGCATCTGTGTTCTCATATTGCTTCAAGCTCTAGAGGACATTGTGGCAAGCATGAGACAGGCTCACATCAAGGTAATCATTTGTTTGCTTCTCATAAGCTCTCCGTGCAGCCACAGTAGCATTATCAGGCAAGTCTTCGGGGTAAGGAGACTCAAGGACATACTTCTTGTGCTCTTGCTTGAGAACAATTCTCAAGTTGCGATACCAATCCAAAAAGTTTGTTCTATTTAGTTTTTCTTTCTCAAGAATAGATCGTGTAGGACCGAAATGGCAACAGAGGGGGGGGGGTGAATGATGCCTTTTTAAAATTACCCCGAGTATTCACTTTAATTTCTTCTCCGATAGCTATTAAAAGCTATGAAGCAAGAACGAGATTCACTTACTTTAAGATGAACACCAAACTTGCTAAATTAAAATTAAGAGCTTAAAGAGCTAGCAACTTGAAACCTAAACACAGATTTCTAGAAAAGGAAGCAAACAAAAAGCTCTCTGGCAAAACAAAACTATTTGGAATTTTCGAGAACTAAAAACTAAAACATACACATGTTCTTATATCCTGGACATACTGTAGATTAACTGGAAAATAAAAGGATACCACACAAGAGAGATTCATGTACAATCGGCGAATGCAATGATCGAATCATGGACTAAAGCAAAGAAAAAATGCAGCTCCACAGACTGAAAAGAGAAGAGAAACTTGCTGGAAAATAAAGCACAGGAAACAGACAACAGAGAACAATCTACCTGCTAAAAGTTCTGTCTAAACAAAGCAGGTGAACTTGGACAAAAGGGGTCTCCAACCGATCGTCAGAATCACATAGATCAGAAACTATTCTCGAGAGAAAACAAAGAACAAACCAACCCAAGCTGCATACATGAATTTTTTGTAAACTCACCAAGCAGCGGATTAAAAAGGAGATGAGCTGACAAGACTTTAGATCAATCGGTTGCACCAACACAAGAAAATCAGCACCATGTGCTGGCCGAAACTGCTACTGCATCACCCAAAAGTGCAGATTCCTGTTTAGACTAAAAAGAAGACCAAAACCAGCGAAGAGACAAAGACTAGGGGTGCTGGCCGAACACAGGAAAGAAACAGCAAATACAACAGGAAGGATTCTTGGACGAAAATAGCAGAGAAGCAGGTGCTGCACAGCTGAAGATCAAGCTGCTGTCTACTGCAGGAAAGAAATAAAAGGACTGCTGTCTAGAGATAAAACAACATTAAAACAGCCTGGCCGAGCAACAAAGAAACTCGCTGCTTGCTGTCCGAAGCAACAGGAACAAGCAGAAATCAGGGTTGGTCGCACACAGGGAAGGCTGCACAAAAAACGAACACAGAATGCTACAAACGCCAACACCACAAAGCAAACACTCCTGCTAGAACTTGAACCAAACGCAGAAAATATCTGCAGCAAACCAGCCTGCATATTTGCTGTTCACACCGCTAACAGAGAGCAAAAAGCATGCGGTTTAGAGCTGAGAACTTGACTGAAAATCTGCTGGCCGAAAAACACTAAGAAGAAGCACTGCTAAAAAAACTGAGAAGAGATGACTGATTTACAATCTATCACTACTCTTTCCACCTCAAGAAAACTAGAAATAGTAAATGCTACTCCTCACAAGATCTAGAACAAGAAAGAAATAGAGAAATCAATACTTTGCTTTCGGGATGTGCTAGCGACAAGGCTTTGAGATGAATCCCCAATTAAGGCAAATATATATATATATATATATATATACATATATATATATAGTAGCACTAGTACAGGAACATTAATTCAAAGGAAAGCAAGGAAATAGCACAATATATAAAATAAGAATATTCATATTGAGACGAAGAGCGATGAACGATTAATATAACACATAAGTGTTTACATCACTCTTCCATGTCTCATCCAAGAACACACAAGGAGAGAATAGAACCCTAGAACTTACAAAAATATTTCTCTCCCAAGAGCACAAGCATTAGGACACCCTAATACTCATACCCATTTCTCTTTCTCTCTCTCTCAAGGTGCACTTCTCCACCTAGAGAGCACCTCTATTTATAGCCTCCACTAATGGGTCTAGTAGACTACTTTACCCATTAGGTCACACCACTCTCCACTAATGGGTTTATACTCAATTATACCCATTAGGTTACAACTCCTCTCCACTAATGGGTTTACACTCAATTATACCCATTAGGTTACAACACCTCTCCACTAATGGATCATTCCATATAAAATTTGCTTCCGATTGTGCAGCTTTGCGTATTTTCCAAAACGCCCCTCCTGCACCTTCCTGGAAGCTTCCTCGTCTCTTGCCGCGCACGCCTCGCAGCCACTTCGAGTCCTTGCCGTCTTCGACACATCCCGACCGTTCTGACCTCAGCACCGCCTGTGCCTAGTCCGGTCACCCGTGTCTCGCTACGACTCCACTCGACGTCCTGCAGTCACACAGACAAGAAAATATATTTCATAGCACCGCACCAAATGATTTAAATAAATATCTGCATCAGTAATTAAAATAATGCCCGGAACAAACTCAGACTTTAGGACACGAGTCAATTACTCATCACACAACTGGGGCTACCACCACATGGTCTCTCAATCTCCCCCTTGATGAGTATATTGACAAACTCCGAAAAAGCATATATAAAGATGAGTTTGAGAGTCAAATATGGTCTAAAAGAAAATCAAGGTAACTAAGACCATATCGACAAAAGAGAAAACTGGAGCAAAAACTGAAAGAGCAAATTTTTCTGCAAAGCTCCAGAAAGCTTTTTCTCCAAAACTTCTCCCCCTTTTGGCAATAAAATCATCAAAATGCACGAGAGAATAGAGTGACTTGTGTGTTCTTTATTTTAAGTATTTGGAGCCACGAAGATTATCCAGAATGATTTTGCGAGTAATACACCAAGCCATAATTCATAAGAATGCTATCAAGATCATGACAATTTATGTATAGAAAAGCTAAACCAAATAAGTCAGAATCTGAAAATTTATCCAATTTCTTAGCATGTCAAATCAAACATGATTACAGTCTAGCTAAAGGTATCCAAGGATGATGCAAGCCATGTCAAATAATCTAAGTGAAATCAAGAAACTAATATTGAGCCATTTTAGAGTGCTATAAGATCATTTTTTTGTTTTCTTTAATACTTGGTCTTTTTGTGAATAAGCAATTTTAGCACACTTGACTATTTCTAAAAATTATGTTTGGCTTTATCTTAGCAAAGCGAGTTCTGGACTAGGAGCCATCCACAACTGCCTCCTAAGCTTCAACCATTTTCACAATTCTTAGCCATGTGCTAGATCTCAAGCCTTATGCGATCACTCCAAGCGAGAAGCTTAAGGAAATGATCTTGGTCAACCAAAACTCCCCCTGAGTTCATGCCTAGTGCAATGGCAAGCCGTCTCATGAGAGTGAATTGGTGAGATCAGTTTTTTCGCACAAAAAGAGATCATTTTGCTTTTGTTGCAATTAGTTCTTAGACCAAGGAGTTAATGATAATTCATGCTTTATAAAAGACTAACATAGCTCAATCTAACGCTCAACAAAGATTCAAGATTCAGCGTAGCCTATTTGACATGGCATGAATCATAAAAGGATAACTAAAGTCAGACTAGTCTCAAAAGCTAACCATGACATGAATTAATTCAAGGTAAGCATTTTTTTTTAAGTAACTTATCAGGGCAAAGACTAGACTACACATATAAAGTCATGATAAATCTAGCAATTAAGCACAGATCATGGCAAGATGTAATGCATTGTAAATAGATCATAATTGGATAATAATCAAGGCTCCATGTAGTTATATTATAATGCAAACTGAAATGCAATAAAATCCAGCTCCCCCTCAACATGAGATGCACTTTTAGTTCAAGTTGAGTTATGTCAAAATTAATATCTAGAAGCTCCCAAATGAACTCCCCCTGAACCAAAGCAATAAAAACGAGAAGCTGGCAAAGAAAATCTAAATGGGTAGTCCTCAAAGCATAGATAAGATGTAGAGGATACTATGGCTTAGACAGACTCTCGTCTACCCCATATGACTCCAAGACTATCAGCTGACTGTCTAGCACACACACTAGAGAGCAAACACGTACCCTGTCTACCCGAGGATGGCCCAACCCTCGCTAGAACCTACAAGCCGTGAGTGAGCTCAATCTAGTGAGATAAGAAACAGCTAATAAGCAGCATCCTAGAATCACAAGATAAGAGCAGAAGTCTAAGCGACTAGACAAAAATAACACTCTAACCTATGCTAGAAGGACTAACCCCAATGCACCCCGAATGCTATGCAACAGAAAGGAGTAAGAGCATAATCAATATAAGAAAAGCAGTAAAGCATAAAGCTCCCCCTCACAACAGTCCATAAGGACAAACCACCCCAAGCTCTCCCCGCAAAGATGAAAACCTAGAGCTATCCAATGGCTTGGTAAAGATATCAGCTAACTGGTGGTCACTCTCCACAAACTGGAGCACTATATCACCCTTCTCCACATGGTCTCTAAGAAAATGATAACGGATATCGATGTGCTTGGTCCGGGAGTGCTGCACCGGTTCTTGGCAATGTTAATCGCAAGTGTTATCACGTAAGAGTGGAACACCGCCGATAACTAACCCAAAGTCCCGCAGGTCGGGCCATCCAGAGTATCTGCCGCGAAGAATCGGCGGCAACAACGTACTCGCCTCTGCGGTGGATCAGGCAACACCGGATCGCTTCCTAGATGACCAAGAAACAAGAGAAGTGCCAATGAATTGGCAGTGCGAGTGCTCTTCTGTCTATCCTACACCAAAGAAAGTCTCGCATCGGAGTAGGCTCGAGGAAAGACAGAAGACGAAGAGTACCGATACCATAGTCAATGGTAGCTCGAAGGTACGAAGATGCGCTTCACCGCTTGACGGTGAGACACGCGAGGAGAAACTGAAATCGAGCACACGCACACACGAGAAGTGTATGTCCGGTCTCGAGGCAGTGAGGTACAAGAGGGAACCGATCATGCTTCTGAACTCCTTCTGATCAACGGGCTCGCCATCTTCATCTGGATCAAGTGAAGTCGTTGTCGCCATCGGAGTAGATACCGCTTGCCATCACTCAAGTCAAAGCGCTTGGAGGTCTCGAGTGTACTTGCCCCGATGCAAGAAGGTACCTCCCGAGTCCGCTTGATCCGAAGCCAAGAAAGAAGCTCAACTCTCCCATCATGCTCATCTCAAACTCCGAGCTCATGACATCGGAAAACGAGAAACGAGCATGTGAGGAGCCGCTAAAGATGATGTCATCCACATAAATTTGGACGAGCAGAAGATCGGTGCCATGCCGCGAATGAACAAGGTCTTGTCTACTTTACCCATCTCAAAACCATGACTCAACAGTAGGACTTAAGCCTCTCATACCAAGCTCTAGGAGCTGCTTAAGTCCATACAAAGCTTTGGAAAGCTTGAAGACATGGTTTGGGTATTTGGGGTTTTCAAACCAGAGGTCAGTCGGACGTAGACCTCTTCCTCAATAAAGCCATTGAGAAAGGCACTCTTGACGTCCATCCGTAAAGCTTGAAACCCTTAGAAGCTGCAAAGGCAAGCGGGATTATAATGGCTTCAAGTCCAGCACAGGAGCAAAGGTCTCTCAAATCTAGACCTCAACACGGGAGTACCCCGAGCTACCGCCTAGCCTTGTTCGAATAACCACTCCATCCTCACTCTACTTGTTCTTGAACACCCACTTAGTCCCAATAATATTGTGATCACGGGGCTCGACAAGCGACTGCACCTTGTTTCTCTCGAAATTTTCTAACTCCTCATGCATGGCATTGACCCAAGACTCATCAGAAAGAGCATGACAAACATCCTTGGGCTCAAAAGAGGCAACAAAAGCAGAGTGGAGACAGAAGTGAGACGTGCCAGACTTTGAGCGTGTAACGCGCTCAAAGAGATCTCCAATTATCTGCTCTGAAGGATGAGCTTTACGATATGATGGGGAGGTCCTGGATGAGAAGTAGTGGCCTCTACCTCATGAGCTGATGAGGTAGGAACAGAGCCACTAGCTCCTGAGGATGCGGAAGGAATGGGCTGATCTCCTTGAGGTACGGTGGATATCATGACCCGGGGCAAATCGAGGACGAAAATCAGAAGAACCAGAAAAACCAAGTCCTCGATGCTACCGAAAATCATCAACAGTAGCAACCTTAGACCTCGTGCTGGTCCTAGGTGCACTCAGGGTCTGGGGCTGACCCTGAATACGCCTAAGAGCTGCAACACGGTCTCTCTCGCAATCTCGCACGCTGAAGCATCGGCCGATCATATGTCCATCCTTCGACGAGGTGCAATGAAACTTCACCCGTGAGAGGCCGGGTTGCGGTGGAATCACCTTGCTGTCAGAAATCCCTTGGACAAAGCCCGCAGACTTAAATTTGACTTTCTCAGTCCTGGGCTCAGTCTCGATCACACCTGGTGCTATGGGTCTGAGCTATTGGAATACGCGTAGGCTACGGAAGCAGAAAACAAAACTTTTCTACCGCGGACCCAAGAACAACATGCTAAGGAAGGATCATGGATCGTTACCACTTAGACGCGCGCAGCAATGAAGAAGAATTGGAAACCGATCCAATCTCGCGCGTCGAGGTAGTAGTGGAAGTAGCCGATCGTCCCGAACAGATCGTCTCCTCCACGCACGCCGATCAACACTGCAACGAGCAGCGCCTCCACCGGTATCCACACGTCCGGGGCTAGAACGCCGATCGCGAGTGTACTAGCACTCGTGAGCGCCTAGGGTTTGGCTCGGAGGTGGCGGCTAGGGTTTTGCTAGATGTTAATCGGGACGAATCCTCCGCCTCGCCTCCATATATAGACCTCCTCACGTGGGCCTCGTGGACCGAGGCCCAATAGGAGTCTATTCGGATCTCTATCCGAATTGAGCCCATATCCGAATCATATTCGAATTAGTGTTCCAACCCGTTAAGCGTGCGACCCGGTAGGTTCACGTATACTTGGTCGTGACCGGAAACGCCTTTCCGCTACCATGTTAATAGCGCCTCTAGTAAGACATATTAACCCCAAAGTATATGTAAAGATCATATCGGCTGAACTCGTAATGTTCTCTCATGTACGAATCCCTTTGCCTCACGATATAGATTGAGCTCAAGGCGAGACTGTGTCATCCTCTTAATAGCTCAATCACTCTCTCGATTCCGTGATGGATTATAAACTCGTGATTGACTCCTCAATCACCTTGGCATGGCCATGCACTTTCATAATCCATTACATCGAGGCCCAGAGATATCTCTCCCATAAGGAGGGGCAAATTCTATCTTGATCATTCACATCCCACTACATGTTTCATGGCAAACCAGAAGACTACTTTTATGACTACCCAGCCACGGAGTAGTGTTTAGTAGTCCCAAAATAAGCTACTACTCATGTTGGGAACCATTATGATCTCAAGTCTAAGGACTCTACATAAACACTACTTGAGACCAATCGATGACACATGGAATCTCTGCAGTGTCTCATGGCAGGTCTATCCAACATATGTTCACTAACACACGTTCATATTATTGATTTGGTATCACCATACCATGATCCATGAGACATGATCATCAATCAATACATATGCTGATCTTTGTCTTTGAATCATATTTGTTCCTCATATGATATACGATCGTGGATCATTTAGAAATAGCAACATCTTAGTATTTAAGAGTCTCATGAATAAGTCACATACTCATTGATCAATAATGATGATGTCTATTCCAAGGAACAAAGTAATGTATCATAAACATAGTATGTGATATATACAACATCTCCATGGTGCCTCTAGGGCATATCACTAATCTCCCACTTGCACTAGAGTCAACCAAGTAGGTATCTAATACCCATTGCCCTAGTGTGAGCCTCATGCTTTGGTGGGAAGCGGCTTTGTCAACGGATCTGCAATGTTCAAATCCGCTTGTACTTTGCATATCTTCACATCGCCTCTCTCCACTATCTCGCGGATGAGATGAAATCGCCGTAAAATGTGCTTGGACTTCAGTGCGATCTAGGCTCTTTGGCTTGCGCAATGGCCCCACTATTGTCACATGAGGTCCATTGGGCCGAGGCACTAGCCATCACACCAAGCTCGAAATAAATTTCTTGATCCAAACAGCCTCTTTGGCGCCTTCTGAAGCGCTATGTACTCGGCTCGTTGTAGAATCAAGAACCGTCTCACGCTTGGAATTCTTCCACTTACCGCACCGCCATTCAGCAGTAACACAAATCCAGATTGCGATCTAAAATCATCTTTGTCGGTTGGAAGCTAGCATCGGTGTAACCATTTACAACGAGCTCTTCCTCACCTCCATAGACAAGGAACACATCTTTAGTTCTTCTCAAGTACTTCAAGATGTTCTTTACGCAATCCAGTGACTTTCACCGATCTCGATCGTATCTACTCGTAGCACTTAAAGCATACGAAACATCCGGGCGTGTACAAAGCATGGCATACATAATGGACCCAATAGCCAAGCATATGGAATCGCATTCATTTTATCCCGCTCATCAGGTGTACTAGGATACTGATTCTTGCTAAGATTTATACCATGTGACATAGGTAGAAAACCTTTCTTGGAATCATGCATATTGAACCTTTTCAACACCTTGTCAATGTACGTATCTTGGCTTAATCCAATTAGCCTTTTGATCTATCTCTATAGATCTTGATGCCTGAATATATGCTGCCTCTCCTAAGTCTTTCATAGAGAAACTATTTTTAATGAAGACTTAACAGATTCGAAAGAAAGGAATGTCATTTCCGATCAGTAATATGTCATCCACATATAAGACCAGAAATACGAGTGCGCTCCCACTAGCCTTTTTGTAAACACAAGGCTCTTCTTCGTTCTTGATGAAACCAAACCCTTTGATTACTTCATCAAAACGAATGTTCCAACTCCGAGATGCCTGCTTTAATCCATAAATGGATCTTTGGAGCTTGCATATCTTTCCAATCGATTGCGGATCGACAAAGCTCGTGGGCTGTGTCATGTACACATCCTCACTCAGATTTCCATTAAGGAAAGCTGTTTTGACATCCATTTGCCATATTTCATAGTCGAAATATGCAGCAATCGCTAGAATGATCCGAATAGACTTTAGCATTGCGACGGGCGAAAAAGTTTCATCATAATCAATACCTTGAATTTGTTTGAAACCTTTGGCCACCAATCGCGCTTTATAGATGTGAACATTTCCATGTATGTCTATCTTTTTCTTGAAAACCCATTTGCATTCAATGGTTTTAACACCATCAGTGGATCAACCAAGTTCCAAAACTTGATTATCGTGCATGGATTCAATTTCGATCTCATGGCTTCAAGCCATTTCTCGTAGTCCGTCCCACCATTGCTTCTTCATAGGTCTTAGGCTCATCGTTGTCTAACAACAATATGTCCCGTTGTTGAGTAGTCAAGAACATGTACCTCTCGGTGCACGACGTGACCTTTCGACCTACGTGGTGCCGTGTGTCCACAACAGTTCTTCAACGCTTGTTCATCCCGCTGTGGTTCTCAGAGGAGCTGAAACGTTATCGTGTTTCTTGAATTTCTTCAAGTTGCACTGTGCTCCCACTATCCCTTCTTGAGAGAAACTCTTTCTCTAAGAAGACACCATGCCAAGCGACAAACACTTTGCCTTCTCCTCGATTATAAAAGTAATATCCTTTTGTTTTCTTAGGATACCCGATAAAGAAGCATTTATCGATTTAGGAGTGAGCTTATCAGATTGTAAACGTTTTACATAAGCCTCACATCCCCAAATCTTAAGAAAAGACAAGCTAGGGCGTTGTCCCGTCCACATCTCATATGGTGTCTTTTCTCACGATTTTGATGGAACCTCGCTTAGTGTGAACGCGTCGTTTCAAGAGCGCACTTCAAAAAGACAACGGAAGATCACTTTGGCTCATCATGGAGCGCACCAAATCTAATAAGGTGCGATTTCTCCGTTCAGATACCCCATTCCATTGAGGTGTTCCTGGCGGAGTCAATTGTGGAACAATTCCACAATCCTTTAGATGATTGCTAAACTCATGGCTCAAATACTCGCCTCCACGATCAGATCGTAGAAACTTGATTGTCTTGCCTAAATGATTTTGCACTTCATTTTGGAATTCTTTGAACTTTTCAAAGGATTCGGACTTATGCTTCATCAGGTAGATATACCCATATCTACTAAAGTCATCAGTAAAAGTTATGAAGTACTGAAAACCACCTCTAGCTGTTAAGCTCATTGGTCCACATACATCAGTATGTACAAGTGCCAATAAGTCATTTGCCCGTTCACCTTGACCGGTGAAAGGTGCCTTTGTCATCTTGCCAAGTAAACAAGATTTGCATGTCTCTAATGATTCAAAATCAAATGAGTGCAGAATACCATCTCTATGGAGCTTCTGCATACGTTTCTTATTTATGTGACCTAAGCGACAGTGCCAAATAAACGTGGGATTCAAATCATTCGGACGTTGTGTAACATCCCAATTTTTGCCTTTATTTTGAAGAAATAATTTTAAATCAATTATTTCCAATTATCTGGAATTTTCAGAATTTAAAGTTTCTGTTGAAAAGAAAATTTAAGGTCAAAATAAGTTGGAAATATTTTTCATATGTTTAAAACATCATCAGTGAATTATGTGAATTTTTCTGGAATTTTTGGAATTTATTTGGTATTTTTCTGAATATTTTAAGCCTTCTAATGTTTTCCGGAATTTTCAAAATCATTTTAAAATCCAAAACCCTCCCGGATTGCCACGTGGCGCCCATCTGGCCGTTCATCCGCGCCGCCCGAACCATCTCGGCCTCTCGCTCTCATCCCGCCTTCACTCCTCCGCTGGCCGACACTTGGCATCCATCCGCTCAATCCGCCCGCACCCGCGCTAATCTCAGCCTCTCGCTCCCACTTACCGCTTCAGTCGCTTTATTCTCTTCTCCTCCCGACGCGTGTCGTCATCTTGACCGTTTATGATTGCCGACAGATCGCAGCCGCCCGCTGCCACTTAGTACACCCCATCGGCTCAGATTTAAATCTGGTTGCGGATTGAATCTCAACCGCATCCTTTCACTTACCCTTCACTCATCATCCTACGGCCTTGATTACTTTCCTCTCGCGCGCGTCGTGCATCCGAGCCGCCGCCGCCTTCTCTCCTTCCCTCTCTCACCGACATGCGGGGCCCATCGCCGATCGCCTTCCCGCCACCTTCTTCCTCCCGCGCCTCGCCGCTACCGCTTATTAATCAAAAACGAAGCTTTAAAAGCTTCGCTCTTAACAATTATTTCCCGCACTAATGCACATTCAAATAGCCGCCTTCCCGCAACCGCTTACGCATTATTTCATCTAATTATGCATCGCGCGCCGCCGCCTTCATTCTCCGGCAGTTCCAAGTCCGCGAGCTTATACTGCCGCTACCGCCTCATCCTCTATAAAACCTGCCGCCCGAGCCGTGTCTCGCCTCCCTTCGCTTCCACCTCCAATTGCCCACCGCCGAGCCGAGCCCTCCTGCGCTTGATTTCTCCGTCGCCACCTTCCACTCCGCGAGCAATCGCCGCCGCTTCAAGCCTTCCCGAGATTCACCGGAGCATCTCGACGTTGCCGGTGCCCAGCGATCTCAGCGACCACTTTTCGAGTTATTGCGACCGAACCCCTCCGCCGCCGTGAAGCCTCTCCGACCGCCCCTTTTTGCCGCCTCGCCGATCCGACCATCCTCGTAATCGCGCAAGGTACCAAAGCATTCCCCGTCACTCCCTCTTGCTTTTGCGCACATCGGCCGGCGCCGCCGCCCGCCGGAATGCCGGTGACCCTCGGGTCCCGCGCGCCTCCGTCGGCCGGCGTGCCACGCCACCGGCTGCGTCCGGTGGCAACAGACGTGGATGCCACCGGGATGCCGTGTCGGACAAAACCCGCCACGCCAAGACTCACACACACGCCGCCGCCACGCCGGCCGCCGTACACGCGGGCGCACGGCGGCGACCACGTGTATGTCACGTTGCTCCGCCGGCCTCCCCGCTGTTAATCCTTAAGAGGATTACCTACCCTTATGGGGTAGGCAGTGCCTCCCCGCTCACTTGGCTAGCGCCGCTCTCTTCCCCACTCCTTCGGCGCGCGTTCGAGCCCCGCTCCGCGCGCTGAGGTTGAGTTTTCTCCGTTTTAATCCGCGCTGACAAGTAGGCCCCACCCGTCAGCGACCACCCCTCTGCGCTAGTCACTGACAAGTGGGTCCCGAGTCCAGTGGGTTCCACCTGTCAGAGACTGATTGTATTGCGGATTCACTGACCAGTGGACCCCACCTGTCGGTAATTTCCGAATTTCTAGATTTAATTAAATCTGAGAATTTCAAATAGCCATATCTTTTTCATTTTAACTCCAAATTGGTCCATTCAAATTTCTAAATTTATCAAAAATTTCAATCTTTCAATTGGTATGTTTACTTTCAATTTTTGAATTTTTATTTTATTTTATTTATTTGGTTTGCTCGATTTACGTGTAGAGACCGATTTGTCCGAGGTTTTGCAAGAGCAAGTTGTGGAAGATTTCAACCAGACACAGGAAGGCAAGTCTCCTTTGAACATTTTGCTCCCATGTTTTGCAAGTTTCCTTTGATCAACTTGCTCAAATGATTTGGAAAAATGTTTAGGTAGTTATTTTAAATTAATGCATGCTTATGTTATATCAAGTGATAATTTGATTTAGAAAATTTAGTTAAAGACCCAATTTGTTATACCTTCCATTGAAAATTATTTACCTTGTACCATTGTCAACTTAGGATATCCCTTTGACTCAATAATGAGTTAGCATTACATTGGTTGAATGTTTAAAATACTAGCAAATGCTTAGCGTAGCAAATCAACGTGTTAATACTCAAATGAGTGGCATGTTTATCAAATGTTTTGATGAATGATTTGTTTGAACATTGGTAATGGATGTTACCATTGTTAAATGCTTTGTTTGAAAAGTGGTAATGGGTGTTATCACTGTTAATTTAAAAGTAAAAATGAATTCAAAGGAAAAGTTGACAAGGGTGGATGGAAGGTTTGGTGAGTGCGATTAGCACGAGAATGTTTGGAATTGTGAATGAGCCACCCAGTCGCTTAAGGACCGACGCTTGTGTTTGTCCAAACTGAGCAAAACAGTACAACCACAAGTCTATATGGGTACGACCTAGCTAACTAACCTATAAAAGTTTAGCTTAAATATCACCAGTGGTGTATTGGGTGCCAGGGTATTCTGGTTACTCATAGTGAGGAACAGGGTTTACTGTACTCACATGGCGCGAGAGGGGGCTCCAACTCGTGGATTCGAGTTGTGGTGAAACCTTAGCGGGTGGTATTTAAACTATACTGGAGTAGGTGAAAAGCTTTGTGATAATTTATCTGAGTCTTATGCCAAAGGAAGCATGTTGACTGCAAGGATGACTTATCTATTGTGGGTAAAGTTGTACACCCTCTGCAGAGTAAAACTATTCGAATAGCCGTGCCCACGGTTAAGGGCGAGCAAGGAATGCATTCACATGGTAGAAGTTTTGGTTTTGATTTCAAAACAAAATGAATTGGAGAAAAACTCGGGAGTAGTATAACTCTCGTGATGTTCAGATCGGGGGGTGTAACATGAGGTTTTGAAAATTGGCTGTGATGGTCTGAGGTATTAGTGTTGGTAGTTTAACCTTCACTAAAGTACTTATCCAATTTCAATTATTAAAAACAAGTTGTTTACAAAATGGCTTTTAAAGTAATTATGTAGATTTGAAATAAAATGCTGATTTTTGCAAATAAACCATATAGCCTTCCTTTGTGAAACCTTACATCTATGCATTTTTCCCAAGACTTGCGGAGTACATTTTGTACTCACCGTTGCTCTATAAATATAAAAGCAGAGAATGAAGAAGATCAAGCCGAGAGTATGACTTCTGCGCCAATGTGGATGCGGTGGATTATTCTCGGATGCCTAGGATTCGTTTCCCCACTCAATTGCCTGTGGCAGATTGATGGGTCGACTGTTTATCTTCATTTGCTTCCGCTGTGTTTATTTTTGCTTGAGGTTCTGTGAACCTTAGTAAGGCAATGGCCTTTGTAAAACTTCAGTTACTATCGTAATAAAGCGTTGTTGGCAATGTATCATCTTTTCTGTTTGAACTGTGTGTACTAGCATTGATCTCTGGGACTAGTACAGTAATACACAGGGGTCTAGGAGTTTTACTCCGGTCTCACGTATGGTATCGAGCCATCTTGACTGTAGGACGAGCCCTAGGTTTTGGGAAACTTTAAGGATTTATATTTAATAAAAATTTATGTACAAAAATATAAGTTTCTTTTGCTTCTACTCTTTTCTTACTTAGTATCTTGTTCTTGTCCTACTCTCATTATTTAAAAATCTTTCTTGATCTCTCCTTATTTTCAAACTTATAGATGGCGGGTTCTTCGTCGTCTTCACCCCATGGGATCACCATTCTCATGGCGAGAGTGAGGAGCTTTGCGACTCTTCTCGACGATTAATGCAGCATCGAAATATAATCAACACCCATTTTCAGAGGGCGGAACACTAGAGTGATGACTATGGATTCATGGATCATGGAGGTATTCATCTATGCTCGGATGGGCAGCTTGACCCGTCATCGCAGGATTGAGCACCCTCGGACCCACTGTACGGACGCTATCCAGGATGTAGCCAAGATGGCGATAGCAGAATTGTGCAGGAGACACAAGGAGGAGTTACGACAGTCGCCCTTCTGCTTCTTTCCGACTACCAGAGCGGGACAGACCCACCCTGAGGCCTTCCAGATCGTGGTGGACGACCCACGCCTGTCTCATCAGGTGCAGTTCACCCAAGCATCGTCCGCGACTTACGCCAGAGCTCAGCAGGAGATAGGACTTCTCCGGATGCTTCTGACGTCGAGCTACGACCACTCCGACACTCTCCGAGCACAGCTGCTTCAGAGTGAGGCCGCCCACGCCGATGCTGTACAGGCAAGGACAGCTGCTGAGGCAGAGGTGGAGCGTCTTCGAGCTGCCACCACTACACCAACTCCACCAGCTCCTGTTGCTGCTCCGGTCAGACCCTCAGGACCTCGCACTAGGCTCACGGCAAGGAAGAGTGTGCGACGCCCCAGTCCGCTACCCGACCTCGACATCGGCGGATCCAGCCGAGGACGCCAGCGCTTCCGTTCCAGATCACCTACTTTCAGCCAGAGCCGATCACGGTCGCGTTCGCCGAACAACTGCAGTGGTTGTGGACAGAGTCACTCGTCGGACTCAGAGGAGGATCCCGAGGAGGAGCCAGAGGAGCGTATCATCGTTGAGGACAATTAGATGTTAGATAGACTACCCCTTCTTCAGTTATTTATCGATACTAGAACGCTTTTATAATGTTATGATGTAATAAAATGGATTGTACCAAGCCTTGTGCATTTGTGGTACAGCCATTTTCAAAAGTTAATTTGAATTTCAAAAGTCGAGTTTTCTCAATCTGTTGTGTTAATCTTGTGTGTTGTTTTGGGATGATAAATTGCCCTGCCTCTCATCTATGCTTTTCCTCTTTTCTGACTTTTCTTGATGGAGCTTGGATGGTGAACACGAGAAGCAACATCAACAACAACCCAATACCAACAACAATGAAGCCCCAATTCCACCTCCGCACCCAAGTTCCCAACATGGAACAAATGATGGCCATGCAACTTCAACTTCTTCGTGCTTTGGCCCAAAATCAAGTCAATCAAGCTCAACAAGTACCTATTCAACCACCGCAGTCTAAGCTCGGGGAATTCATGAGGACCCGACCTCCGACCTTCGCAGGATCTGCCGATCCGTTGGAGGCGGATGATTGGATCAAGGAAGTGGAAAGGAAGCTGAATCTAGCTCAATGTGCTGAACATGAGAAGGTTATGTACGCTGCTCATCAACTCCAAGGAGTTGCTGCCAATTGGTGGGACAATTCTCGCACAGCACACCGTGATGCCCGAACATTGGTTGGGCGAAATTTTGGAAGCCTTCCGTAATGCTCATATTCCTATGAGTATTATGGAAATGAAGAGGAAGGAGTTCCATCATCTGCAGCAGGAAACTGAGCGTTTCCGCTTATTTAAGCAAATTCATTCAGCTATCTAGATATGCCCTGAAAGATGTGGCGATGATGCCGCAAAGATTTGGAGGTTCATGGGAGGATAGACCCCAACCTCAAGGTTCAATTAGTCTCCAATGACTACCCTACTTTTCAGCATCTAGTGAATAAAGCTTTATTGCAAGAAGATGCTCAACGCCAACTCTTCGACTCCGGAAGAGGAAGTTCCAAGCTCAGCGATCATGCGGCGGTTCACGATTCACGCCACCACAAGACAACCGACCTCCAAGTACATAGTCATATAAGGACACCGATTTCTGCACCTCGCCCTTTACCTCAAGCTCCTAGAACTGGAAATGCAGCCCAATCGCAAGAAAGCAAATGTAGCTGCAGGAGTGCAATGCTACAATTGCAAAAATATGGGACACTATGCCAAGAATCGCCCACGTAAACGTCAGCGGTAACCCCGTTCGTTTCAATCTTGACCCTACACCAAAGAAGAGCTCCAACCAATGGTCAAGGTCGTGGAAGCCCTCAAACTCCCAAGACTCCACAAAACATTAATCGAGGGCGATCAACCATGTTACCGCAGATGCGTGGAAGATGCACCGGCGTAGTTCGGGTAAGTTTCTAGTGAACTCGATCAAAGAATTATATTATTTGATTCGAGCTACACATTCTTTCGTAACAAAGGCTTTTGTTGAAAAGAATAATTGGAAAATTTGTTTGCTAAAGGACCTTATGATAGTCCAATCTCCCGAAAAGAATTGAGGACTAATTTGGTTAGCCCTAGTGCAACCATAATTATAAGCGGAGTAAAGTTCCTAGCTAACCTTATTATAATAGACTCGATGGCCTAGATATAATACTTGGTATGGATTGGTTGACCAAGTATAAAGG
The DNA here is from genome assembly GCA_036346265.1 of Melocanna baccifera. Classification (NCBI taxonomy): domain Eukaryota; kingdom Viridiplantae; phylum Streptophyta; class Magnoliopsida; order Poales; family Poaceae; genus Melocanna; species Melocanna baccifera. The sequence goes on along the minus strand of CM070704.1, from coordinate 17,390,686 downwards.
ATAGATAGATTGTGCCAATCGTGCCATTATCCTTACCAATTCTGATGGAATTCAGATAAGACATGAGGCAGTTATGCACTCAAAGAAGGACAGTATGTTGACCAGCCTAAAAGGGAAAAGTTTGGAAGATGTGTCGATAGTTCGCGAGTACCCCGATGTTTTTCCTGAAGATTTGCCAGGATTACCACCTGATCGAGAAGTTGAATTTGTTATAAATCGTGCCTGGTACAGCTCCAATATCAAAGAGACCCTATCGGATGTCAGCCGATGATTTAGCGTAAGTCAAGAGGCGATCCAAGAATTATATGAGAAAGGATTCATCGCACCAAGTTCTTCGCCTTGGGAGCCCCAAAGCTTCTAGTAAAGAAGAAGGATGGTAGTCAACGGATGTGCGTTGATTATCGAGCTTTAAATGAAGTCACTATAAAGAATAAGTATCCCTTACCTCGGATCGATGATTTGTTTGACCAACTCATAGGATCAAGTGTCTTTTCCAAGATTGATCTTCGGTCAGGATATCATCAGTTGAAGATTAGACTGAAGATATACCAAAGACAGCCTTCGCCACAAGATATGGATTATATGAGTATACGGTGATGTCTTTTGGTCTGACAAATGCACCGGCATACTTCATGAACTTGATGAATAAAGTCTTCATGGATTATTTAGATAAGTTTGTTGTTGTTTTCATAGATGACATTCTTATCTATTCAAGAATAATAAAGAACATGAAGGTCATCTAAGGATAGTGTTGCAAAGACTCGTGAACACCGCTTATATGCCAAATTTAGCAAATGTGCATTTTGGTTAAAAGAAATTGAGTTTTTGGGACATGTGATCTCAGCAGAAGGAGTATCCAGAGATCCCGGAAAAGTTAAGGATGTATTAAATTGGACTCCACCCAAGACAATGTAGAGATCCAAGTTTTTAGGGATTAGCCGGTTACTATCGTCGATTTATTGAAAGCTTTTCCAAGATTGCGGACCTTTAACCCACCATGTTAAAGAAGGAGAAGAAATTTGAGTGGAGTAAATCCGTGAGGATAGTTTTCAAGAGTTAAAGAAAAGGTTAACTTCAGACTGGTTCTGCGTTACCCGATATTCAAAAGATTTTGAGATATTTTGTGATGCTTCAAAACAAGGTCTTGGTTGTGTACTAATGCAAGAAGGAAGGGTGGTAGCTTATGCATCAAGGCGATTAAGACCGCATGAAGAAAATTATCCCACTCATGATTTAGAACTAGTCATTTGTTGTGCATGCTCTAAAGTTATGGAGGCATTACTTAATCGATGTCGGTGTGAGATATATACAGATCATAAAAGTTTAAAGTATATATTCACCCAGCCTGACCTTAATATGAGACAAAGAAGATGGCTCGAATTGATAAAGGATTATGATGTGGGAATACACTATCATCCAGGAAAAGCTAATGTAGTAGCCGATGCTTTGAGTCGAAAGAGTCATATAAATAATCACAATTCGGATAAGCGATTAACCCTCCATAAAGAATTTCAACGATTAAATTTGGAAATAGTTAACGAAGGTATTCTCATGCGCATTGAAGGTTCACCCTACCTTGGAAGATCAAATCAAGGCAGCCCAACGAGAGGATGAATATGTTAAAAAAATTAAAGAGAATATGAAGAAAGGTAAAGCGCTTGGATTTTCAGAAGATGAAGAAGGGACTCTTTGGTTTGGAAAGAGAATACTAGTACCCGAGAAAAAGGAAATAAAAGATTTAATCTTAAAAGAAGCTCATGAATCAGATATTCAATTCATCCCGAAGTACAAAAATGTATCAGATTTAAAGGAAAGTTACTTGGTGGAACAGTATGAAAAGGAAATTGCAGAATATGTAGCCTTGTGTGACATATGTCAAAGAGTTAAAGCGAGCATCAAAGACCTCTTTGGTCTTTTACAACCTCTGCATATACCGAATGGAAATGGGAGGAAATTGGAATGGATTTCATAACAGGACTACCAAGAACCAAGTTAGGTTATGACTCAATTTGGGTTATAGTTGACCGTTTAACAAAAATTGCTCATTTTATACCAGTGAAGACTACATATTCGGGAGATAGATTGGCAGAGCTTTACATGTCAAAAATTGTGTGTTTGCATGGAGTTCCAAAGAGAATCGTGTCAGATAGAGGAACACAATTTACCTCAAGATTTTGGCGAAGCTTCATGAAGTTTTGGGCACCAATTTAAATTTCAAGATCGCTTACCATCCTCAAACAGATGGTCGAATGAACGGTAAATCAGATATTGAAGATATGCCGAGAGCATGTGCTTTAGCCAATAAAGCCACTGGGATCAAAGTTTGCCCTATGCGGAATTCTCATATAATAATAGTTATCAATCTAGTCCAAGATGTCTCCGTTTGAAGCTTTGTATGGCGAGAAAATGTAGAACGCCGTTATATTGGTCGAGACCGAGAGAGTCAAGTATTCGGACCGGATATCTTGAAGTTAGCGTAAGATCAAGTTCGCTTAATCCGAGACCGATTGAAAACAGCCTGAGACTGCACAAAAGAGTTATGCCGATAATCGTCGAAGAATGTTGGAATTTAAGCCAGCGATCATGTGTATCCAAAGTGTCACCTATGAAAGGGATGCGTCGATTTAAAGTCGAGGGTAAGCTTGCCCCAAGGTATATTGGACCATTTCTAGTTATAGCAAGAAGAGGTGAAGTCGCTTATCGCCTAGAACTTCCTCCTCGCTTGTCGATGTACATGATGTATTTCATGTATCACGATTGAAAAAGTGTTTGAGAGTACTAGAGGAGTTGATACCTTTTGAGGATGTTGATTTAAAGGAAGATTTGACGTACCTAGAATTTCCTATCAAGATTTTAGAAGAGGCAGAACGCCGCACAAGAAACAAGACTATCAAATTCTGCAAAGTGCAATGGAGCAACCGTCCCGTAATCGAAGCAACACGGGAACGAGAAGAGGATCTTGACGAGTTTCTGATCTATTTCTCGCTTTTTCGAATCTCGGGTCGAGATTCCTTCTAAGGGGGTAGGTTTGTAACATCCCAATTTTTGCCTTTATTTTGAAGAAATAATTTTAAATCAATTATTTCCAATTATCCGAATTTTCAGAATTTAAAGTTTCATTGAAAAGAAAATTTAAGGTCAAAATAAGTTGGAAATATTTTTCATATGTTTAAAACATCATCAGTGAATTATGTGAATTTTTCTGGAATTTTTGGAATTTATTTGGTATTTTTCTGAATATTTTAAGCCTTCTAATGTTTTCTGGAATTTTCAAAATCATTTTAAAATCCAAAACCCTCCCGGATTGCCACGTGGCGCCCATCTGGCCGTTCATCCGCGCCGCCCGAACCATCTCGGCCTCTCGCTCTCATCCCGCCTTCACTCCTCCGCTGGCCGACACTTGGCATCCATCCGCTCAATCCGCCCGCACCCGCGCTAATCTCAGCCTCTCGCTCCCACTTACCGCTTCAGTCGCTTTATTCTCTTCTCCTCCCGACGCGTGTCGTCATCTTGACCGTTTATGATTGCCGTATTAGATCGCAGCCGCCCGTTGCCACTTAGTACACCCCATCGGCTCAGATTTAAATCCGGTTGCCGGATTGAATCTCAACCGCATCCTTTCACTTACCCCTTCACTCATCATCCTACGGCCTTGATTACTTTCCTCTGCCGCGCGTCGTGCATCCGAGCTGTCGCCGTCGCCTTCTCTCCTTCCCTCTCTCACTGACATGCGGGGCCCATCGGCCAGTCGTCTTCCCCGCCACCTTCTTCCTCCCCGCGTCTCGCCGCTGCCGCCATTAATCAGAAAAACTGAAGCTTTAAAAGCTTCAGTTTCTTGGCCAATTATTTCCCCGCACTAATGCACATTCAAATAGCCGCCTTCCCGCAACCGTTTCTGGCATTATTTCATCTAATTATGCACTGTGCGCCGTCGCCTTCATTCTCCGGGCAGTTCCAAGTCCGGCGAGCTTCGCGCTGCCGTTACCGGCCTCATCCCTCTATAAAACCTGCCGCCCGAGCTGTGTCTCAGTTCCCTTTCGCTTTCTCCACCTCCAATTGCCCACTGTCGAGCCGAGAGCCCTCCTGCGCTTGATTTCCTCCGTCGGCCACCTTCCACTCCGGCGAGCAATCGCCGCCGCTTCAAGCCTTCCCGAGATTCACTGGAGCATCCTCGACGTTGCTGGTGCCCAGGCGATCTCAGGCGACCACTTTTCTGAGTTATTGCGACCCCGGAACCCCTCCGCCGCCGTGAAGCCTCTCCGACCGCCGCCCCTTTTTGCCGTCTCGTCGATCCGACCATCCTCGTAATCGCGCAAGGTACCAAAGCATTCCCGTCACTCCTCTTGCTTTTGCGCGACATCGGCGGCGCGCGCCGCGGAATGCCGGTGACCCTCGGGTCCCGCGCCTCCGTCGGCCGGCGTGCCACGTCACCGGCTGCGTCCGGTGGCAACAGACGTGGATGCCACCGGATGCCGTGTCGGCACAAAACCCGCCACGCCAAAGACTCCACACACACTCGCCTCGCCACGCCGGCCGCTCGTACACCACGTGGCGCACCGGTGGCGCCACGTGTATGTCACGTTGCTCGCCGCCCTCCCGCCGTTAATCCTAAGAGGATTACCTACCCTTATGGGGTAGGCGGTGCCTCCCGCTCACTTGGCTAGCGCCGCTCTCTTCCCCACTCCTTGGCGCGCGTTCGAGCCCGCTCCGCTGCCGAGGTTGAGTTTTCTCCGTTTTAATCCGCGCTGACAAGTAGGCCCCACCCGTCGGCGACCACCCCTCTGCGCTAGTCACTGACAAGTGGGTCCCGAGTCCAGTGGGTTCCACCTGTCAGAGACTGATTGTATTGCGGATTCACTGACCAGTGGACCCCACCTGTCGGTAATTTCCGAATTTCTAGATTTAATTAAATCTGAGAATTTCAAATAGCCATATCTTTTTCATTTTAACTCCAAATTGGTCCATTCAAATTTCTAAATTTATCAAAAATTTCAATCTTTCAATTGGTATGTTTACTTTCAATTTTTGAATTTTTATTTTATTTTATTTATTTGGTTTGCTCGATTTACGTGTAGAGACCGATTTGTTCGAGGTTTTGCAAGAGCAAGTTGTGGAAGATTTCAACCAGACACAGGAAGGCAAGTCTCCTTTGAACATTTTGCTCCCATGTTTTGCAAGTTTTCTTTGATCAACTTGCTCAAATGATTTGGAAAAATGTTTAGGTAGTTATTTTAAATTAATGCATGCTTATGTTATATCAAGTGATAATTTGATTTAGAAAATTTAGTTAAAGACCCAATTTGTTATACCTTCCATTGAAAATTATTTACCTTGTACCATTGTCAACTTAGGATATCCCTTTGACTCAATAATGAGTTAGCATTACATTGGTTGAATGTTTAAAATACTAGCAAATGCTTAGCGTAGCAAATCAACGTGTTAATACTCAAATGAGTGGCATGTTTATCAAATGTTTTGATGAATGATTTGTTTGAACATTGGTAATGGATGTTACCATTGTTAAATGCTTTGTTTGAAAAGTGGTAATGGGTGTTATCACTGTTAATTTAAAAGTAAAAATGAATTCAAAGGGAAAAGTTGACAAGGGTGGATGGAAGGTTTGGCTGGTGCAGTTAGCACGAGAATGTTTGGAATTGTGAATGAGCCACCCTGGTCGTTTAAGGACCGACGCTTGTGTTTGTCCAAACTGAGCAAAACAGTACAACCACAAGTCTATATGGGTACGACCTAGCTAACTAACCTATAAAAGTTTAGCTTAAATATCACCAGTGGTGTATTGGGTGCCAGGGTATTCTGGTTACTCATAGTGAGGAACAGGGTTTACTGTACTCACATGGCGCGAGAGGGGGCTCCAACTCGTGGATTCGAGTTGTGGTGAAACCTTAGCGGGTGGTATTTAAACTATACTGGAGTAGGTGAAAAGCTTTGTGATAATTTATCTGAGTCTTATGCCAAAGGAAGCATGTTGACTGCAAGGATGACTTATCTATTGTGGGTAAAGTTGTACACCCTCTGCAGAGTAAAACTATTCGAATAGCCGTGCCCACGGTTAAGGGCGAGCAAGGAATGCATTCACATGGTAGAAGTTTTGGTTTTGATTTCAAAACAAAATGAATTGGAGAAAAACTCGGGAGTAGTATAACTCTCGTGATGTTCAGATCAGGGGGTGTAACCTGAGGTTTTGAAAATTGGCTGTGATGGTCTGAGGTATTAGTGTTGGTAGTTTAACCTTCACTAAAGTACTTATCCAATTTCAATTATTAAAAACAAGTTGTTTACAAAATGGCTTTTAAAGTAATTATGTAGATTTGAAATAAAATGCTGATTTTTGCAAATAAACCATATAGCCTTCCTTCGTGAAACCTTACATCTATGCATTTTTCCCAAGACTTGCGGAGTACATTTTTGTACTCACCTGTTGCTCTATAAATATAAAAGCAGAGAATGAAGAAGATCAAGCTGGAGAGTATGACTTCTGCGCCGAATGTGGATGCGGTGGATTATTCTCGGATGCCTAGGATTCGTTTCCCCAGTCAATTGCCTGTGGCAGATTGATGGGTCGACTGTTTATCTTCATTTGCTTCCGCTGTGTTTATTTTTGCTTGAGGTTCTGTGAACCTTAGTAAGGCAATGGCCTTTGTAAAACTTCAGTTACTATCGTAATAAAGCGTTGTTGGCAATGTATCATCTTTTCTGTTTGAACTGTGTGTACTAGCATTGATCTCTGGGACTAGTACAGTAATACACAGGGGGTCTAGGAGTTTTTACTCCGGGTCTCACACGTTGCCTCTTTGCATTAATGTTATAGACCGGTGACCCTTCAAGAGTAAGAACGTATAACCCATTCACCAATGGAGTATGACAATAGAACATATCTTTGAAATAAAGAGAACAACCATTGTCCATAGATTTAAAGTCATAACCTTCTGCTTGCAAACATGAAGCAGAAATAATGTTCTTTGAAAGAGATGGAACACAATAACAATTATTCAATTCCAAAACTAATCCTGAAGGTAAAGACAATGGCATGGTGCCAACAGCTACCGCAGCAACTTTTGCTCCATTGCCAACGCCAAGATCCACTTCGCTCCTCCTCAAACTTCTACTTCTTATTAGCCCTGCAACGATTTGCAAATGTGAGCAACCGATCCGGTATCAAATACCCAAGAATCGAGTTGATGAAGTAGCAAGATTGATCTCTATAACATTTATACCGGAGTGGAAGTCGTACTTCCCTTCTTCTTCTCAAGATCCTCCAAGTACTTTGGGCGCCTTTTCCAATGTCCCGATTGCTTACAGAGTAACAATCGCATCGAGATGAGCATCGCCCTTCTTGTCTTTCTTGGCCTTAGAACTGCTCGCGATCGCATCACGAGCTTTCTTTCTTTGACCGCGATTCTCTTGACATAGGGCTTGCCCTTGCCTTTCTGCATCATCATCACATGATTGCTGCTTTTCTTAATGCTTTCCTCAGATTTTAGCATCCCATGCAACTCACCCGAGGTCTTGTCCAGTTGTTCATGTGAAAGTTCATTATGAATGGCTCAAAGCTCGGGAAGCGATCAGTAGAATCACATCGATAGCCAACTCTTGGCTAAGGGGAAAACCAAGCTTTTCCAGACTCTCAATGTAGCCAATCATCTTAATCACATGAGGGCTGACGGGATTCCCTTCTGCAAGCCTGCACGCAAATAAGGACTTTGAAGTATTGAACCTCTCAGCCCTTGCTTGGTTCTCAAACATACCACGTAACCCCACAATGATATTGTAGGCATCTGTGTTCTCATATTGCTTCAAGCTCGAGAGGACATTGTGGCAAGCATGAGACAGCTCACATCAAGGCAATCATTCGTTTGCTTCTCATAAGCTCTCCGTGCAGCCACAGTAGCATTATCAGGCAAGTCTTCGGGGTAAGGAGACTCAAGGACATACTCCTTGCGCTCTTGCTTGAGAACAATTCTCAAGTTGCGATACCAATCCAAATAGTTTGTTCCATTGAGTTTTTCTTTCTCAAGAACAGATCGCAAATTAAAAGTCTTGGATGCGGCGTTAGTGACATGATCTACAACACAAGAATATGCAAAGTTTAGCACTATGTTTATGTTCATCTTTTATTAAACTATTTAGCAAAAGACTCCCACTATGAGTTTTGCAACAAAACTCCTCTAAGTTACATAGTGGGTAAAGATCCTCATTTCACTAATTCCTAGTGAGCTTTGGCATCACGGCTAGAAAACTAGTGATATGGGTAAGCAACACTTTGCTAATCACATCCCTATGTGACTCTACTTTGGGTGACATTAGTATGCCTCGGCCCCAATCTATGCCCCAAGGTCCAAAACTATTTTGATAACCTTGTTAAGTAAACCAAATGCTTCCGCATGTAGATGTCCGACATCTACCCCAAATGATGATGATAACCGATGGCACTCTACTTTGATAGACCTACCATGCGGTGATCATTATCTTTTGGTGCAACATATGGAAGGGCATTAACACCTAATTTTAAGAGGGATTCTATCCTACCAAAGCAACATATCACATATATCATTGCATAAGAATAAGATAGATAACATCATAGATAAACACATTTAACTGTGAAGTAGTATGGCCCAAAAATGGTGATATCCATCTCCAAGTAGGTGTAGACGATCTCCATCCTCCACATCACTCCTTTAGGCCACCATGCTTAAAAGCTTGTAACCTCAAAACTAGGCTACTACCTATAATAGCTAGAAATCGAAGATTACAAAGATAGATTCAAGCATTAAGGTCGACACGCAGTCGTTAAATACAATATATACAGCTAACAATAGCTGAAATAATCATGACACGCAGCCATGAGCGAATGTTACATGCATCACATACATCTCATACATTCAAATAAGCTATAGGGCCATACTATTCACATCATTCTCTGCAAAAACAAGTTAGACGTAGAATCGCATTCTACCTAACGATGTGAACCCAAGACGCTATACAAGGGGATACACGGTGGGCGGGGTCGATGGGGAGCCGCCCCGCGGGTTCGTGGCAGCGCCACAACCTCACTGCAATTACATAGATCGCATCTATGAAATCGCTATGAAAATCTTATCGAGCCGATCAAATCAACCCAAATCCGAGCCATTCAAAATGTCTCAATTTTCATTAGATCAATCATATTGATCATCGCGATCGGTATACTTGAGGAGACCACAACACAAGACCTCGATCGTTGGCTCGATCAAGCGATTGTCGCAGATTAGCCCCGATGGTGATTCCAAATGGTAGGGGCAAGTTGCGCGTACATCAAAGAAGGAGCACGAACTAATCTTTTTGGCCTTGTGATGCTATCAACTCATACCAATTTCAACCCCTTATGACCGATTGATCTCATCAACCCGTGCTACCTTATTTAGACGCAATAGATCCAATCTACTACTATCGCATATCAACATATATGCGCGATCCAGATGCAAACTAAGCAAGATGGCTCGATACCACTATTGGAATACGCGTAGGCTACGGGCGAAAAACAAAACTTTTCTACCGTGCACCAAGAACATCATGCTAAGGAAGGATCATGGATCGTTACCACTTAAACGCGCAGCGCAAATGAAGAAGAATTGGAAACCGATCCAATCTCGCGCGTCGAGGTAGTAGTGGAAGTAGCCGATCGTCCCGAACAGATCGTCTCTCCACGCACGCCGATCAACATCGCAACGAGCAGCGCCTCCACCGGTATCCACACGTCCGGGCCGAACGCCGATCGCGAGTGTACTAGCACTCGTGAGCGACTAGGGTTTGGCTCGGGAGGTGGCGGCTAGGTTTTGCTAGATGTTAATCGGGACGAATCCTCCGCCCTCGCCTCCATATATATAGACCTCCTCACGTGGGCCTCGTGGACCGAGGCCCAATAGGAGTCTATTCGGATCTCTATCCGAATTGAGCCCATATCCGAATCATATTCGAATTAGTGTTCCAACCCGTTAAGCGTGCGACCACAGCAGGTTCACGTATACTTGGTCGTGACCGGAAACGCCTTTCCGATTACCATGTTAATAGCGGCCTCTAGTAAGACATATTAACCCCAAAGTATATGTAAAGATCATATCGGTGAACTCGTAATGTTCTCTCATGTACGAATCCCTTTGCCTCACGATATAGATTGAGCTCAAGGCGAGACTGTGTCATCCTCTTAATAGCTCAATCACTCTCTCGATTCCGTGATGGATTATAAACTCGTGATTGACTCCTCAATCACCTTGGCATGGCCATGCACTTTCATAATCCATTACATCGAGGGCCCAGAGATATCTCTCCCATAAGGAGGGCAAATTCTATCTTGATCATTCACATCCCACTACATGTTTCATGGCAAACCCAAGACTACTTTTATGACTACCCGATTCACGGAGTAGTGTTTAGTAGTCCCAAAATAAGCTACTACTCATGTTGGGAACCATGATGATCTCAAGTCTAAGGACTCTACATAAACACTACTTGAGACCAACTGATGACACATGGAATCTCTGCAGTGTCTCATGGCAGGTCTATCCAACATATGTTCACTAACACACGTCCATATTATTGATTTGGTATCACCATACCATGATCCATGAGACATGATCATCAATCAATACATATGCTGATCTTTGTCTTTGAATCATATTTGTTCCTCATATGATATACGATCAGGGATCATTTAGAAATAGCAACATCTTAGTATTTAAGAGTCTCATGAATAAGTCACATACTCATTGATCAATAATGATGATGTCTATTCCAAGGAACAAAGTAATGTATCATAAACATAGTATGTGATATATACAACATCTCCATGTTGCCTCTAGGGCATATCACTAACATGAGCACGGCAGGTGGATGCTTCCTCATGTCCTCATAGAAATCATATCCTAGACCCTGATTAAATCTGCAAATCTTAGATTGGTCTAGAATAAGATTGAGCTTCTTCTTGCCTCCTACAAATCTCTCGAGAGTATTCATAAGATACTGACACTCCCGAAAGAGAGAGGTGCAAGAAGAGCAGGGAGAAGGGGGAATAGCAGAGGGTAAGGAAGCAAAAGAAGAACCATCAGTAGAGGAAAGAATGGCTTGTGCACGCACAGCCGACTCTGATGGGACAGTCCTACTACTAGCAGGTTGGCTCCCGTTGCTAGGCGTCTCTACCTTACCCTTGGGCTTCTCCCCAACACCAGCACACACATTACAACATGATTGTGGCTTCTCTAGTAAATCCTTAGTTAGCTTCACACATTTTTCTTCCAAAACAATCAAGTCAGATTTTAGTTTATCACAATTTTTGCATGGTGAGCTAACAGGGTCCTTAGAAGCATATTTAGCTATTTTCTTGTTGTAATCAATCATTTCTTGGAATTGTTTAGAAACAGATTCAAGTTCAGCAGTTAATTTAGGACAATTTAAACATGAAGCAGTTGGCTCAATCAAAGAAGCATGTAATTCAGCAATTTTATGATCTGCTCTTTTAAGTTCATTTTAAGTTATTGCAATTTTCACAAGTTTGAGCAGATCAATAAGCATAGTGTAAAGACCTCTAAAAGCATTATCCTTATCCTCACATGAGGTGCAAGAAGTAGTCTGAAAATTAGAGGAAATAGAAGCAACCCTACTCATTTCTAGTTCAGCAAGCAGACTATCATTCTTCACCTTAAGCAAATCAAGCTCAGAAGTCAAACTATCATGAGAGGTCCTTAGCTTTTCCATATCTCCAAGCAAAGAAGAACATACATCACATTCGTCACGGGAGGGAGCAGATATAAGTGAAGTAAACTCCCGTGACGATCTCTCTACTTCCTTCTCAAGATCCACAACCCTAGCTCTAGATTTAGCATAGAACTTTCCTAACTTCAGAAATGCAGTATAGAGCTGGTCGTAGGAGGGACCTACCTCATCGGAGTCGCTGTAGAGCTCGCTGTCGCTGACGTCGTTGTCATTGGCCATGAAGCACATGCCGATGAAGTCGTCGCCGTCCTTGGGATCTTGATCATCCTTGTCGTCGTCGTTGCTCCACCCCTCCACGTCGCTGAAGTCGATGTCGTCGAAGACAGTGAGGACGCGGTGGAAGAGCTTCTTGGCTTTGCCAAAGTTGCGGAACTTCTTCTTGCCTTGAGCGTGAACTGGGGGCTTCTTGTTGCGGTTCTTGTCGAAGTAGTCGTTCTTGCTTACACCGCCGTAGTCGTTCTTGCCTTTCACCAGCTTGAGGCAATTTGCCCGAATGTGGTTGGGGCCACCACACTCGAAACAAATGACAGGTCCTCCCCTCTTTCTGTCCCTCCTCCTCTTGTAAGCATGGGAAAACTTCCGAGCTAGGAGGGCCAGTTGCTCATCCTCGAGCTGCTCTAACTGATCATCAGTTATGTCACAGAGAGCAGCAAGGGAGAATCCACACGGCAGATCAGAAGAAAGACCAAAAACTGAATCGGGATCGGTGACTAGGGCCATCGACTGTGACTTCGACTTGCGAGAGACAATGTCAATCTCGTGAGTCTTGAGACGCGAGTACAGCGCATCAAGAGTCAAAGTCGAGAGGTCCGTGGTGTCCTTGATGGTAGTCACTTTCATCTCCCAAACACGCAGATCGAGTGCGGTGAGCATCCGTCGGCGTTATCCGAGTCGGAGTATGTGAGACCGACCGCTCGGAGGTTGCTCAGAATTTTGTGAAAACGCGCAAAACACTCATCAAGGGACTCGCCAGCGAGCATTTCAAACTTGTTGTAATCTCGCTTGAACTGGTCCTGTCGAACCGTCTTAATCTGGGTGGTACCCTCATGATATGCGTCGAGGGTCGCCCAGATGTCGAAGGCCGACGTGAGATGAGAGATGCGATCAAATTCACTCCTGCTCAGACCCTGGATTATAATGTTCCTTGCTTTAGCATTTGTCTCAACATCAGCCATATTATTAGCATTAATGTCCTCATCGGTAGGAACAACAAAACGGGTCTTGACCATGCGCCAGATGGCATACCCCTGGGCCTGGATATATGTCTCCATTCGGCTCTTCCAGAAGGGGTAATCGATGCCATCGAAAACGGGCGGCTTGGTCGAGTACTTGTCCGTCGCCATGGCTCTTGAGACCGGTTAAGATCTATAGACAAGAGTTAACCGGCTCTGATACCAATTGTAGGACCGAAATGGCAACAGAGGGGGGGGGGTGAATGATGCCTTTTTAAAATTACCCTGAGTATTCACTTTAATTTCTTCTCCGATAGCTATTAAAAGCTATGAAGCAAGAACGAGATTCACTTACTTTAAGATGAACACCAAACTTGCTAAATTAAAATTAAGAGCTTAAAGAGCTAGCAACTTGAAACCTAAACACAGATTTCTAGAAAAGGAAGCAAACAAAAAGCTCTCTGGCAAAACAAAACTATTTGGAATTTTCGAGAACTAAAAACTAAAACATACACATGTTCTTATATCCTGGACATACTGTAGATTAACTGGAAAATAAAAGGATACCACACAAGAGAGATTCATGTACAGCTGGCCGAACAGTAGACTGGAACTGTTGGACTAAAGCAGCAAAAAAAAAATGCAGCTCCACAGACTGAAAAGAGAAGAGAAACTTACTGGAAAATAAAGCACAGGAAACAGACAACAGAGAACAATCTACCTGCTAAAAGTTCTGTCTAAACAAAGCAGGTGAACTTGGACAAAAGGGGTCTCCAACCGACTGCCTGTAATCACATAGACTGTAAACTATTCTGAGAGAAAACAGCAAACAGCCGAACCCAAGCTGCATACATGAATTTTTTGTAAACTCACCAAGCAGCGGATTAAAAAGGAGATGAGCTGACAAGACTTTAGATCAATCGGTTGCACCAACACAAGAAAATCAGCACCATGTGCTGGCCGAAACTGCTACTGCATCACCCAAAAGTGCAGATTCCTGTTTAGACTAAAAAGAAGACCAAAACCAGCGAAGAGACAAAGACTAGGGGTGCTGGCCGAACACAGGAAAGAAACAGCAAATACAACAGGAAGGATTCTTGGACGAAAATAGCAGAGAAGCGAGTCTTTGCCGCATACCAAGATCAAGTCGCTGTCATCGCAGAAAGAAATAAAAGGATCATTGTCTAGAGATAAAACAACATTAAAACAGCCTGGCCGAGCAACAAAGAAACTCGCTGCTTGCTGTCCGAAGCAACAGGAACAAGCAGAAATCAGGGTTGGTCGCACACAGGGAAGGCTGCACAAAAAACGAACACAGAATGCTACAGCTGCCGAACACCACAGCAAACACTCCCTGCTAGAACTTGAACCAAACGCAGTAAAATACTGCAGCAAACCAGCCTGCATATTTGCTGTTCACACCAGTTAACAGAGAGCAAAAAGCATGCGGTTTAGAGCTGAGAACTTGACTGAAAATCTGCTGGCCGAAAAACACTAAGAAGAAGCACTGCTAAAAAACTGAGAAGAGATGACTGATTTACAATCTATCACTACTCTTTCCACCTCAAGAAAACTAGAAATAGTAAATGCTGCTCCTCACAAGATCTAGAACAAGAAAGAAATAGAGAAATCAATACTTTGCTTTCGGGATGTGCTAGCGACAAGGCTTTGAGATGAATCCCCAATTAAGGCAAATATATATATATATATATATATATATATATACACATATATATATATAGTAGCACTAGTACAGGAACATTAATTCAAAGGAAAGCAAGGAAATAGCACAATATATAAAACAAGAATATTCATGTTGAGACGAAGAGCGATGAACGATTAATATAACACATAAGTGTTTACATCACTCTTCCATGTCTCATCCAAGAACACACAAGGAGAGAATAGAACCCTAGAACTTACAAAAATATTTCTCTCCCAAGAGCACAAGCATTAGGACACCCTAATACTCATACCCATTTCTCTTTCTCTCTCTCTCAAGGTGCACTTCTCCACCTAGAGAGCACCTCTATTTATAGCCTCCACTAATGGGTCTAGTAGACTACTTTACCCATTAGGTCACACCACTCTCCACTAATGGGTTTATACTCAATTATACCCATTAGGTTACAACTCCTCTCCACTAATGGGTTTACACTCAATTATACCCATTAGGTTACAACACCTCTCCACTAATGGATCATTCCATATAAAATCCGCTTCCGATTGTGCAGCTTTGCGTATTTTCCAAAACGCCCCTCCTGCACCTTCCTGGAAGCTTCCTCATCTCTTGCCGCGCATGCCTCGCAGCCACTTCGAGTCCTTGCCGTCTTCGACACATCCCGACCGTTCTGACCTCAGCACCGCCTGTGCCTAGTCCGGTCACCCGTGTCTCGCTACGACTCCACTCGACGTCCTGCAGTCACACAGACAAGAAAATATATTTCATAGCACCGCACCAAATGATTTAAATAAATATCCGCATCAGTAATTAAAATAATGCCCGGAACAAACTCAGACTTTAGGACACGAGTCAATTACTCATCACACAACTGGGGCTACCACCACATGGTCTCTCAGATCGCAAATTAAAAGTATTGGATGTGGCGTTAGCTGACATAATCTACAACACAAGAATATGCAAAGTTTAGCATTATGTTTATGTTCATCTTTTATTAAACTATTTAACAAAAGACTCCCACTATGAGTTTTTGCAACAAAAACTCTCTCTAAGTTACATAGTAGGTCAAGATCCTCATTTCACTAATTCCTAGTGAGCTTTGGCATCACGACTAGAAAACTAGTGACATGGGTAAGCAACACCTTGCTAATCACATCCCTATGTGACTCTACTTTGGGTGACATCAGTATGCCCTGGCCCAAATCTATGCCCCAAGGTCCAAAACTATTTTGATAAACTTGTTAAGTAAACCAAATGCTTCCGCATGTAGATGTCCGACATCTGCCCCAAATAATGATGATAACCGACGGCACTCTACTTTGGTAGACTTACCATACGGTGATCATTATCTTTTGGTGCAACATATGGAAGGGCATTAACACCTAATTTTAATAGGGATTCTATCCTACCAAAGCAACATATCACATATATCATTGCATAAGAATAAGATAGATAACATCATAGATAAACACATTTAACTGTGAAATAGTATGGCCCAAAAATGGTGATATCCATCTCCATGTAGGTGTAGACGATCTCCATCCTCCACATCACTCCTTTAGACCACCATGCTTGAAAGCTTGTAACCTCAAAACTAGGTTACTACCTATAATAGCTAGAAGTTGAAGATTACAAAGATAGATTCAAGCATTAAGGTTGACACGCAGGTCATTAAATACAATATATACAGCTAACAATAGCTGAAATAATCATGACACGCAAGCCATGAACGAATGTTACATGCATCACATACATCTCATACATTCCAATAAGCTATAGGGCTATACTATTCACACTATTCCCTGCAAAAACAAGTTAGACGTAGAATCGCATTCTACCTAACGATGTGAACCCAAGACGCTATACAAGGGGGGTACACACGGCGGTCTCGATCAAATCTCATCGCTATGAAAATCTCATCGGGCCGATCAAATCAACCCAAATCCGAGCCATTCAAAATGTCTCAATTTTCATTAGATCAATCATATTGATCATCGCCATCGGTATACTTGAGGAGACCACAACACAAGACCTCGATCTGTTGGCTCGATCTATTGATTGTGCGCGCAGTTAGCCCCGATGGTGATTCCAACCGATAGGGGCAAGTCGTGCGTACATCAAAGAAGGAGCACGAACTAATCTTTTTGGCCATATGATGCTATCAACTCATACCTATTTCAACCCCTTATGACCGATTGATCTCATCAACCCGTGCTACCACCGATTCATCATATGAACCACCTGATCTAGACTGTAATAGATCCAATCTACTACTACCGCATATCAACATATGCGCTGATCCAGATTCCAAACTAAGTAAGATGGCTTTGATACCACTGAAGGATTGCGCGTAGACTATGAAAGCAGAAAATAAAACTTTTCTACCGTGCACACAAGGACATCATGCTAAGGAAGGATCATGGATCATTACCACTAGACGCGCAGTGCAGCGGAAGAAGAGTTGGAGAAACCGATCCAACCACGTGCGTCGAGGTAGTAGTGGAATTAGCCGATTGTCCCAAACAGATCCTCCACGCGATCAACCACACCACGAGCGAATCCAATTTGTAGGTTGTTGATGCCGATCAACACTGCAACGAGCAGCGCCTCCACCGGTATCCACACGTCCGGGGCTGGAACGCCGATCGCGAGTGTACTAGCACTCATGAGCGGCTAGGGTTTGGCTCGGGAGGTGGCAGCTAGGGTTTTGCTAGAGGTTAACAGGGACGAGTCCCCTCAGCCCCTCGCCTCCATATATATAGACCTCCTCACGTGGGCCTTGCGGACCGAGGCCCAATAGGAGTCTATTCGGATCTCTATCTGAATTGAGCCCACATCCGAATCATATTCGAATTAGTGTTCCAACCCGTTAAGTGTGCGACCCTGTAGGTTCACGTATACTTGGTCGTGACCCGAAAATGCCTTTCTGGTCACCCTATTAATAGCGGCCTCTAGTAAAACATATTAACCCCAAAGTATGCGTAAAGATCATATCGGCTGAACCTGTAATGTTCTCATGTACGAATCCCTTTGCCTCATGATATAAATTGAGCTCAAGGTGAGACCTGTGTCATCCTCTTAATAGCTCAATTACTCTCTCAATTCCGTGATTGATTATAAACTTGTGATTGACTCCTCAATCACCTTGGCATGGCCATGCACTTTCATAATCCATTACATCGAGGGGCCCAGAGATATCTCTTCATAAGGAGGGGCAAATTCTATCTTGATCATTCACATCCCACTACATGTTTCATGGCAAACCCGAAGACTACTTTTATGACTATCCAGTTACGGAGTAGTATTTAGTAGTCCCAAAATAAGCTATTACGCATGTTGGGACCATGATGATCTCAAGTCTAAGGATTCTACATAAACACTACTTGAGACCAACTGATGATACATGGAATCTCTACAGTGTCTCATGGCAGGTCTATCCAACATATGTTCACTAACACATGTCCATATTATTGATTTGGTATCACTATACCATGATTCATGAGACATAATCATCAATCAATACATATGCTGATCTTTGTCTTTGAATCATATTTGTTCCTCATATGATATATGATCAGGGATCATTTAGAAATAGCAACATTTTAGCATTAAGAGTCTCATGAATAAGTCACATACTCATTGATCAATAATGATAATGTTTATTTCAAGGAACAAAGTAATGTATCTTAAACATAGTATGTGATATATACAACATCTCCATGTTGCCTCTAGGGCATATCACTAACACAAAGGAGATGAAGAATTTGTGGCCTTCAACTGAAAGAGCTTCGGCCACCCCTTTACTTGGTGCTGCGTCACCTTTTGGACTGAGGGCCTTATATCGCTATTTGGGCTGGTACTATTCATGTGAACAGTACTACAGTCGTACTGCTCACGTGAACAGTAATCGTGAATAGTACCACACCCCTTTTCTTTAGATAAGTGCGACTTCCCCCTTCCCTATTGAAGGAGGTCGCACCCCTTTGGTTTTTTGTGGGTTTTTTAAGAGATTATTCTGCCTAGCAGTCTCACCACACATCCGGTTGAGGAACCCCAACTTATGAACTTAATCTTTATTCACAATATAATTTCAGATTGCATCTTATACTCTCTTGCTTATATTCTCGATTCGTTTGCAGGAGATAGCCTTCTTGGCGAGGTCAACCGCGTTCGGTACGGTTGATAACCATCGGAGCAATGATGTAGTGATTGCGAGGGGTTTGATCTATTTTGGTCGGAGCATTTGGATCATCAACGTCGAGTTCTCTACAATCGACTTACTAGTACCTTTCGGAAGATCGAGCCATCGTCACATTAGGTGGTATCAGAGCAATGGTTGCCCGTTAGGTAAGCACAATTTCCCTTTTAGATTAATTTTTGTTCATCGTTCTAAAAACCCTAGAAAATTAGCCCACAAAAATAATTGTTTGTAGTGTTCTTCCGCTGTCCCAACACCCCTTGTGCCATTATAATTTTTCTTTTCAGTATTACTCATTGAATTTTTGGTTACATTGTCGTGTTCAAGTTGCTGATTACTAGTTTAGTTAGAGTCTAGTTTGATCTTAGTGTCCTTTTGCATTGCTTAATTGTTGATATTATACTCCTTTGAAAATCCGCTAGTTGATCTTTCAATTAGCGTCCAAAAAAAGAATAGATTCAATTTACTATTTGAACTCTTATTTTTGCTACCCACGAAAGATCTTTTTGCGCCTCTTGGAAATATATCAGATCCAAAACACATCTGGGTTTCCTTTACCTTGATTATTTTGGCCGCTCAAAATCATCTTGGGAACTTTCGGACCGTCCGAAGTCCCCCACTTCACAATCGCGTCGTTTGATTCTGATCGGACCGTTCGAAGCCATGCGAGACAATCGGACCGTCCGACGCGTCCACCCACAGCCACGTCATCTGATTCCGATCGAACTGTCTGAAGCCACGCGAGATGATCGGACCGTCTGACGTACCCGCCCACAGCCACGCCGTTTGATTTCGATCAGACCATCCAACACGCTCGCCCGCAACCGCGCTGTTTGATTCCGATCGGACCATCCGAAGCTGCGCGAGACGTTCGGACAGTCCGACGCACCCACCCACAGCCGCGCCGTTTGATTCCGATCGGACCGTCCGAGGCCACGCGAGACGTTTGGACCGTCCGATGCGCTCGCCCACAGCCAGGCCATTTGATTTCGATCGAACCGTCTGAAGCGGGTGGTAACGTTCAGACCATCCGAAAGTTCGTCGTTTTAAACTTTTGCACGTCTATGGAGAGCTTCACTTAAATCTTTTTGACCCTATGAGACTAGTCTTCGATAATTGCATCTGGTCTGCTCCAAAATTATTTATTTCGACTGAATATTTATTTTAGAGACATACAACACCCATTTGGCTGACAAAAAAAGAAAAAAAAGGGAGTGTGACTTATATACCTCATTAGACTCAGAATAAGAATTTGAATCTTTTGAGTCACTAGTAGGGTTAAAAAAAAGGGGTTGAACTTGGGTAAGTGTATTATGATATAAATTCAGTTGGAGTATTTAATTTCGTTGAGAAATCTAGTGTCCTTAAATTCATATATTGCAATTGACTAGCATCTCTCTATGTAGTTGGTGAAAAACAAGCTAATATTTTCCGATTGTTTCCTGTAGCTCAATCCTTTGTTTGCATTGAGTCCCATTGATCATTGCGTATGTGTGCATACACATCTTTTAGTAGAGTTTTGGTTGGCTAGCTTTGACTAGGCTAGGGTCAGCAACTTGACTAGTACTTTGAATAATCTTACAACTTGCAGTAACTGATCTGATTATTGCTGACCCTTTCTACCATATTGAAGCCTTCCAAGCTCCACCTACTCTTGATCAGAACAGGTCCCCTCTTGCAATTGTACCCATGCTCGACACGGTATCACGAACCAGTCACCGGTTGTACCACTTGCTGCATTGGTAAGAACACTTGTGAGAGTGTGGTAAGATCCTCGAGGGTTTGTGATTCCACTTTCACCACCTAGTAGTTGATAGGGACAATACCTTTGTGTTGTTTTTTTGTTTCTACTAACCATGACAGGTGAGTCATCTGAAGAGCAAGAGTGTGTTGTAAAGGGAGAGCTCATGATGCTCTTGAATGAACAATGCACTACCATTAATGAGAACATCAATAGAAAGCTTCAAGCTACGACGGATACATTGCAGCGTTTAATCAATGAGAGTATTGCAGCACTCACTACACACCTTGAAGGAATGGTGAATCGGCCACCAAACAATAGACGCGAGTATGATCATGATGCAGACCAAGATCTTGAGGAGGGAGATGATAATGAGCAACAAAATCATGACACTGGTGTTGTTTTTGCTGCCCAAAAGGCACTTCGACGACACCGCTGTAACAGCCCAAATTTTTTTTAAAAAAATAGAACTATAATAAAAATAAAATAAAACAACACAATAATTAACTTAGCTTAAAATAAAAATCAAAGTTATTTGGTTGCTTGAAATTTTGAAAATTTTCGCTAACCTAATTTTCTGCTTAAAAGAAAAGAGCCTTTCTGTTAAATAAAAAAAATATTTTATAAAGGAAAATATCAAAATTTTAGTTGAAAATATTTATATATGTTTAAAATAGCTTTAAAAACTTCTATGAATTTTTTTAAAGATTTTTAAGCTTTATTTGTAATTTATTGTATTATTTTAAAGCTAGAAAATGAAAAACATTTTTAAAAATTAAAATATAATTCAATTAATTCCAAAATTATTTTATTTAATATTTTCTGAAATTTTTATGAATTTTCTTTTTCTTTTTCTTTTTTGCCCTCTCTCTGTTTTCTCTTTCCTCCGATTCCTTTCTTCTTCCTAGGTAAGTTTCGTGCATGCACAGATAGCTGCGCCATGGATGTTGTTTTGAACATTTTCTTCAAACCTTCATAACTCTTGATTTTCTCAATTGTTTTTTGTGAAATCAATTGCATTCACTTCATCTCATCAAGCCTTCGTCATTCCCCACCGTTTCCCCTCTCATTCATGAGCATTTTTGTAAGATTTAACCCATGCCAATCAAAGACATGCCATATCGATCTCTCTCCTCAGACCTCCTCAACCCCTATAAAAGGGAGCACCGTGAGTCCCTTCTCATCCTCACTCAACCTCGAGAATCTCAAGTCCTTACTCCCTTCCTTTTGGTCGCAATCGAAGATTTTCTTTTGTGTTCCAAGCGTCGTTCTTCGGCCTTTTGCGTCTCGTCCAGAGGAGCCCCGCCGTGTTTGACCACACCATTGGCTTCGTCTCATCGCGTTCTACACGGTGCTCACCTCACCTTCGCCGGAACATCGCCGGAGCATCGTCGCCACCGTGGGCCAAATCGAGTCCCTGTTCCTCGCATCGCCATCGGCCGACCGTGCATGCCCGATGAAAACCAAGGTGAGCAATATGTCCCCCCTGCTCTCCTCTTCGTTTCGCTGCAACTCTCGCATGTTAACTCCTCTTCATTTGCCCAGAACGCCGATGTTAGCCTATCAGCTGCCTAAAGGCTTCTCCACCGTGTTTCGCTAGTCTGTTGGCCGAGCTGTCTGCGTCGTTGAGTTTGTCTCGACATGTTCTACGCCATGCTCGCCTCCATTTGTCCAAAAACCAACCATAAAAATTTACGTCCGACACCTAGCCATGTCCGGGAATGCTTTCAACAATCCGTTCGTGTCAAAACGTGCCAAACTATCCTAGGTGGTTACCTGTCAGACGGTTTTGGATTCGCCTCCCAAGCACTAAGATATTGATTTTTTCGTTTTTTTGATACCATCATTGTTCAAACGACGATTGTGTCACCTCTGGTGAGTTTTTGGCTTAGCTGATAATTTTCCTAGTTTTACCTCGCCGGGTTATAGGCAGTAAGGTGAGTACAGCCTAAAACGTGGTGAGGTGAAGATAGAAAAATTATCGGGCTAAGCCGAAAACTCACCGAAGACGCCGCAATCATCGTTTGAACGACGATGGTACCGAAATAGGAAAAACTCAATATCTTGGTGCTCGGTGGAGCAAATCCAAAACCGTCTGACATGTAACCACTAGGGATATGAAGTGCCATTTGTGGCCGTGGCTAGGTGTCGGGGTCAAAAGTTTATGGAAGGGTTTTGGAGAAACGAGGGGAGTACGGCGTAGAACGTGTCAAGACAAACTTAATGGTGCAGGCGGCTCAGCCAACGGACTAGCGGAATGCAGTGGAGAAGCCTTTAGGTAGCTGACAGGCTGACATAGTGTTCCAAGCAAACGGAGAGGAGATAGAATGCGGGAGTTGCGGCGAAACGAAGAGTGGAACATGGGGAACATGATGCTCACCTTGGTTGTGGTCGGACATACACGGTCGGCTGGTGGCGAGGTGAGAAACGGTGACCCAATTTGGCCCACGGTGGCGATGATGCTCCGGTGAAGTTCCAGCGAAAGCGAGGGGAGCACCACGTAGAACACATCGAGCGAAGTTCCTTGCATATTATATTACATTCATTCATTACAAACAACTTGCTGAGTACCAATGTACTCACGGCTTTATGCCTACTATTGCTCAGTTGAGGAGGAGGAGCTATATCAGTAGGAGGTACCAGAGGGAAAATACTTTGATGACTTCACGGATTAGGTCTTCACTTCCTAGTCGATTGTCTGTGGGCATGTCGAGTGGCTTCTACGCTTATTTTTGTTTTGCGCTGTTAGATTTTAAGCTCTTCAAGCTAGTAAGTTGTAAGCTTGGCCATAAGGTTGTAGTTTGATAATTATTAATATTTGAGATTTTTCCTTTATTTTATCATGCATATGGTTGATATTTCATCTGTGTTACACTCTGTACACTAGCGTGATCCTGGACTAGTGCAGTATACACAGAGAGTCCAAATTTCCATATTCAGGTCTTGACATCTAGTCGAGCAACTGGAGAAACTTCTTTCTTCTTAGTCTATAGAGCAGAAGCCATGCTTCCTCCAGAACTAAAAATATGGTCTGCAAGGGTTGTAAATTTTAGCGACTCTAACCAAGAGCAACTTTGAGCGAATGACATCAACCTACTCAAAGAAAGAAGGAACCAAGCCTTAATTCGATCGGCAGTCTATCAGCAGGCCATGCGCAAGTATTACAATCGTAAGATCCAACCTTGCAATATTGCTATAGGTGACTTGGTATTGAGGAAAATCCAATCCCAGTCTAATTGGAACAAGTTTCCCCCCCCCCCCAAGTGGGAAGGTCCTTACACTGTAGTCAAAGTCATGCGACTAGGCTCTGTACAGCTTGCCATGGAAGATGGTCAGGTTCTTTCAAATTCTTAGAATATTGACTAATTGTGTAAGTTTTATATTTGAAATTCTTGTTTCTTTGGCAATAAAGTTTTGGTGTTCCCAATCTTTTTATATTTGTCTAGTGAGAGTTCTTTTATGTCTGCTCAATTGTTTCTAATATATCAATTGGTTTTACCTAATCGAAGAAGAAGACAACACTAGACAAAATCTCTCGTCTCAGCATGTGGTCCTACCCACTAAAAGGAGCTTCCTAGTGATACGTTGTACCTAAACTCTTGCTGCCTAAACAAAACAATTAGGTCATCTACGAATACGTTGGGCGGAGATAAAAGTGACTCAAATGATCATCTCGCTACCATTTATGTTTTCGATTTGATTAACCTGATCGAAGTATGGTAATGACTACATAGCTAAAGACTTTTCTTTCTGCATGTGGTCCTTCCCACTAGAAGAAACTCTCTAGCGTTGACTCGTTCTAGACATTTCCTACCAGAATATGACAATCGATTTCGACAATGGTAATTAGAAGATATGCTCTACTCATTATTATTTGCTTAGTTTATCCATACAAACTAAGTAAATAGTCAAGGGATAGGATAGAGTTATTCATATAACTTTATTTCTTAGCTCTTATATTTTTTCTTCCAAACTTTTGTTTTACGAGTACAAAACAAAGATGCATTACAGGAAAAAGCTCCTAATGCATCGAAGGAAAAGAAAGAGACCTTTTATTCACAAGGCTCTTTACAAAACTTTTACGATTGCACGACTACTCATAGGGTGAGTCGAGTTGTATTTCTTCTGAAACCTTTTAAGCATAAGGTTCGGCTTCTTTGATCAGTCGAGCGACTCTTGCATCTGAATAGTCAAAATCATGCTCGATCAGTTGAAACGATTGACTTGGGTCATGTGCTTTGAGTTTTGCTAAAGCATAGCTTACGACACCTCTGACCGCTTTCCGAATCGACTAGATTTGTTCACCCTTTAGTGTAGCTAAGTGTTTCTCCAAAGTCTTCACTTGTTACCCAATTGTACTCGCACGAGTGGTTATGGTATCTTTGGGAAGGTCCATCTTCTTAGAACCAAACTTGTAGATTTGTTCGACCACCGTTTCCATCTCTTCGCCAACTGTGGGCAAAGTCGAGAGGGACTCTCCCATAGTATTGTCTTTATTCGATGGAGGCGCCAAGTTGCACGCCATTAGAGTAAGACAGTTCTTCAAAATAATATGAGAGTAAAAAAGCTACGTGCATATTTGTACGTACGTTGTGTTCACTCCTTTAATTTTGAACTTAGAAGAAACTTTTCTAGAGATCAGTTTCTTCGATTTCTTCTCTTTGACCATCTGTGGTCGAATGGAGATACTCTCGACCATGTCTGGTCGAGGATCTTGAGCAAAGCTTTTCACACCTTGCTCCTCCTGACTCTTCTGACAGTCGAAATCAGTTTCGACTACCTGAAGAGCTAACTCTTCCTTGATCATGGATGCTGCTATTGCGGCAATTTTCTTCATAGAAGACAAGAAATTCTTTCAGTGTTCTTTGTTGTATTTTTTAATAAAACCTCAAGAAACGCTCATTGATTGGGTTTCAGTATTATAGTAGAAGGGTATCTTGATCTTAGAAATCGGTTGCTCAAGTATAGCTACTCCAATTTCAGATGCAAACTTATGTCCGCGATAAACTTCTGGATTGGGCCACTCTGAGCAGTAGAGGCAGAGGAAATAGCTACACTTGAGCTAGCTTTTCCCTTGTCGGCAGTTAGCCAGTGCCTCTTAGCAACAGGAGCATCCATTTTTTCAGCCGCTTTTTTGATAACCATCAATTCGACCCCTTGATCGTCTTGACGATTATTCACGCCCACACTATGAAAAACAAGAAGAATAACATTTAGTCATAAGATTTTGTACGACTACCTAGTCGTAAGTTCTTCTACGACAACCTAGTCGTAAGTTCTTCTACGACTATATAGCACTAAAGGGTAACATCAGTATTTCGATTACCTTTAAGCGTTCTTCTCTTTCTTTGGTGGACATATCCACCAATATACGAGGAGCCTCCACGTCCATTGATGGAGTCTTCTCGTAAATATTCTTGACTCTAAAGTCAATCTCCTCCAGGTCAAGATCTGTTTCGTTTAAACCATAAGATCAGTATAGTACCCAGAATTTAATTCTACAAGTACTACTATATGTACCGTTTTCATAGTCTCTGATAGCATCAGCTGCACCAGAGCACATCCACATGGGATATGCTCGCCTCTTCAGAGAGCTGATGCGGCGGGTGGTGTAGTCCTTTACTACATGCCATCCCATAAGCCCCTTATCTCTCTGCTCCTTCATAGCTGAGACATAAGGAGCTATCTTGGAAGTGTCCTTCGGGACTAAATTTCCAGGATGTATTCTTCTCGGTAGCCTTCCCCGCAAAGAAAAGGTTGTCTTTACTAGTAGTCTCCCAGTAGAACCTCCTCTTCTTCCACCCTATCCACGATGACCGTGTGAACATCGGGATGTATGCCTTCGACTTCCCGACATGGAGCTTCAATCCACAGCTTCCAGCGATGCCAGTTTGATGGCTCATTTCGTGATAATACCATAAGAGCTCCAAATATGTGGGAATCCTCAAATACGCCTCGCAGAGATACACAAATACGCTCAACATGGTAATGGAGTTGGAAACTAGGTTCAACAACTCAACCCCAAAGTATTCGAGTACCGCTATGAGAAAGGGATGAGTAGGAAGACAACTTGTTCATCAGAAGACACACGGACAATAGAAGTTGTTGAGAAAGGTGAAGCTGAAAGATCGTCCAAGAGTTGCCTTTTTTATCGAAGCTCTAGCTATGCACCTCAGAAGTTGAGTGATTTTCTCGAGAAACAAATGGGCGGATAGAGTTATGAGAGGTAATTAAGAATCCCTATGGAGTCCGTCTCTTCAACTCAAACAAAATTACCATTTTGTCCAATTGCACTCCTGGTCAAGGATTGAAAAGACAACGCTTTTGATCATCTATGACCCCGCTTGCACAAGGAAGTTATTTTCATTTGAAGTTGGGGGGCTAGATGACGAGGATATAATAATCCTCTTATTTATTATATCATCACATTAGCCGACTATACCCTTTAACGATAAAGGAGAAATTTCATAGAGTAGTCACAAGTCTTACTACGACTATTTCGTAAGTTCCACTATGACTACTTAGTTGTAAGTTCTGTCATGACTACCAAGTCATAAGTTTTACCACGACTACCTAGTCGTAAGTTCTACCATGACTACCTAGTTGTAAGGCCTACTTCAACTACTTGGTCGAAAGTCCTACTACGATGGTCTGATTGTTCTCTAATTATAACTAACTTACTCCCACAGAGGGGTAGCCTATCAAGGCAGTTAATATGTGCGTTTATGCTCCATAACTGCACGCGATCTTATCCATGTCTCTCTAACAACAACTGTCCTATGTAGAACCGCTACCCATGTCTCTTTGACAATAGCTGCTGTCTAGCGGTTAACTCTCAAAGTATCAAGACGCCTTCAGAGAGAAGCAACCGCTGTTGCTTCGCCGGCAATATAAGGGACAAGTATTGAGAAGAAAGGGGAGCGTGGAAAAAGGGAGATAGATGTCCTAGAAGAGAGCAATCAGTTCTATAAGAAGTGTAATTCCTTGCATTATCCACGCTTGTAAGTTTTTCTTTAGGAACAATAGCACATGACGTAGTGTTATTATTCTCTCAGGAGAAGTCCTGAACCTGGATAAAATCCCTATGTCTACATTCTGCATAATCATACAAGAGCTTTGAGTATTTTCCCCTGAATACAAGAAATCATATATAAGATCAATATTAAAACATCGACACTAAGTTTTAACCATTTTTCACATAATTTTATTTTCTTAGACATGTGCTAGATCTCAAGCTTTATGCGACCACCCCAAGCAAGACGCTTAAGGAAGTGGTCTTGGTTATCCAAAACTCCCCCTGAGTTCATTTCTAGTGCAATGGAAAGTCGTTTCATGAGAAAGAATTGATGAGATCAATTTTTCGTACAAAAGATATTATTTTGTATTTTCTTAACTTAGTTCAAGAACAAAAAGCTTATACTAACTCATATCTCAATAAAGAACTAGTATAGTTCAATCTAAAACTCAATTTATATTTAAGACTCAATTTAGCTTATTTGACATGGCATAAATCATAAGAGGATCACTAGAGCAAAACTAGTCATAAGATCTAACAAGACATGATTTAATTCAAGTTTCTCACATTTAATAGAGTCTTAATGCATCATGCTATTGGAATACGCGTAGGCTACGGAAGCAGAAAACAAAACTTTTCTACCGCGCACCCAAGAACATCATGCTAAGGAAGGATTATGGATCATTACCACTTAGACGCGCAGCGCAGCGGAAGAAGAATTGGAAACCGATCCAATCTCGCGCGTCGAGGTAGTAGTGGAAGTAGCCTATCGTCTCGAACAGATCGTCTCCTCCACGCACGCTGATCAAGATCGCAACGAGCAGCGCCTCCACCGTATCCACACGCCCGGGGTCGAACGCCGATCGCGAGTGTACTAACACTCGTGAGCAGCTAGGGTTTGGCTCGGGAGGTGGCGGCTAGGGTTTTGCTAGATGTTAACAGGGACGAATCCCCTCCGCCCCTCGCCTCCATATATATAGACCTCCTCACGTGGGCCTCGTGGACCGAGGCCCAACAGAGTCTATTCGGATCTCTATCCGAATTGAGCCCATATCCGAATCATATTCGAATTAGTGTTCCAACCCGTTAAGCGTGCGACCACAGAGGTTCACGATACTTGGTCGTGACCGGAAACGCCTTTCCGCTACCATGTTAATAGCGGCCTCTAGTAAGACATATTAACCCCAAAGTATATGTAAAGATCATATCGGCTGAACTCGTAATGTTCTCTCATGTACGAATCCCTTTGCCTCACGATATAGATTGAGCTCAAGGCGAGACTGTGTCATCCTCTTAATAGCTCAATCACTCTCTCGATTCCGTGATGGATTATAAACTCGTGATTGACTCCTCAATCACCTTGGCATGGCCATGCACTTTCATAATCCATTACATCGAGTGGCCCGTAGATATCTCTCCCATAAGGAGGGGCAAATTCTATCTTGATCATTCACATCCCACTACATGTTTCATGGCAAACCCAAGACTACTTTTATGACTACCCGATTCACGGAGTAGTGTTTAGTAGTCCCAAAATAAGCTACTACTCATGTTGGGAACCATGATGATCTCAAGTCTAAGGACTCTACATAAACACTACTTGAGACCAACTGATG
Organism: Melocanna baccifera; assembly: GCA_036346265.1. Lineage (NCBI taxonomy): Eukaryota > Viridiplantae > Streptophyta > Magnoliopsida > Poales > Poaceae > Melocanna > Melocanna baccifera. The sequence continues at coordinate 17,361,497 of CM070704.1, read as the reverse complement.
ACACATGGAATCTCTGCAGTGTCTCATGGCAGGTCTATCCAACATATGTTCACTAACACATGTCCATATTATTGATTTGGTATCACCATACCATGATCCATGAGACATGATCATCAATCAATACATGTGCTGATCTTTGTCTTTGAATCATATTTGTTCCTCATATGATATACGATCGTGGATCATTTAGAAATTGCAACATCTTAGTATTTAAGAGTCTCATGAATAAGTCACATACTCATTGATCAATAATGATGATGTCTATTCCAAGGAACAAAGTAATGTATCATAAACATAGTATGTGATATATACAACATCTCCATGTTGCCTCTAGGGCATATCACTAACAGCTCTCCCACTTGCACTAGAGTCAACCATGTAGGTATCTAATACCCATTGCCCTAGTGTGAGCCTCATGCTTTGGTGGGAAGCGGCTTTGTCAACGGATCTGCAATGTTCAAATCCGCTTGTACTGCATATCTTCACATCGCCTCTCTCACTATCTCGCGGATGAGATGAAATCGCCGTAAAATGTGCTTGGACTTCAGTGCGATCTAGGCTCTTTGGCTTGCGCAATGGCCCCACTATTGTCACAAGAGAGGTCCATTGGGCCGAGGCACTAGCCATCACACCAAGCTCGAAATAAATTTCTTGATCCAAACAACCTCTTTGGCGCTTCTGCCGCTATGTACTCGGCTTCATTGTAGAATCAAGAACCGTCTGCTGCTTGGAACTCTTCCACTTACCGCACCGCCATTCGAGCAGAACACAAATCCAGATTGCGATCTAAAATCATCTTTGTCAGTTTGGAAGCTAGCATCGGTGTAACCATTTACAACGAGCTCTTCCTCACCTCCATAGACAAGGAACACATCTTTAGTTCTTCTCAAGTACTTCAAGATGTTCTTTACGGCAATCCAGTGACTTTCACCGATCTCGATCGTATCTACTCGTAGCACTTAAAGCATACGAAATATCTGGACGTGTAGAAAGCATGGCATACATAATGGACCCAATAGCCGAAGCATATGGAATCGCATTCATTTTATCCCGCTCATTAGGTGTACTAGGACACTGATTCTTGCTAAGATTTATACCATGTGACATAGGTAGAAAACCTTTCTTGGAATCATGCATATTGAACCTTTTCAACACCTTGTCAATGTAATATCTTGGCTTAATCCAATTAGCCTTTTGATCTATCTCTATAGATCTTGATGCCTGAATATATGCTGCCTCTCCTAAGTCTTTCATAGAGAAACTATTTTTAATGAAGACTTAACAAATTCGAAAAAGAAATGTCATTTCCGATCGAATATGTCATCCACATATAAGACCGTAAATACGAGTGCGCTCCCACTAGCCTTTTGTAAACACAAGGCTCTTCTTCGCTCTTGATGAAACCAAACCCTTTGATTACTTCATCAAAACGAATGTTCCAACTCCGAGATGCTCGCTTTAATCCATAAATGGATCTTTGGAGCTTGCATATCTTTCCAACAGATTATGGATCGACAAAACTCGTGGGCTGTGTCATGTACACATCCTCACTCAGATTTCCATTAAGAAAAGCTGTTTTGACATCCATTTGCTATATTTCATAGTCGAAATATGCAGCAATCGCTAGAATGATCCGAATAGACTTTAGCATTGCGACGGGCGAAAAAGTTTCATCATAATCAATACCTTGAATTTGTTTGAAACCTTTGGCCACCAATCGCGCTTTATAGATGTGAACATTTCCATCTTTGTCTATCTTTTTCTTGAAAACCCATTTGCATTCAATGGTTTTAACACCATCAGGTGGATCAACCAAGTTCCAAACTTGATTACTGTGCATGGATTCAATTTCGGATCTCATGGCTTCAAGCCATTTCTCAGAGTCTGGTCTCACCATTGCTTCTTCATAGGTCTTAGGCTCATCGTTGTCTAACAACAATATGTCCCGTTGTTGAGTAGTCAAGAACATGTACCTCTCAGGTGCACGACGTGACCTTTCTGACCTACGTGGTGCTGGTGTGTCCACAACAGGTTCTTCAACAGTTTGTTCATCCTGTTGTGGTTCTATAGGAGCTGAAACGTTATCAGGTGTTTCTTGAATTTCTTCAAGTTGCACTGTGCTCCCACTATCCCTTCTTGAGAGAAACTCTTTCTCTAAGAAGACACCATGCCGGGCGACAAACACTTTGCCTTCTCCTCGATTATAAAAGTAATATCCTTTTGTTTCCTTAGGATACCCGATAAAGAAGCATTTATCAAATTTATGAGTGAGCTTATCAGATTGTAAACGTTTTACATAAGCCTCACATCCCCAAATCTTAAGAAAAGACAAGCTAGGACGTTGTCCTGTCCACATCTCATATGGTGTCTTTTCTACGATTTTGATGGAACCTGCTTAGTGTGAACGCGTGCTTTCAAGAGCGCACTTCAAAAAGGCAACGGAAGATCACTTTGGCTCATCATGGAGCGCACCATATCTAATAAGGTGCAATTTCTTCGCTCGATACCCCATTCCATTGAGGTGTTCTGGCGAGTCAATTGTGGAACAATTCCACAATCCTTTAGATGATTGCCAAACTCATGGCTCAAATACTCGCCTCCACGATCGATCGTAGAAATTTGATTGTCTTGCCTAAATGATTTTGCACTTCATTTTGGAATTCTTTGAACTTTTCAAAGGATTCGACTTATGCTTCATCGTAGATATACCCATATCTACTAAAGTCATCGATAAAAGTTATGAAGTATCAAAACCACCTCTGTCGTTAAGCTCATTGGTCCACATACATCGGTATGTACAAGTGCCAATAAGTCATTTGCCCGCTCACCTTGACCGGTAAAGGTGCCTTTGTCATCTTGCCAAGTAAATAAGATTCGCATGTCTCTAATGATTCAAAATCAAATGAGTGCGAATACCATCTCTATGGAGCTTCGCATGCGTTTCTCATTTATGTGACCTAAGCGACAATGCCAAATAAACGTGGATTCAAATCATTCTGACGCTGCCTCTTTGCATTAATGTTATAGACCGTGACCCTTCAAGAGTAAGAACGATAACCCATTCACCAATGGAGTATGACAATAGAATATATCTTTGAAATAAAGAGAACAACCATTGTCCATAGATTTAAAGTCATAACCTTCTCGCTGCAAACATGAAGCGTAAATAATGTTCTTTAAAAGAGATGGAACACAATAACAATTATTCAATTCCAAAACTAATCTCGAAGGTAAAGACAATGGCATGGTGCCAACAGCTACCGCAGCAACTTTTGCTCCATTGCCAACGCGAAGATCCACTTCGCTCCTCCTCAAACTTCTACTTCTTATTAGCCCCGCAACGATTTGCAAATGTGAGCAACCGATCCGGTATCAAATACCCAAGAATCGCTTAATGAAGTAGCAAGATTGATCTCTATAACATTTATACCGAGTGGAAGTCGTACTTCCTTCTTCTTCTCAAGATCCTCCAAGTACTTTGGGCGCCTTTTCCAATGTCCCGATTGCTTACAGAGTAACAATCGCATCGGGATGAGCATCGCCCTTCTTGTCTTTCTTGGCCTTAGAACCGCTCGCGATCGCATCGGAGCTTTCTTTCTTTTGACCGCGATTCTCTTGACATAGGGCTTGCCCTTGCCTTTCTGCATCATCATCACATGATTGCTGCTTTTCTTAATGCTTTCCTCGGCAGATTTTAGCATCCCATGCAACTCACCCAGGTCTTGTCCAGTTGTTCATGTGAAAGTTCATTATGAATGGCTCAAAGCTCGGGAAAGCGATCGAGAATCACATCGAGCCAACTCTTGGCTAAGGGAAAACCAAGCTTTTCCGGACTCTCAATGTAGCCAATCATCTTAATCACATGAGGGTCGACGGATTCCCTTCTCGCAAGCTCGCACGCAAATAAGGACTTTGAAGTATTGAACCTCTCACCCTTGCTTGGTTCTCAAACATACCACGTAACCCCACAATGATATTGTAGGCATCTGTGTTCTCATATTGCTTCTAAAGCTCGGAGGACATTGTGGCAAGCATGAGACACTCACATCAAGGCAATCATTCGCTTGCTTCTCATAAGCTCTCCGTGCAGCCATAGTAGCATTATCGTGCAAGTCTTGGGGTAAGGAGACTCAAGGACATACTCCTTGCGCTCTTGCTTGAGAACAATTCTCAAGTTGCGATACCAATCCAAAAGTTTGTTCCATTGAGTTTTTCTTTCTCAAGAACAGATCGCAAATTAAAAGTACTGGATGCGGCGTTAGAATGACATGATCTACAACACAAGAATATGCAAAGTTTAGCACTATGTTTATGTTCATTTTTATTAAACTATTTAGCAAAAGACTCCCACTATAAGTTTTGCAACAAAACTCCTCTAAGTTACATAGTGGGTAAAGATCCTCATTTCACTAATTCCTAGTGAGCTTTGGCATCACGGCTAGAAAACTAGTGACATGGGTAAGCAACACTTTGCTAATCACATCCCTATGTGACTCTACTTTGGGTGACATTAGTATGCCTCGGCCTCAATCTATGCCCCAAGGTCCAAAACTATTTTGATAACCTTGTTAAGTAAACCAAATGCTTCCGCATGTAGATGTCCGACATCTACCCCAAATGATGATGATAACCGATGGCACTCTACTTTGGTAGACCTACCATGCGGTGATCATTATCTTTAGTGCAACACATGGAAGGGCATTAACACCTAATTTTAAGAGGATTCTATCCTACCAAAGCAACATATCACATATATCATTGCATAAGAATAAGATAGATAACATCATAGATAAACACATTTAACTGTGAAGTAGTATGGCCCAAAAATGGTGATATCCATCTCCAAGTAGGTGTAGACGATCTCCATCCTCCACATCACTCCTTTAGGCCACCATGCTTAAAAGCTTGTAACCTCAAAACTAGGCTACTACCTATAATAGCTAGAAATCAAGATTACAAAGATAGATTCAAGCATTAAGGTCGACACGCAGGTCGTTAAATACAATATATACAGCTAACAATAGCTGAAATAATCATGACACGCAGGCCATGAACGAATGTTACATGCATCACATACATCTCATACATTCAGATAAGCTATAGGGCCATACTATTCACATCATTCTCTGCAAAAACAAGTTAGACGTAGAATCGCATTCTACCTAACGATGTAAACCCACGACGCTATACAAGGGGATACACGGCGTCCCGCCGGCCGGTCGTGAGCGGGGGTCGAGGGGAGCTGCCACGAAAACCTCACAATTACATAGATCGCATCTATGAAATCGCTATGAAAATCTTATCGAGCCGATCAAATCAACCCAAATCGAGCCATTCAAAATGTCTCAATTTTCATTAGATCAATCATATTGATCATCGCGATCGGTATACTTGAGGAGACCACAACACAAGACCTCGATCCGTTGGCTCGATCCATCGATTGTGCGCAGCTAGCCCCGATGGTGATTCCACCGGTAGGGGCAAGTCGCGCAGACATCAAAGAAGGAGCACGAACTAATCTTTTTGGCCTTATGATGCTATCAACTCATACCTATTTCAACCCCTTATGACCGATTGATCTCATCAACCCGTGCTACCTGATTTAGACTGTAATAGATCCAATCTACTACTATCGCATATCAACATATATGCGCTGATCCAGATTGCAAACTAAGCAAGATGGCTCTGATACCACTATTGGAATACGCGTAGGCTACGGAAGCAGAAAACAAAACTTTTCTACCGCGCACCCAAGAACATCATGCTAAGGAAGGATCATGGATCGTTACCACTTAGACGCGCAGCGCAATGCGAAGAAGAATTGAAACCGATCCAATCTCGCGCGTCGAGGTAGTAGTGGAAGTAGCCGATCGTCCCGAATAGATCGCTCTCCACGCACGCCGATCAAGATCGCAACGAGCAGCGCCTCCACCGTATCCACACGCCCGGGCTGGAACGCCGATCGCGAGTGTACTAGCACTCGTGAGCGGCTAGGGTTTGGCTCGGGAGGTGGCGGCTAGGGTTTTGCTAGATGTTACCAGGACGAATCCTCCGCCCCTCGCCTCCATATATATAGACCTCCTCACGTGGGCCTCGTGGATCGAGGCCCAACAGAGTCTATTCGGATCTCTATCCGAATTGAGCCCATATCCGAATCATATTCGAATTAGTGTTCCAACCCGTTAAGCGTGCGACCACAGAGGTTCACGATACTTGGTCGTGACTCGAAACGCCTTTCCGCTACCATGTTAATAGCGCCTCTAGTAAGACATATTAACCCCAAAGTATATGTAAAGATCATATCGGCTGAACTCGTAATGTTCTCTCATGTACGAATCCCTTTGCCTCACGATATAGATTGAGCTCAAGGCGAGACTGTGTCATCCTCTTAATAGCTCAATCACTCTCTCGATTCCGTGATGGATTATAAACTCGTGATTGACTCCTCAATCACCTTGGCATGGCCATGCACTTTCATAATCCATTACATCGAGTGGCCCGTAGATATCTCTCCCATAAGGAGGGGCAAATTCTATCTTGATCATTCACATCCCACTACATGTTTCATGGCAAACCCAAGACTACTTTTATGACTACCCGCCACGGAGTAGTGTTTAGTAGTCCCAAAATAAGCTACTACTCATGTTGGGAACCATGATGATCTCAAGTCTAAGGACTCTACATAAACACTACTTGAGACCAACGATGACACATGGAATCTCTGCAGTGTCTCATGGCAGTCTATCCAACATATGTTCACTAACACATGTCCATATTATTGATTTGGTATCACCATACCATGATCCATGAGACATGATCATCAATCAATACATATGCTGATCTTTGTCTTTGAATCATATTTGTTCCTCATATGATATACGATCAGGGATCATTTAGAAATAGCAACATCTTAGTATTTAAGAGTCTCATGAATAAGTCACATACTCATTGATCAATAATGATGATGTCTATTCCAAGGAACAAAGTAATGTATCATAAACATAGTATGTGATATATACAACATCTCCATGTTGCCTCTAGGGCATATCACTAACACATGCAACCTTAATGCATTAACCCAAGTCATCTCAACTCAATGACTCAAATCCCAAAATCCTCAATCTCTGCCCAAACCAATCCTGACAAAGCGTGATCTTTGCAAAATTTAAATAATCACTTCAGAAACATTACAATGGTTCACAACAATATTAAACAAGACTTTCTCACATAGTCTTTCACTTAGCCATCTCACCCGGTATTATTGGTCGTTTTTAGCCTTTGCTACTCTACGAGCGTAGCCTTGATCTTTGTTGTTGGCCATAGTTGACTCCAAGCATCTCTATATATTCAAAGATCAATAAATTATTTTTGACAAGTTCTTCATAACTTAACCTACTTTAGTCAAAACATGCTTCATACAATACATATGCATTGACATAGGTCAAACCAAATCAAACCATGATAAAAAAAATCCCAAATATCCTATTTCCACGTGAAGCAAAACAGCTGGGCCAATTAGACCGCTACCACCTGCTGGTCTGACTGATGAGGACATCACTTTTACTAATATGAACACTCCTCTTACTGCTTCCATGAATGATGGGCAAGGTCCAATTACTCGGGCATGTGCTCATCAACTCCACTATCAGGTAAACTCGTTTTTAGGAGTCAATAATATTTTCGCTGAGAATTCGATACTTCCTAAGACATGTGAATTTCTTGTTCTTAGGAACCACGGAGAAGAACCACGCGAGCTCAAGTGTAGAAGTGGAACCGTGAAGCGCAATTCAACTCATATTCGCGAGTTCGACTCAGATTCAGACTACTTGACAGTGCCTATTTGAAACGACCATAACTTTTGATCCAAAAGGTTTCTCGGGGTCCGTGAGTACTCATTGGAAAGATTTTGAAGTCTACTTTCAGATGAATCTGGTCTCACCTCGAAATTCCATTCGAGCCGATCATAAACTGGAAAACAAGTTGCATCACTTTTCAAGTCCGAGTCAAAGTGGGCCTTGGGCCTTGTAATCGAGTCCTATTTCGGCATCCAAGTGTGTTGGCCGACCCTCAATAGTACCGTACCCCTTTTTATTAGTTAAGTGCGGCTTTCCCATCCCCTATTTAAGGAGGTCGCATCCCTTTAGTTTTCCTTGGGTTTTTCTTAAGAGTTTATTCTGTTTAGCAGTCTCACCGCACGTCCGGTTGAGGAACCACAACTTGTGAACTTAATCTTTATTCGTAATACAATTTTAGATTACATCTTTTAGTCTCTTGTTTGTATTCTCGATTCGCTTGCAGGAGATAGCCTTCTTGGTGAAGTCAACCGCGTTCGGCACGATTGATAACCATCGGAGCAGTAGTGTAGTGATTGCGAGGGGATCGATCTGTTTTGGTTAGAGCCTTTGGATCATCAATGTTGAGTTCTCCATAATCGACTTATCAGTACCTCTCAGAAGATCGAGGCATCGTCACATTAGGTGGTATCAGAGTATCGGTTGCCCGTGAGGTAATTCACCGTTTTTAGATTAGTTTATGTTCATCGTCCTAAAAACTCCAGAAAATTAGCCCACAAAATTAATTGTTCGTAGTATTCTTCCGCTGTCCCAACACCCCTTGTGCCATTGCAATTTTTCTTTTCAGTATTGCTTGTTGAATTTTTTGTTACATTTTCGTGTTCAAGTTGCTGATTGATAGTTTAGTCAGAGTCCAGTTCGTCGTTGTCTAGTTGCAATTCGTGTCCTTTGCGTAGCTTCGTCGTTGTGTATTCTTGTTCCTTGCCATGGCCTTCCATCCGCTACCACCCCATCCATCCATCCTTGCCACAACCTTCCATCCTTCCCGCGGCCTTCCATCCGCTGCCACCCCATCCATCCATCCTTGCCGTAACCTTCCATCCACTACCAACCCGTGCCGTGACACCCCCCAAGCATTAGGGTTACAGACTCAGAGGAAAAAAAGAAAAGAAAAGAAAAAAGAGGGAGAGAGTTTTTGATCTCAGAGTTTGAAAAAAAAACAGAAAATAAAAAGAGGAGAAAAAAAGAGACCAAGAGTGTTCCCTCTGTCCGAAATTTGAAAAGTTACCAAACCTTTTCCAAATCCAGTGAAATTTGGTGGAGTCCTTCTTGAAACATTCATAAGCCTCCAAAAAAAACTTCAGCAATTTCGGCCTCAGGATCAAATTTGAATTGAGATTGAATCGAATTCGAGTCCGTTTCCGACCCCACCTTCAGTAAAACATGCATAACTTGTGCATATGGAGTTGGCATTCGACGTTCTTGTACTCATTGGAAATCTAACGATAGCGTGCATCCAATAAAAATGACCTGCTTGTGCTAGTTGCCCTCCAAGACCTCCAAAATCGGCCATCTTTAGCCCTGAAATTGCATCGGAAGTTTTTGGTTTTCTATTTTTTGGGGTTTTATTCAGTCTTCTCTTCGAAATTTGGGGTTTGTCCAGTTGAAAAAGTTGTAGATCTCATCGAAACCTTTCAAACGAGTATATATAAGCCACATAAAACTCTGTTTTTTCCATCGTTTGAGACTAGCTGTTGTATCTGCTCAAACTAGAGGGCTATTCGCGTTTTGCCGATACCGCTGTTTTGTGCTCTCCTTCGCGCGAATAGTCTTGTGCCCTTAGAAAGAAGTTTGAGTAGTGGGCTAGCGTCTCTCCCAGTACTTTTTGTGTGGTTCTCCTTTACTTACATCAAGTCACATTGATCATTGCGTGTGATTAGGAAGTATCGAATTCTCAACGGAAATATTATTGATTCCTAAAAACGAGTTTACCTGATAGTGGAGTTGACGAGCATGTGCCTGAGTAATTAGACCTTGCCCATCATTCATGGAAGCCGTAAGAGAAGTGTTCATATCAGTAGAAGTGATGTCCTCATCACTGACCGCCAAGTCTACAAGAAGCTCTAAAAAGCCGCAATTTTGCAGAATCCAAATTTCATGTCCTCTAAATTAGCAATGGTTCATCACAACAAATCCTAAACCTTGTTACATGGTTCTTTATTTGCTTTCACAGGTATGAAATGTACTTTTAAGTGCTAGATACAATTGAAGTTCAGGCAGATTTCCAGACCAATTAATGGGATACAAATCAAGACATACATACTCTGTGACACTTCTTCCTTGGTGAGGTTGCACGCTGAGGCTTCTCCATAGCACAAGTTGCAGAAATAACAGGATAAGGGGGTAACCGTGGTTCACTGATTCCCATACCAGCTGAAACTTGTTAGGGATAATAGTTGATCTATCTATTATATCTCGAATGTCATCACAGGTAATTCACCTTTGGAAGCATCCCTCTCATTGGTCAGTAGCGCAATTCTAAATGAGGTAGAAGATAATGATGATGAAAACTCCGTTATATCTACAGTAGTGCCATCTTTCTCAGGAAGAGTTTTTGGATGTTCACCAAACAAGGACAGATTGTTCTCCATCATCCAGATTGTTCTCGCCCGTAGTTGAACTTATCTAGCTTTTGATGTCCTTGGTGCATGGTCTCGCCTGTAGGCACAATTAAACAATGAATTTGAGATAAAAGATCTCAGTGCAGCTAAGAAGATTCTTGGTATGGAAATCATTAGAGATAGACAACTTGGTAAATTATATCTAAATCAAAAAGATTATATTGATAAAGTTCTTCGTCGTTTCAACATACATGAGGCCAAACCTGTGAGTACTCCCTTAGCTGTATATTACAGACTTTCTTCAACGTCATGTCTACAATCTAATGATGAAATGGAGTACATGTCTAAAGTCCCATATGCGAGTGCAGTTGGCTCGCTTATATATGCCATGGTATGTTCTCGCCCCGATTTATCTCAATTATTAAGTGTGATTAGTAGATACATAGCTAATCCTGAAAAAGAGCATTGGAAAGCAGTTCAATGGATTTTTAGATATCTGCGGGGTATATCTAATGTTTGTTTACAATTTGGGAGGATAAGAGATGGACTCGTTGGTTATGTAGATTCTGATTTTGCTTGAGATTTGGATAAAAGAATGTCTCTTACTGTTTATGTGTTCACAGTTGGAGGGTGTGCCGTAAGCTGGAAAGCAAGTTTGCAAGCTACCGTTGCCTTCTCTACTACAGAAACTGAGTATATAGCTATTTCTGAAGCTTGCAAAGAAGCTATTTGGTTAAAAGGTTTATTTACTGAGCTTTGTGAAAGTACATTGTTGTGGGAGTGACCCCTGCCTTAGCCCATTCGTCTTACAAGTCAGCCCATTAAGATCTGTAAGCCCAAGAGGCCTAAATACTGTTGTGGGAGTGGCCCCCGCCTTAGCCCGTTCGTCTTACAAGTCAGCCCGTTAAGATCTATAAGCCCAAGAGGCCCATTTACGCCCACTTAAAAGGTATGTAATCCCAAAAGGCATAGAGAAGGGGACACGTGTGCCTTAGGAGTGGACACACGTATGCCTTTGGAATTGAACTTTGCTAGTCTATATATATAGTCCCCTAGAGTGATCCCAAGGGGGCGGCTAGAGACACCAAAAAGTGTCATTCCTCTTAGTTGAACTCTCTTCTAGATCTTGCCTCTCCTCGCATGGAGAAAGGTATCTAGTACCACTGTTGTGTTTATGCAACAACAGATTGGCCCTGTCCGTGGGGAGGATGCAAGAGGCTGCGTAAGGAAACTAAAGAGGACTGCCAAAGGAACTTCCTTATTGGTAAAAGGGAAGATTGCATCGCCTCCACGAGTTCCACGAGCCGACGTAGGCCCCCGATCCACGCACTAACAGGACGGGAGGTAGAATACATGTGCTCATCTTTCCTAGTCCATGCAGGTATTCTTGTTCTTTGTTTGATCCAGGGAAAGAAGCGCAGGGAACATAGTCTAGCATGCAACGTATACTTCTCTCGGCGTCCACGCCTTGGCTCCGCCTCCACCCGTCGGAAGACGCATGCAGCACGCGCTCACCTGCGCGTTGGCGAGGATCGGCTCCGGCCTCAGCGTCCGCTTGCCTCCGCGCCGGCGAAGACCAGCTCCGGCCTTCATGTGCCCTCCGCTCACCTCCGCGTTGGCGAGGATCGGCTCCGGCCTCCGCGTCCGCTCATCTCTGCACCAGCGAAGACCAGCTCCGGCCTTCACGTGCCCTCCACTCGCCTCCGCGTTGGCGAGGATCGGCTCCGGCCTCTACGTCCACTTTTCTTCGTGCCGGCGAAGACCGGCTCTGGCCTTCATGTGCCCTCCGTTCGCTTTACCAATAAGGAAGTTCCTCTGGCAATCCTCTTTAGTGTCCTTATGCAGCCTCTTGCATCCTCCCCACGGACAGCGCCAATCTGTTGTTGCATAAAACAACAGTGGTACTAGGTACCTTTCCCCATGGGAGGAGAGGCAAGATCTAGAAGAGAGTCCAACTAAGAGGAAGGACACTTTTTGGTGTCTGTAGCCGCCCCACTGGGATAACTCCAGAGGGCTATATATATAGAAAAGCAAAGTTCAATTCCAAAGGCATACGTGTCCTACTTCTAAGGCACACGTGTCCACTCCTAAGGCACACGTGTCCCCTTCTCTATGCTTTCTGGGCTTACATACCTTTTAAGTGGGCCTAAATGGGCCTCTTGGGCTTACAGATCTTAACGGGCTGACTTGTAAGACGAACGGGTTAAGGTGGGGGCCACTCCCACAATAGTATTTAGGCCTTTTGGGCTTACAGATCTTAATGGGCTGACTTGTAAGATGAACGGGTTAAGGTGGGGGCCACTTCCACAATATACATCTTTCAGTACAATATTTTGTGACAGTCAGAGTGCTATTTGCCTTACAAAAGATCAAATGTTCCATGATAGAATAAAGCACATTGATATCAGGTATCACTATATTCGAGGTGTCATTACTCAAGGTGATATTAAAGTCTGTAAGATAAGTACTCATGATAATCCAGCTGATATGTTAACAAAGCTAGTTCTTGCATCTAAGTCTGAGTTTTGCTCAGACATTGTTGGTATTACTCACTAGTCCTTTGGACTTTTGACACTGAAGGTGTACATGCTAATTTTATTAGAAGAGTTCATGACATTCTTTGACTACTGGAGGGAATTCGGCTCAAGGTGGAGATTGTTGAAAAGTGATCTGAATTCGTAACCGTGTCCGTGTAGGACTCTGATTAAGTTTCCTCTCCGTGTGGGACTCTATCCCCACACTATATATATATATATATATATATATATATATATATATATATATATATATATATATATATATATATATATATATACACACACACACACACACACACACACACACACACCCCAATAGTCCATAGGCATTAAGCCCTAAGAGAAGCCTTTTATTGTAATCTCTTCTCATTATAGTGATTTATTTTCGAGAGTCCGTGGTTTTTTTCCGTAAAGATTTTCCATGTAAAAATTCGTGTCTCTTGTCTCTATTTTTCTGTGCATTATTGGCGACACCACCTTTCTCTAGAAGAGTTTTTGGACGTTCACCGAACAACAATAAATTATCCTCCATCATTGTCTTATACAATTTCAGAACACGGATCCAGAACTCAACATTCAGATTGTTTCTCAGCACACTCGTATACATGTTTAAATGGACAAGTGAACCTTCCATCATTGTTGGTAACTCCTTCCCTATCAATGCTAACCGTGGGTGGTCTACCGGATTGAAGCTCCCAAATGCGAGGACCTTGAAAAGGTAACTGTATTCCTCTCGTGAAAAGCTGTTGATTCGAGTCGGGTTTACAGTTCCAAATCTTGCTAGTTTTCCAAGCCTACTTATGATTATCACCTTGCTTTCCTTTACCTGTTAACGATATTAGTGAATAGAACTTCAACCACTCCTTATCATCCACGTCTTATTGAAATTCAACAACAAGTAAAGTTCTCACGGGCATGAACCTGTCATGGTCTATTTTCTGAATCTCATTTTCTTTGAAATGAAAAATGGAAGAGAAGCAGGAGCGGATCCTACATCAGTGCAAACACTCCCAACTTATGTTTTCTTACCAACTCTGCAACCGCCAATGATCGGTAGCACGGCTGGAACCCTGATCGGGTTATCCTGCATCAAGATGTTGATGACTTGCTGCCTCTCGACCTGGCGACCGAACATGAAGTTGTCGATGTACAGATAGCTACTATAGGGGCTGCGAAACATGCGTTCGCACCCTGTTAAGACTGCGACAAATTCTATCATGTTAGCAATGGTGTATTCTAAATTTTCCAGTGCACTCTTTACCTCATGGCTAGCATTGGCCAGGGTGTATGAGCCACTCACCTCCAAAGTTTTGTACGTGTCCAAGACATCGTACCCTCGATACATAGCCTCTGTAAGCATCTTGAGCTGCATCAGCATGCTTGAATTCGTGATGTATCGCCCCTCGGCCTCCTCTACAACTGTATGAACTCTGAGAAGGCGATGCTGCAACATTTCCAGGTGTTGAAAAAGTAGGCAATATTTTAATTCCAAGTTTTAGTAGGAGACAAAAGCAATATACTATTGATGCACAACTAATTAGTAACAGTAGGCTACTCATCATACTTCAGAATATACGCAAGAATAATATTGTATCAAAGTCGCATTTAACACACGAACGACTTACTGTTGGGCTTGATGAAGATTAGGAAGCAGCGCAGACTTGATGCAGCGTAGGCTTGACGCAGTGCAGGACGTAGATGAAGCAGAGCAGGAGCGGTCGCGCAGATGTGCGCTGCCCAGAAACCATATTGCTGCCCCCGTGTAGGTCTTCACGACAGCAATGGCTCGGAGATACCGCTCACCCTCCTTCCAGGTGCACGCAGGGAAGAAAGGCCGGCGTAGTTCGAGTAGCACAGTATAACAGCACAATAGGAGATGAAAATGAAAAGTTCGCGTCTTTTTGAGCCTGGACGTCTCCAAGTCTTTTATAGACGTGCAAATTACTCTCTAGTAACTACCCTCATTGAACGAAAATAATTCACTGGTAACTGCTTAATTATTCACTGGTAACTGATCAATTATTCACTGGTAACTGATCAATTATTCACTGGTAACTGATAAAATTCAAAACCAAATAATGGTAATTAAGCAGTCTCATGACCAGTTTAAAAGGAGAGAGATGATGCGAGGTTCAGCAAAAATAAGGTGGACATGGTCTGCCAAGTGGCGCGCCACGTCACGAGACGGTCGCGCGTCGCAAGTCA
The DNA here is from genome assembly GCA_036346265.1 of Melocanna baccifera. Taxonomy (NCBI): domain Eukaryota; kingdom Viridiplantae; phylum Streptophyta; class Magnoliopsida; order Poales; family Poaceae; genus Melocanna; species Melocanna baccifera. The sequence continues at coordinate 17,346,341 of CM070704.1, read as the reverse complement.
CAAGTCACGCGATTTTCACGTGAAAATACGCGAAAATACGGGAATACGCGCGCGCGCACGTGCACGTGTGTGTGTTTAGCCAAATCCACCATCCACTTCCATAACTCAAGGAGTGGCATGGACTCCACCTTATAAATTGGTCTCCCCCACTTTGCCTAAGCAATATGGTACTAAACCTCACATGCTTTGGAATTTAAGAAAATGGGCCACAAATCATGGGCCAATTTTTAACAATCCCCCACCAATTCCAAAGCAAGAAGTAAAAGGATATCAAAGATATTGTGCTGACGTACTGTTTATATACTAGTCTTTTAGTGTAAGTCCCGTACGGGTTGAACTTACACCTAGAATAACAAGATTCATCTTCTCACAGCTAATGAATGGATTATACCTTGAATTCACAGCTTTTTGTGATTAGATTTCACTTGAAATCTCAACTAGTACTAGGCTGCCAATGAACCACGTCTAAACGGAGCGTTATATGGTCATGCTCCCTTATCTGCTCATGAGCTTTCTAGAGAATGCCCTTTTCTCGTGAACTGCGACTAAACAGTTAAGCTCAAGTAGGTGTATTCTTTCTAGGTATCCTGCAGGCTAATACCTTTTCCTCATTTGGACAACAGAATACATTAAGGCTTTATGCCAACCTTCCATACAGTTGAGAGTATTTTATTTATTAGGACATAGGTACAATCAATATATACTCTCTTGTTACAACATCAACTTGTTTTTCTCATTACCTAAGTCACGGGATCTCCGATCAAGAAGGTATGAGTTACCATTGCGATGTAACTTAAATGGGCCTCATTCCCATGTCCATAGAAGCAACGGAAATTGCTTTTCGTGCTAATCCCTTTGTGAAAGGGTCTGCCAGATTTTTCTCAGTGTTAATATAGTTCACAGCAATCACTCCGGAGTTTCTCAACTTTCTGACAGATTTAAACCTACGCTTCACATGTCTAGAGGACTTCATATTATCCTTTGTACTTGTGACTTTGGCCAACACAGTTTGATTATCACAGTACATCAGGATTGCCGGTATTGGTTTCTCAACCAATGGTAAGTCCATCAGAAGCTCTATTAGCCATTCACCTCAACGATGGTACGTGTCAAGTGCAACAAGTTCCGCTTCCATGGTTGACCTCGTCAATATAGTCATTTACAATACCTCCATGAAACTGCAGACCACTAAAGTAAACACATAACCACTTGTAGCTTTGATCTCATCAAGATCGAGATCCAATTGAGTCACTATACCCTTCTAATACGTAAGGGTATCCAAAGATAATGTATTCCATAAGATGTTGTGCCCCTCAAGTAGCGCAACACTCTTTCAAGTGCCTCCCAGTGATCATCTCCTGGGTTAGAAGTAAACCGACTTAATTTGCTCACATCAAATGAAATGTCAGGTCTTGTGGCACAAGCTAAATACATGAGTGACCCAATAATTTGTGAATATTTCAATTGATCTTTTCCTAACCCTTGATTCTTTCGAAGCTTAATAGTCGCATCATAGGGTGTTGGAGAAACTTTACAATTTTCAAAGCCGAAACGGCTCAATATTTTCTCAGCATAATGAGATTGGCTCAAAGTAATCCCATTCTCATTCTTAATCAATTTAATATTCAAAATAACATCTGCCTCTCCTAAATCTTTCATATCAAAACAACGGGATAGAAAAGATTTGACCTCGTCAATTACGACAGTGTTAGTTCCAAATATAAGTATGTCATCCACATACAAACACAAGATCACTCCTTGACCCCCACCATAACGGTAATATACACATTTATCAGCTTCATTCACAATAAAGCCAGTGGTTGTCAAAGTCTTATCAAACTTTTCGTGTCATTGTTTGGGTGCTTGCTTTAAACCATACAAGGATTTTAATAATCTGCATACCTTATTTTCCTGTCCAGATATCACAAAACCATCCGGTTGATCCATATAAATTTCTTCCTCCAACTCTCCATTAAGGAAAGCTGTCTTTACGTCCATTTGATGAACATACAGACCATAGGAACATGCTAACGCGAGGAGTACTCTGATGGTGGTTAATCTGGCGACATGAGAATAGGTATCGAAGAAATCTTCTCCCTCTTTCTGGGTGTAACCCTTAGCTACAAGTCTTGCTTTGTACTTCTCAATAGTACCATCGGGCCTCAGTTTCTTTTTAAAACCCACTTACATCCTACAGTGTTTGCACCCAACAGAAGATTGGTGATCTCCCAAGTCTCATTAGCCATGATTGAATCCATCTCACATGCACTTCCTCTTTCCAATACTCAGATCGAAGATGCATAAGCTTCCGAAAGAGTCTTTGGCACATCATCCACGAGGTATACAATAAAGTCATCACCAAAGGTTTTCAACCCTTTGTCTCTTGCTTCTTCGAGGAGCTTCATGACTAAATTGTTGTCCTCCTCGGGGATATCATAAAATGGTTCAAAAATGGTGGAAAGTTCAGAAGTTTGATTGTTCTCATTTTCGATATTATCGATGTGAACATTCTCAGTCCGTGTTGAAGTACTGCCTACTGTTCTCATAGGAAAGATATTCTCAAAAAATGAAGCATCTCTAGACTCCATTATTGTATTAACAATAATCTCAGGAGTTTCTGATTTAACTACTAAAAATCTATAGGCCGTGCTATTTTGAGCATATCCTAGAAAAATACAATCGACTGTTTTTGGTCCAAGTTTTCTCTTTTTCTGCAATGGTATATTGACTTTTGCCAAACACCCCCAAGTTCGCAGAAAATTAACATTAGGTTTTCTCCCCTTCCATTCCTCATATGGAGTAATTTCACTCCTTTTAGTGATTACTCTATTTAGGACGAAAGTTGCTGTTAATATAGCTTCCCCCCACCATGCCTTAGGTATACCGGAACTCTCTAACATGGTATTGACCAAGTCCGTTAGTGTCCGATTTTTCCTCTCAGCTATCCCATTTGATTGGGGTGAGTATGGTGGTGTGAACTCATGGATTATTCAATGCTCAGAACAGTATTGGGAGAACTCATGAGAGACATACTCTCCTCCACGATCAGATCTCAATCTTTTTATTTTCTTTTCTAGTTGGTTCTCAACCTCAGCCTTATAAGTTTTAAAGTAGTTTAAAGCTTCATCCTTAGTTTTTAGCAAATACACATAGCAGTAGTGTAACATCCCAATTTTTACTTTTATTTTGAAGAAATAATTTTAAATTAATTATTTCCAATTATCTGGAATTTTCAGAATTTAAAGTTTCTGTTGAAAAGAAAATTTAATATCAAAATAAGTTGGAAATATTTTTCATATGTTTAAAACATTATCAGTTAATTATGTGAATTTTTTTTGGAATTTTTGGAATTTATTTGGTATTTTTCTGAATATTTTAAAGTCTCCTACTGATTTCTGAAATATATAAAAGATTTAAATATCAAAATCTCCTCGGCCGACACTTGTCAAGCATCCGAGCTCTTCTTCCCGCCCGAACCGATCCCCGCCTTCGTGCCTCATCCCGCCTCCTTTCCTCTCGCTGCGCCACTTGTCGCGATCCGACAAAGACCACCACTCCGCGCTAATACTCAAAAGGGTAAACCGCCCTTATTGGGTAGGTGAGCCTCCCGCCCGATCGTTACCACCGCGCTCTCTCCTCTCCCCGCTCCTCGGTGCGCTTCGAGCCCGCTCCGCGCGAGGTTGAGTTCTTTTTTTGATTTGCGCCGACAAGCGGGCCCCACTGTCGAGACTAGTCTGCGTGGACTCACCGCGCGGTCCCACCTGTCGAGCGCATGCGTCCCCGACGCTCGCCCCGACCGCTCTCATCCGCTGTTGCCGCCATTGAAGCCGCCCACCCAGCTCGCCTCCGCCTCCCGACGCTCCCGCTGCGTTACGCGCCGGGAGAGACCATCGCGTTGCGCCATTAAACGCCACCGCCTCGCGAAGAGACGCCCGCTTCGCCGCGGCGCCGGTAACCGCCGCCATTAACACCGGCGAGGACGTCGCGCCCGCTTTTCCTCCGCCGCGCATAAAACAAGCCCCCGCCGCTCTCTCTCCCGCGCAACCTCTCCTCTCTCCCGTTCGCGTGCGTTCATAGCCGTAGTCGCCGCCGTGATTCAGCGCCGCCGACGAAGCTTCGCCGCCGCCGGTAAGCTCCGCCGCACCGAACGTCTCCACGCCGCCCCTCGGTCGCGCTGCGGCGCGCGCCATGTCACCGCTTCCTCGGTCGCGCGTGCGAAGTTCGCGCCAGCGCCCGCGCTGCGGGCTGCGCGGCGCCTCGCGCGACGCTGCTGGGCCACGCGTCGCCGATCGCTCGGACTCCGCCTCGCACGCGTCATCCCCACCGCCGCTTCACCGACGGCCCGGATACGCGCACGTGTTTCCATCTCGGCCGCCCACTCGCGCCCGCCTCGGTCCACGCCGCGTCGCGCTCGCGCGCGCGCGGTCATTCCGCGCGACGCGACGCGCGCGGCGGGCTGCCACGCGCCGGCCATCGTGGCGCTTCCGCTTCCACGCCGTGCCATCCCGCCGCCGCCGATCGGATCGACGCGCCGGATCACGCCGCGCGTCAAGCCCATGGCCGTCCGATCCACCTCCACCGACAGCCGCGCAAACCGCCGCGTCAGCCTGCCACCTCAGCCGCCACGTCAAACCTGTCCGACGTGTCATGCCACGTGGCAGACACGTGTCTGCCACGTCAGAGCCACGTCAGCCAAACTCGAGGCCCGGTGCCACGTCAGCACTGCCACGTGTCATGCCACGTGTCACTTGCGGTCTGCCACGTCAGCATTTTGGTTGATCCGTGGACTCGGTCCACCGTGGACCGGCCCCACATGTCAGCCTCTGTAAATTATTTTTAATTCCATGCTGACGTCATAATTCCGATTTTCCTTTAGGAAAATAATTCCTGCTGATGTCATAATTATTTTTCATTAGAAAAATAATTCCAGAAATATCCTTTTTCCTTTTTCTCTGATTTCAAACTTTCAACAGCCATATCTTGCTCATTTTAGCTCCAAATTGGTCCATTCAAATTTCTAAATTCATCTAAAATTTCAATCTTTCAATTGGTATATTTATTTTCAATTTTTGAATTTTTATTTTATTTTATTTATTTGGATTTCTCGATTTACGTGTAGAGACCGATTTGTCCGAGCAACATCAAGATCAAGTTCGTGAAGATTTCAACCCAGCACTGAAGGCAAGTCTCCTTTGAACATTTTGCTCCCATGTTTTGCAAGTTTCCTTTGATCAACTTGCTCAAATGATTTGGAAAAATGTTTAGGTAGTTATTTTAAAATAATGCATGCTTATGTTATATCAAGTGATAATTTGATTTAGAAAATTTAGTTAAAGAACCAATTTGTTATACCTTCCATTGAAAATTGTTTACCTTGTACCATTGTCAACTTAGGATATCCCTTTGACTCAATAATGAGTTAGCATTACATTGGTTGAATGTTTAAAATACTAGCAAATGCTTAGCGTAGCAAATCAATGTATTAATACTCAAATGAGTAGCATGTTTATCAAATGTTTTGATGAATGATTTGTTTGAACATTGGTAATGGATGTTACCATTGTTAAATGCTTTGTTTGAAAAGTGGTAATGGGTGTTACCACTGATAATTTAAAAGTAAAAATGAATTTCAAAGGGAAAAGTTGACAAGGGTGGATGGAAGGTTTGGCTGGTGCAGTTAGCACGAGAATGTTTGGAATTGTGAATGAGCCACCCTGGTCGTTTAAGGACCGACGCTTGTGTTTGCCCAAACTGAGCAAAACAGTACAACCACAAGTCTATATGGGTACGACCTAGCTAACTAACCTATAAAAGTTTAGCTTAGATATCACCAGTGGTGTATTGGGTGCTAGGGTGTACTGGTTACTCATAGTGAGGGACAGGGTTTACTGTACTCACATGGCGCAAGAGGGGGCTCCAACTCGTGGATTCGAGTTGTGGTGAAACCTTAGCGGGTGGTATTTAAACTATACTGGAGTAGGCGAAAGGCTTTGTGATAATTTATCTGGGTCTCATGCTAAAGGAAGCGTGTTGACTATTAAGATAATTTATCTCTTGTGGGTAAAGTGTACGACCTCTGCAGAGTAAAAACTATTCGAATAGCCGTGCCCACGGTCAAGGGCGGGCAAGGAATGCATTCACATGGTAGAAGTTTTGGTTTTGATTTCAAAACAAAATGAATTGGAGAAAAACTCGGGAGTAGTATAACTCTCGTGTTGTTCGATCGAGGTGTAACTGAGGTTTTGAAAATTGGCTGTGATGGCCTGAGATATTAGTGTTGGTAGTTTAACCTTCACTAAAGTACTTATCTAATTTCGATTATTAAAAACAAGTTGTTTACAAAATGGCTTTCAAAGTAATTATGTAGATTTGAAATAAAATGCTGATTTTTGCAAATAAACCATATAGCCTTCCTTTGTGAAGCCTTACATCTATGCATTTTTCCCAAGACTTGCGGAGTACATTTCTGTACTCACCTGTTGCTCTATAAATATAAAAGCAGAGAATGAAGAAGGTCAAGCTGGAGAGTATGGCTTCTGCGCCGAATGTGGATGCGGTGGATTCTTCTCGGATGCCTAGGATTCGCTTCCCACCAATTGCCCGTGGCGCATTGATGGGTCGATCGCTTATCTTCATTTGCTTCCGCTGTGTTTATTTTTGCTTGAGGTTCTGTGAACCTTAGTAAGACAATGGTCTTTGTAAAACTTCAGTTATTATTGTAATAAATCGTGGATGACAAGGTACCGTTTTTCTGGATATCTGTGTGTACTAGCTTTGATCTGGGACTAGTACTGAAATGCACAGGGTGGTCTGGGAGTTTCTACCCCGGGTCTCACAGAAGTGGTATCAGAGCCATCTTGACTGTAGGACGAGCCCTAGGTTTTGGGAAGCTTTAAGGATTTATAGTTAATAAAAATTTATGTACAAAAATATAAGTTTCTTTTGCTTCTACTCTTTTCTTACTTAGTATCTTGTTCTTGTCCTATTCTCACTATTTAAAAATCTTTACTGATCTCTCCTTATTTTCAAACTTATAGATGGCAGGTTCTTCGTCGTCTTCAGCCCCATGGGATCACCATTCTCATGGCGAGAGTGAGGGAGCTTTTGCGACTCTTCTACGACAGTTAATGTAGCATCTGAAATATAATCAACAGCCCATTTTCAGAGGGCGGAACACTAGAGTGATGACTATGGATTCATGGATCATGGAGGTATTCATCTATGCTCCGGATGGGCATCTTGACCCCGTCTACTGCAGGATTGAGCACCCTCGGACCCACTGTACGGACGCTATCCAGGATGCAGCCAAGATGGCGATAGCAGAGTTGTGCAGGAGGCACAAGGAGGAGTTACGACAGTCGCCCTTCTGCTTCTTTCCGACTACCAGAGCGGGACAGACCCATCCCGAGGCTTTTCAGATCGTGGTGGACGACCCACGCCTGTCTCATCAGTGCGCTTCACCCGAGCATCGTCCGCGACTTACGCCGAGCTCGGCAGAGATAGGACTTCTCCGGATGTTTCGACGCCGAGCTCGACCACTCCGACACTCTCCGAGCACAGCTGCTTCAGAGTGAGGCCGCCCACGCCGACGCTGTACAGGCGAGGACAGCTGCTGAGGCAGAGGTGGAGCGTCTTCGAGCTGCCACCACTACACCGACTCCACCAGCTCCCGTTGTCGCTCGGCCGACTCTCAGACCTCGCACTAGGCTCACTGCAAGGAAGAGTGTGCGACGCCCCAGTCCGCTACCCGACCTCGACATCGGCGGATCCAGCCGAGGACGCCAGCGCTTCCGTTCCAGATCACCTACTTTCAGCCAGAGCCGATCACGGTCGCGTTCACCGAACAACTGCAGTGGTTGTGGACAGAGTCACTCGTCGGACTCAGAGGAGGATCCCGAGGAGGAGCCAGAGGAGCGTATCATCGTTGAGGACAATTAGATGTTAGATAGACTACCCCTTTTTCAGTTGTTTATCGATACTAGAACGCTTTTATAATGTTATGATGTAATAAAATGGATTGTACCGAGCCTTGTGCATTTGTGATACAGCCATTTTCAAAAGTTAATTTGAATTTCAAAAGTTGAGTTTTCTCAATCTGTTGTGTTAATCTTGTGTGTTGTTTTGGGATGATAAATTGCCCCGTCTCTCATCTATGCTTTTCCCTCTTTTCTGTACTTTTCTTGATGGAGCTTCAGATGGTGAACACGAGAAGCAACATCAACAACAACCCAGTGCCCAACAACAATGAAGCCCCAATTCCACCTCCGCCAGCCCAAGCTCCCAACATGGAACAAATGATGGCCATGCAACTTCAACTTCTTCAGGCTTTGGCCCAAAATCAAGTCAATCAAGCTCAACAAGTACCTATTCAACCACCGCAGTCTAAGCTCGGGGAATTCATGAGGACCCGACCTCCGACCTTCGCAGGATCTGCCGATCCGTTGGAGGCGGATGATTGGATCAAGGAAGTGGAAAGGAAGCTGAATCTAGCTCAATGTGCTGAACATGAGAAGGTTATGTACGCTGCTCATCAACTCCAAGGAGTTGCTGCCAATTGGTGGGACAATTATCGCACAGACATCGTGATGCCCGAACATTGGTTGGGCGAAATTTTTGGAAGCCTTCCGTAATGCTCATATTCCTATGAGTATTATGGAAATGAAGAGGAAGGAGTTCCATCATCTGCAGCAGGAAACTCGAGCGCTTCCGCTATTTAAGCAAATTCATTCAGCTATCTAGATATGCCCTGAAGATGTGGCGATCGATGCCGCAAAGATTTGGAGGTTCATGGGAGGGATAGACCCCAACCTCAAGGTTCAATTAGTCTCCAATGACTACCCTACTTTTCAGATCTAGTGAATAAAGCTTTATTGCAAGAAGATGCTCAACGCCAACTCTTCGACTCCGGAAGAGGAAGTTCCAAGCTCAAGATCATGAAAGCGGTTCACGATTCACGCCACCACAAGACAACCGACCTCCAAGACATAGTCATATAAGGACACCGATTTCTCGCACCTCGCCCTTACCTCAAGCACCTAGAACTGGAAATGCAGCCCAACCGCAAAGAAATGTAAATGTAGCTGCAGGAGTGCAATGCTACAATTGCAAGAATATGGGACACTATTCCAAAGAATCGCCCACGTAAATGTCAAGCGGTAACCGGTTCGTTTCAATCTTGACCCTACACCAGCAAGAGCTCCAACCAATGGTCAAGGACGTGGAAGCCCTCAAACTCCCAAGACTCCACAAAACATTAATCGAGGGCGATCAACCATGTCACCGCAGAGGCGTGGAAGATGCACTGCACGTAGTTCGGTAAGTTCCTAGTGAACTCGCATCAAAGCAATTATATTATTTGATTCTCGAGCTACACATTCTTTCGTAACAAAGGCTTTTGTTGAAAAGAATAATTGGAAAATTTGTTTGCTAAAGGACCTTATGATAGTCCAATCTCTCGAAAAGAATTGAGGACTAATTTGGTTAGCCCTAGTGCAACCATAATTATAAGCGGAGTAAAGTTCCTAGCTAACCTTATTATAATAGACTCGATGGCCTAGATATAATACTTGGTATGGATTGGTTGACCAAGTATAAAGGGCGATCGATTGTGCCAATCGTGCTATTATTCTTACCAATTCGATGGAATTCAGATAAGACATGAGTCCGTTATGCATTCCAGAAGGACAAGATGTTAACCACTCTAAAAGGAAAAAGCTTAGAAGATGTGACAATAGTCCGCGAATACCCGATGTATTCCTCAAGATTTGCCAGATTACCACCGATCGAGAAGTTGAATTTGTTATAAATCCGTGCCCGTACAGCTCAATATCAAAGAGACCCTATCGGATGTCACCGATGATTTAGCGTAAGTCAAGAGGCGATCCAAGAATTGTATGAGAAAGGATTCATCGCACCAAGTTCTTCGCCTTGGGGAGCCCCAAAGCTTCTAGTAAAGAAGAAGGATGGTAGTCAACGGATGTGCGTTGATTATCGAGCTTTAAATGAAGTCACTATAAAGAATAAGTATCCCTTACCTCGGATCGATGATTTGTTTGACCAACTCATAGGATCAAGTGTCTTTTCCAAGATTGATCTTCGTTAGGATATCATCGCTGAAGATTAGACTCAAGATATACCAAAGACAACCTTCGCAACAAGATATGGATTATATGAGTATACGGTGATGTCTTTTGGTCCGACAAATGCACCGCATACTTCATGAACTTGATGAATAAAGTCTTTATGGATTATTTAGATAAGTTTGTTGTTGTTTTCATAGATGACATTCTTATCTATTCAAGAATAACAAAGAACATGAAGGTCATCTAAGGATAGTGTTGCAAAGACTCGTGAACACCGCTTATATGCCAAATTTAGCAAATGTGCATTTTGGTTAAAGGAAATTGAGTTTTGGGACATGTGATCTCAGCAGAAGGAGTATCTGAGATCCCGGAAAAGTTAAGGATGTATTAAATTGACTCCACCCAAGACAAGAATCGAGATCCAAGTTTTCTCGGGATTAGCTTACATATCGCCGATTTATTGAAGGCTTTTCCAAGATTGCCGACCTTTAACCCAGCTGTTAAAGAAGGAGAAGAAATTTGAATGGAGTAAATCCTATGAGGATAATTTTCAAGAGTTAAAGAAAAGGTTAACTTCAGACTGATTCTGCGTTACCCGATATTCAAAAGATTTTGAGGTATTTTGTGATGCTTCAAAACAAGGTCTTGGTTGTGTACTAATGCAAGAAGGAAGGGTGGTAGCTTATGCATCAAGGCGCTTAAGACCGCATGAAGAAAATTATCCCACTCATGATTTAGAACTAGTCTCACAGTATGCTCTAAAGTTATGGAGGCATTACTTAATCAAGAATCGTGTGAGATATATACAGATCATAAAAGTTTAAAGTATATATTCACCCACTGACCTTAATCTGAGACAAAGAAGGTGGCTCGAATTGATAAAGGATTATGATGTGGGAATACACTATCATCCAGGAAAAGCTAATGTAGTAGCCGATGCTTTGAGTCGAAAGAGTCATATGAATAATCTGTCAATTCCAGATAAGCAGTTAACCCTCCATGAAGAATTTCAACGATTAAATTTAGAAATAGTTAACGAAGGTATTCTGTCTGCATTGAAGGTTCACCCTACCTTGGAAGATCAGATCAAGGCAGCCCAACGAGAGGATGAATATGTTAAAGAAATTAAAGAGAATATGAAGAAAGGTAAAGCGCCTGGATTTTCAGAAGATGAAGAAGGGACTCTTTGGTTTGGAAAGAGAATACTAGTACCCGAGAAAAAGGAAATAAAAGATTTAATCTTAAAAGAAGCTCATGAATCAGGATATTCAATTCATCCCGAAGTACAAAATGTATCAGGATTTAAAGGAAAGTTACTGGTGGAACAGTATGAAAAGGGAAATTGCAGAATATGTAGCCTTGTGTGACATATGTCAAAGAGTTAAAGCAGAGCATCAAAGACCTGCTGGTCTTTTGCAACCTTTGCAGATACCTGAATGGAAATGGGAGGAAATCGGAATGGACTTTATAACTGGATTACCAAAACCAAGTCGTTATGATTCAATTTGGGTTATAGTGGATCGCTTAACAAAAGTTGCCCATTTCATACCGCTTAAGATCACTTATTCGGAGATAGATTGGCGAGCTTTATATGTCAAGAATTGTGTGTTTGCATGGAATTCCAAAGAAGATTGTATCGATAGAGGATCTCAATTTACCTCAAGATTTTGGCGAAGCTTCATGAAGTTTTGGGAACCAATTTAAATTTCAAGATCGCCTATCATCCTCAAACAGATGGTCGATTGAACGGTAAATCAGATATTGAAGATATGTTGAGAGCATGTGCTTTAGCCAATAAAGCCACTGGGATCAAAGTTTGCCCTATGCGGAATTCTCATATAATAATAGTTATCAATCTAGTCCAAGATGTCTCTGCTTGAAGCCTTGTATGGCGAAAAATGTAGAACGCCGTTATATTGGTCGAGACCGAGAAAGTCAAGTATTCGGACCGGATGTCTTGAAGTTAGCGTAAGATCAAGTTCGCTAATCCGAGACCGATTGAAAACAGCATGCACTGCATAAAAGAGTTATGCCGATAATCGTCGAAGAATGTTGGAATTTGCGCCAGAGATCATGTGTATCCGAAAGTGTCACCTATGAAAGGGATGCGTCGATTCAAAGTCATGGTAAGCTTGCCCCAAGGTATATTGGACCATTTCTAGTTATAGCAAGAAGAGGTGAAGTCGCTTATCGCCTAGAACTTCCTCCTCGCTTGTCGATGTACATGATGTATTTCATGTATCACAATTGAAAAGTGTTTGAGAGTACCAGAGGAGTTGATACCTTTTGAGGATGTTGATTTAAAAGAGGACTTGACATATTGAATTTCTGTCAAGATTTTAGAAGAGGCAGAGCGCTACACAAGAAACAAGACCATCAAATTCGCAAAGTGCAATGGAGCAACCGCCCGTAATCGAAGCAACCAGGAACGAGAAGAGGATCTTCGAGCAGAGTTTCCTGATCTATTTCTCAATTCTTCCGAATCTCGGGGTCGAGATTCCTTCTAAGGGGGGTAGGTTTGTAACATCCCAATTTTTGCTTTTATTTTGAAGAAATAATTTTAAATTAATTATTTCCAATTATCTCGAATTTTCAGAATTTAAAGTTTCATTGAAAAGAAAATTTAATATCAAAATAAGTTGGAAATATTTTTCATATGTTTAAAACATTATCAGTGAATTATGTGAATTTTTTTGGAATTTTTGGAATTTATTTGGTATTTTTTTGAATATTTTAAAGTCTCCTACTGATTTAAATATATAAAAGATTTAAATATCAAAATCTCCTCGGCCGACACTTGTCAAGCATCCGAGCTCTTCTTCCCGCCCGAACCGATCCCCGCCTTCGTGCCTCATCCCGCCTCCTTTCCTCTCGCTGCGCCACTTGTCGCGCATCCGACAAAGAAACCACTCCGCGGCTAATACTCAAAAGGGTAACCGCCCTTATTGGGTAGGTGAGCCTCCCGCCCGATCGTTACCACCGCCGCTCTCTCTCTCCCGCTCCTCGGCGCGCTCGAGCCCGCTCGCGCGAGGTTGAGTTCTTTTTTGATTTGCGCCGACAAGCGGGCCCCACTGCCGAGACTAGTCTGCGTGGACTCACCGCCGGGTCCCACTGCCGAGCGCCGCCCCGACGCTCGCCCCGACCGTTCTCATCCGCGCGTTGCCGCCATTGAAGCCGCCACCCAGCTCGCCTCTCGCCTCCGACGCTCCGCCGCCGCACGCGTCGGGAGAGACCGCCGCGTTGCGCCATTAAACGCCACCGCCCTCGCGAAGAGACGCCCGCTTCGCCGCGGCGCCGGTAACCGCCGCCATTAACACCGGCGAGGACGTGCGCCCGCTTTCTTCCTCCGCCGTGCATAAAACAAGCCCCGCCGCTTCTCTCTCCCTTCGCAACCTCTCCTCTCTCCTGCTTCGCGTGCGTTCATAGCCGTAGTCGCCGCCGTGATTCAGCGCCGCCGACGAAGCCGTCGCCGCCGCCGGTAAGCCTCCGCCGCACCAACGTCTCCACGCCGCCGGTCCGCGCCCGCGCCAGGGCCGCGTCACCGCTTCTCGGTCCGCGTGCTCGCGAGTCCGCGCCGCGCGCTTCGCTCGCGTCCGCGCGACGCCGCGCGCGACGCTGGCGCGGGCCACGCGCCGCCGATCGCTCGGACTCCGCCTCCGCACGCGCTATCCCCACCGCCTGCTTCACCGACGGCCGGATACGCGCGACGCAGTTTCCATCTCGGCCGCCCACCTCGCGCCCGCCTCGGTCACGCCGCCGCGTCGCGTCGCGCCGCACGCGTCACTCCGCGCGACGCCTCGCGCGGCGGGCTGCCACGCGCCGCCATCGTCGCGGCTTCCGCTTCCACGCCGTGCCATCCCGCCGCCGCCGGATCGGATCGACGCACCGGATCACGCCGCGCGTCAAGCCCATGGCCGTCCGATCCACCTCCACCGACAGCCGCGCAAACCGCCGCGTCAGCCTGCCACCTCAGCCGCCACGTCAAACCTGTCCGACGTGTCATGCCACGTGGCAGACACGTGTCCGCCACGCCGAGCCACGCCGACCAAACTCGAGGCCGGTGCCACGCCAAGATCGCCACGTGTCATGCCACGTGTCACTTGCGATCGCCACGCCGCATTTTGTTGATCCGTGGACTCGGTCCACCGTGGACCGGCCCCACATGTCAGCCTTTGTAAATTATTTTTAATTCCATGCTGACGTCATAATTCCGATTTTCCTTTAGGAAAATAATTCCTGCTGATGTCATAATTATTTTTCATTAGAAAAATAATTCCAGAAATATCCTTTTTCCTTTTTCTCTGATTTCAAACTTTCAACAGCCATATCTTGCTCATTTTAGCTCCAAATTGGTCCATTCAAATTTCTAAATTCATCTAAAATTTCAATCTTTCAATTGGTATATTTATTTTCAATTTTTGAATTTTTATTTTATTTTATTTATTTGGATTTCTCGATTTACGTGTAGAGACCGATTTGTCCGAGCAACATCAAGATCAAGTTCAGGAAGATTTCAACCCAGCACCAGAAGGCAAGTCTCCTTTGAACATTTTGCTCCCATGTTTTGCAAGTTTCCTTTGATCAACTTGCTCAAATGATTTGGAAAAATGTTTAGGTAGTTATTTTAAAATAATGCATGCTTATGTTATATCAAGTGATAATTTGATTTAGAAAATTTAGTTAAAGAACCAATTTGTTATACCTTCCATTGAAAATTGTTTACCTTGTACCATTGTCAACTTAGGATATCCCTTTGACTCAATAATGAGTTAGCATTACATTGGTTGAATGTTTAAAATACTAGCAAATGCTTAGCGTAGCAAATCAATGTATTAATACTCAAATGAGTAGCATGTTTATCAAATGTTTTGATGAATGATTTGTTTGAACATTGGTAATGGATGTTACCATTGTTAAATGCTTTGTTTGAAAAGTGGTAATGGGTGTTACCACTGATAATTTAAAAGTAAAAATGAATTTCAAAGGGAAAAGTTGACAAGGGTGGATGGAAGGTTTGGCTGGTGCAGTTAGCACGAGAATGTTTGGAATTGTGAATGAGCCACCACAGTCGCTTAAGGACCGACGCTTGTGTTTGTCCAAACTGAGCAAAACAAGACAACCACAAGTCTATATGGGTACGACCTAGCTAACTAACCTATAAAAGTTTAGCTTAGATATCACCAAGGGTGTATTGGGTGCTAGGGTGTTTGGTTACTCATAGTGAGGGATAGGGTTTACTGTACTCACATGGCGCAAGAGGGGGCTCCAACTCGTGGATTCGAGTTGTGGTGAAACCTTAGCGGGTGGTATTTAAACTATACTGGAGTAGGCGAAAGGCTTTGTGATAATTTATCTGGGTCTCATGCCAAAGGAAGCGTGTTGACTATTAAGATAATTTATCTCTTGTGGGTAAAGTGTACGACCTCTGCAGAGTAAAACTATTCGAATAGCCGTGCCCACGGTCAAGGGCGGGCAAGGAATGCATTCACATGGTAGAAGTTTTGGTTTTGATTTCAAAACAAAATGAATTGGAGAAAAACTCGGGAGTAGTATAACTCTCGTGTTGTTCAGATCAGGGGGTGTAACCTGAGGTTTTGAAAATTGGCTGTGATGGCCTGAGATATTAGTGTTGGTAGTTTAACCTTCACTAAAGTACTTATCTAATTTCGATTATTAAAAACAAGTTGTTTACAAAATGGCTTTCAAAGTAATTATGTAGATTTGAAATAAAATGCTGATTTTTGCAAATAAACCATATAGCCTTCCTTTGTGAAGCCTTACATCTATGCATTTTTCCCAAGACTTGCGGAGTACATTTCTGTACTCACCTGTTGCTCTATAAATATAAAAGCAGAGAATGAAGAAGGTCAAGCTGGAGAGTATGGCTTCTGCGCCGAATGTGGATGCGGTGGATTCTTCTCGGATGCCTAGGATTCGTTTCCCCAGTCAATTGCCTGTGGCAGATTGATGGGTCGACTGTTTATCTTCATTTGCTTCCGCTGTGTTTATTTTTGCTTGAGGTTCTGTGAACCTTAGTAAGACAATGGCCTTTGTAAAACTTCAGTTATTATTGTAATAAATCGTGGATGACAAGGTACCGTTTTTCTGGATATCTGTGTGTACTAGCTTTGATCTGGGACTAGTACTGAAATGCACAGGGGGGTCTGGGAGTTTCTACCCCGGGTCTCACAAGTAGCGTGTTGCATCATCAATAAAAGTTAGAAAATATCTTTTGCCTCCTTTTGTCAATAGTCCATTCATTTCACACAAATCTGAATGAATAAGATCTAATGGTGCCAGATTCTTTTCATCCTCTAATCCCTTAAAAGGTTTTGGAGGCTGTTTTGCTTGCACACATGACTGGTATTTTGATCCTTTGACAATTTCACATTTTGGAATTAAATCTAATTTGGACATTCTCACAATACTATCAAAACCAATATGACAAAAACGGGAATGCCAAATATTTGCCTCACATTTATTTAAATTTGTTGCAACATTCAGATTATAACAATACTCTAAAGTACTTAGGCGGAACAAGCCTCCGCTCTCATAGCCTTTACCAACAAAATTTCCGAACTTAGACAATACAATTTTATTCGACTCAAAAACTAGCTTATAGCCATCCCTACATAGAAGAGAACCACTAATGAGGTTCTTGTTTATTGTAGGAGCATGCTGCACGTTCTTTAAGTGGACAATCTTCCCTGAAGTAAGCTTCAGATCCACCGTGCCAACACCAAGAACAGAAGCATGCGAGCCGTTTCCCATTAGGACGGAGGAAGCCCCTGCTGCCTGGTAAGAAGAAAACAAGGAAATATCAGAACATATGTGAACATTAGCACCAGTATCCACCCACCAATCAGTGGATTGACATGCTGAAAAAACAACGGTGGATTACCATACCCTCCCGGTTGAGGCCTCGCCTATGATCACGTTAATAGCTTTCTTCTTTGGCTGTTCACCATCTCTGATTTTGCGGAAGCGACAATCCTTCGCAATATGACCATCTTTTCCGCACACAAAGCAGGTGATGTCCTTCAAATCTCTTTTCTCAGTTTTCTTCTTCTTAAAGCTAGTTGTCTTGTTCGGTTTGTTGGATTTGTTATTCTTTGCTACAGTCTTTTTCTCAAATGAAGTTTGCATTATTTTGGCCAGAAGTGCTTGGTGCATCTTTTGCTCTTGCTTTTTCCTCCACATCGAGAGCAGCAATGAGATCCTCAACAGAAATCTCTTCCCTCTTGTGTTTCAGGCTAGTGGCAAAATCCCTCCAAGAATGAGGGAGTTTAGCAACAATGCCCGCAGCAACAAACTTAGGAGGTAACACACAGCCCAAGTGCGCAATTTCACCGACTAGTAGCTGGAGGTCATGAGCTTGTCCAACTATAGACTTAGCCTCATCCATGCTAAAGTCGAAAAATTGCTCACACATGTAGAGCCAACGACCAGCCTCTACCTCTGCATATTTGTGCTCTAGTGCATTCCACAACTCTGTGGCGGACTTATAGTCCATATACACATCGTAGAGCTGATCCGCTAGAACAGTCAAGATGCAGTCAAGAGTAGTGTTGTTTGCACTATCAAATTGCATGTACTGCTCAATCGTAAATGGATACTGCGGGTGGACAACCCACCACAGCCCCAAAGACATGAGCCAAAACTTGACTCTAGTCTGCCATCTACGAAAATTCTGACCACAAAACCTCTCAGGTTTCATCGCATCAGAAGCGCTAACTATTCTGTATTGCAATAAATTCCACAATAAGGTTTCTAGATTGTTGAAAAAGTAGGCAATATTTTAATTCCAAGTTTTAGTAGGAGACAAAAGCAATATACTATTGATGCACAACTAATTAGTAACAGTAGGCTACTCATCATACTTCAGAATATACGCAAGAATAATATTGTATCAAAGTCGTACGAACACACGAACGACTTACTGTTGGGCTTGATGAAGATTAGGAAGCAGCGCAGACTTGATGCAGCGTAGGCTCGACGCAGTGCAGGACGTAGATGAAGCAGAGCAGGAGCGGTCACGCAGATGTGCGCTGCCTAGAAACCTTATTGCTGCCCCCGTGCAGGTCTTCACGACAGCAATGGCTCGGAGATACCGCTCACCCTCCTTCCAGGTGCACGCAGGAAAGAAAGGCCGGCGTAGTTCGAGTAGCACAGTATAACAGCACAATAGGAGATGAAAATGAAAAGTTCGCGTCTTTTTGAGCCTGGACGTCTCCAAGTCTTTTATAGACGTGCAAATTACTCTCTAGTAACTGCCCTCATTGAATGAAAATAATTCACTGGTAACTGCTTAATTATTCACTGGTAACTGATCAATTATTCACTCGTAACTGATCAATTATTCACTCATAACTGATAAAATTCAAAACCAAATAATGGTAATTAAGCAGTCTCATGACCAGTTTAAAAGGAGAGAGATGATGCGAGGTTCAGCAAAAATAAGGTGGACATGGTCTGCCAAGTGGCGCGCCACGTCACGCAAGTCACAAGTCACAAGTCACGCGATTTTCACGCGAAAATACGCGAATACGCGCGCGCGCGCGTGCGCGTGTGTGTGTTTAGCCAAAGCCACCATCCACTTCTATAACTCAAGGAGTGGCATGGACTCCACCTTATAAATTGGTCTCCCCCACTTTGCCTAAGCAATATGGTACTAAACCTCACATGCTTTGGAATTTAAGAAAATGGGTCACAAATCATAGGCCAATTTTTAACACCAGGTTCTTCTTCAGACATGCCTGGTTTCTGTACTTGCTGAGAAGGAAAGACACGAATCGGCTTACTAGCTCGCTGGCCACTGCAGAGAGGGCTATATCCATGTGCAGGTTTCTTTGTGTTTTCTTTGGAGGTGTCCATGTGCTAGAACGAGGCTAACACACAGAGGTGCTCTATATATAAAACTTGCACAGTTGGTTTTCTACACTACTACTACTACTGCTCAAACTTGAAACAACCACCAACCTACACGGCATTCAGGAAAAAAAAGAGAGGAAGCAGAATGGCAGAAAACTTTGGCTCACTTGCTGAAAAAAAAAAGAGAGGAAGCAGAGTGCGTTCGTTGTCTTTCTTCTCCATCAGTGTATTCTCGTGTGGCTGTTCGAGGGCTAAACCAACAGTGACGTGCATGTATTGACGTATGAGATGTTTACGTGTCGTCATGCAATTTACTGAGGTTTGACACAGCTCAACACACTTAGTTTGGGAAGCATACTCTATTGTTGTTTCGTACTTCAACAATGTTGACCTGCAGAGTTCCAGCTTCTTCTTTGATTCCAGCGGCAAGGACACGTAAAGCAGTCCGAACCGCCCCTTTCAACCTTGTTAGACCATATAAAAAAATCCAAAGTTTTGTTATTATAAATCATTCTTATTTTGATGGAGCGAAAATTTAAAATTTACAAATTTGCATATTTATCTAGACAGCTTACAGAAATGGTTGATATTGGGAAATGAGTAATGGGATTATTTAGTTTGATCTGGGTCAATGCATATATTTTACATGATATATGTTGTAACTAATGTGGGTCAAGTTGTAAAAAACTTGTACTTGGAAATGATTTCTTAGTCTTTGAATGTGCAGGATTGCTTGAAGTCAACCATGGTCAATGGCGAAGATCGGGGCTACGCTTATAGAGTAGTCGAGGTCCAAAGCGATCAAGAATATCGTATAAGATAGATGAGCTTAAGTATGGCACAAGGAAGGCAGAAAATATTAAAGGAAAGTTCGAGAAACGGGTTGCATCATGTAGATTGGTCAATTCAAGTGAGGTGTGATCCGATGGAACTAGAACGGAAGAGAATTGACGACACGTGGCAAGGTAGTAGTGCACCTACATATGGCAAGTATGGCGATTGTTTGCAACGGAAGATGAAGACTGGATCAAGAAAGGGTATTTTGTTAGTTTGATCAAAATCCTAGAAACTATCTTAGATCAAAATTACGATGCTTGGGAAAGTAGTTTAGGTCAAGGAGAAACTGAGAAGTTTAAGATGGATAAGGCTACAAACTTAGCAGATTTGAGTTTTACATTTTGAAAAGCGTATATAAGTGTTGTGTGCAAACTAAAACTTGAGTGCGTGGGTGATTAGATTTTCTCCATATGTACTAAGTGAATAGTATCTACTAAGAATTAGATGGGGTTAGGTAGCCCATCTATTTAACAGAATGTGATGAAGACTTGTAGTGCACCATCCAACTATACGCTCATTTGTGATCATGTGTTCTAGGATTAGAGTTTAAGAGAAGTTGAGTACTGTGGTATGCTCTCTTACCCTCCAAGTAGAGTGGCTGTAAAGCTTCATCGTTAAGTAGAAACATATCAATGTTTGTTCATCTTATGGATCCCTCTTATGTTAATTAATTTGCTCTTACTTGGTCAGTTTTTACTCTTCTCTTTTTCCTTCTTGACCTTGTTGTATCAAGGATATGTAAAAGATGAAGATAATCTCTAGAAATCAATCTCTATCCATCTAGACATTTGGTTGACAAGTTCATGAAGAAGCCATGTTTTTGCTCTTTTTGATCTCTCCCTAGTGATTTCTTGATCCAGCTATTTTACCTCAATTTCTTTGGTGTTCTTATTTGTTGTGACATGTGAGAACATAACTAGAGCCATGTTGGTATTATCCACCCACGAACAAGTCATATTCACACTGTTTTTAGTTTTTGCATGTTTTGGTGTAATGTTTCTTCAAACAAAAAATATCAAAACTTTGATAATGATTTTCTTGATCTATGATTGAAATAGTTTCCTAACATTCAAGAGAAGGTACATATCAAATTTCAAGTGATTTGAAGTTTTGATTTAAGAGTTAGCTCAATTTTAGGTTTTAGTGCAGTAACATTTGACAAACTAACAGATCTTAATTTTTTTGAAGTTATTTCAAGTTTTTTGAAGTTATTCTCTGAGATCACTGTAGCAGCGCTATTTTTCAGCCATTTGGCTTCTTGATGAATATAACTTCTCGTAGCTATTAACGGGAAGAATCATCGAATATTTACAGAAAATTTAAAGACATCATTCACTCTCTCTATTTTTATACCAGTCCTACAAACCTCCACTGAACGAGGCCCTTGCAAACGACGGTTGTCTGGTTGTTCGATTCCGAGCAACGTTACCCATCAACCTGCAAGTTCAAGCCGGCCGTTATAACACATATCCACGTTGGCCGCTGCCTACATCTCTGAGTGACAAACTCAAGATGCCTTAGGATCACTGGGTTTGCTAGGGCATTGCTGTAATCTTCATTTCCTTTTTAGCCTTCTTTGTAAAAGTCATCAACTTTACTGTTGGTGCTTTTATGAAATCAGAGGTTAGGCCCTCGGGGTAGAGTGGCAAACCCTACCAAATGGGTCCGTCTATGGCCGGCACAGTTGGTTTACTACACTAATACTACTGTAAGTTAAAAGGAAAAAATACTAAAGTTACTATTCACAATGAACTTCTTCTTTTGACTGTGACTGATGATTTATAGTCTTAGCACGGACGTTTATGCGAATGAACCGAATACTGATAAACCACTTCAAAAATTGTTCTTGTTGTGGCTACAGACCAAACAGAGAGAGTGGTAGTGGAGAGTTAGGTAAACAAATGACCTCTTCCCTTTCCAAGACTCGATATCGTCATATATATATACGTACACCTTTTCCAGCAGGGCTGTAGTACGAGACCTCCCTTAGTACATAGTTCTCGACAGGTTAGCTGGGTTTAGGCGGGGGCCACCTCTACAACAGGAGCCTCTCATGGTGAAGGGCTTCACAGGCCGAAGCCATGCTGCCGAGCCCTTTGGCCCCCTCCGTCCCTGCGGCCTATGACGTCGTGTGTTTGTGGGCGAAGCGGAGCCGAAACCGGAGGTGCGCAGCGAAGCCACTATCGGAGTCTTGCGCCGGACAGCTGCAGGCCGAGTCACGTCTGCGCTGCGAAGGCTGAGAGCCCAACGATTGTGGCGAGCGACCGCGTCGGTGGGGCTTCCGCTGGTGCGGCCGCGTCGGTTGGATTCCCGTTGGTGCGGCCGTGTCGGTTGAACTTCTGTTGGTGCGGCCGCGTCGGTTGGACTTCTGTTGGTGCGGCCGCGTCGGTTGGACTGCCGTTAGTGCAGCCGCGCCGGTTGGACGCCCGTCGATTGCACTTCCGGGAAGCGGCTGTATATATACAGCCGCAGCAGTGCGGTGAACCATTGCTGGGGGGCTCGTCTCAAGAATGTGCCTCTTCCTCTCACGAACATGCGATGGGGCTGGCGTCGATTGAGCGGCTCTGTGCATGTTTGTGGAAGGAAGAAGGTATGTTCTTGAGCTGGCAGGAAGATTTACGGCTCTTCGCGCGAAGGTGGGGATCATAGATGGCCGTGGTGAAGCACTGTGCTTTCCAGACTTGCGCGCCGTGCTTCCATGCTCTGCGATGGTCTTGTTCTCATAAATAGGGCGTCGTCGATTTCGGCTCCTGTTTATGAGAACAAGACGTCTCCGAGCTTGGAGCAATATGCTTGCGGGGGCGTGTTACCGACGCAAGTTGGGGCGATCGTGCTTCGTCGGGTCAGGGATGTGCGGTGGCAGCACGGGGGGTTGACTCCGACGTGTCCTGTGCTGTCCCGCATTCCTGGTGGGTGCGCCGGGTGCGCCTTTCTCCCGTGTCGCCTCGTCGGCCGCCGGTTGACCATGCCGCGACCAGCGCGTACTTGGACCAAGTGATTCACCATGTCAGCGCTGCGTGCAACCTGGCGTCCGTACAAAGGCACGGGGCACATTAGAATAGCAAAACGGTTGCAGTAAAATCGAAGAAGTATAGAGTGCAGGAAACCCCGGGGTTGTCCCGAGCCATTGGAGCAAAAGGGGCACCCTTTGGCGTGGCTGGTGTGGTCGTGGCTGCGCTGTGGCAGCGAAAATGGCGTTGAGGGCGGAGTCGAAGTCGCTCCGCTGAGACGAAGGCTTCACGGAAAGCGGGTCGGCAGGCCATTGGCGATGTCGCACGTGGGTGCCGGGAGCGGAGCCGAGGCTGCACTGCGAAGGCAGAGATGTCGCCGGTTGACTGGGCTCCGTGCGCACACGTGCGTGCCGGTACGGCCGCTATCGTGGGGATGTGAACGGTTCACCTCTCGGCAGTTACGCCTATCAATGGCGTGGGGGGGCAGGGGGTATTAAGTACCCCTTGCATTAGGCGACTTGCCTTTTCATCGCCTTGTCCTTCATCTCCCAACCGCGCGTCCCCATCCCTTATCTCGAGTTCTCTCTTTCTTCGTCATCCCGGAGTTCCAAGAGAATGGCGGCACACCGCAGGGCGCGCACTCGGGCGGCTGACGACGGCGCCGTCTTCCAGCGGGCATCGCCGCTCGAGGTGACGTACACCCTCGAGGGGCGCTGCCCCGCAGCAGTGAGCGAGTGGTGGGCGGCACCAGAGAAAGGAGGAAGGCGGTACTCCCACGTCCTAGGCTCAACGCTGGTGACGGAAGAGACGATCCGCGGCTTTCTTCGAGAGGGGAAGTTGTTGGACCGCCGGGACGTGCGGCTGCCCGCGGGCGACGAGATCGAACCGCACCCCCGGCACTTCGGAGGCGATCGTGTTCGTCGCCTACCTGGAGGCTGGGTTGCGCATCCCGGCCGCCAGGCATGTCGGGGACGTCCTGCGGGCTTTTGGAGTCGAGCTGGCGCAGGTGACGCCGAATGTGATTGTCCGGCTTGCTGCGTATAGTTGGGCTGCACGTACAGAGGCATGCTGGCCGATGCGTCATCGCCGCGATATCCGGCGCGCGCGGCGAGAGGATCGGGAGACGGGCGTTGCCGCCGAGAGCGTCAACCTCGCGATCGCGCCGCAGCGGAAGATATTTCCCGCAGAATCGGGTCGGGCCGAGTGGGGGTCGGATTGGACACAGCGGTGGTTTTACCACCGTGTGGCGAGCGGTAGCAGCCTTGAGTGCCCAGGGCGACCAGTGGCAATTAGCACCATGCCGAGTAGGCCCCTAGATGCTGATGACGAGCGGATAGCACGGAGACTTGTTGGGATCACCGCCCACTTCAATATGCGCGACCTCGCTAAGGTGTACATCATGTATGGTGTAGCGCCGCTTGCTGCGGATTGGCGCCTGGTTCCTGGGGGGCTTCGACGTGACAACGTCCGCCCCTCCGTGTCTTCGCTGCCGGGACCCTCTGGTCCGCGTAAGTTGTGCTGAAGCTCGTTTTCGTGTGGTGCTCGTGGAGGCTGTTGTTTTCTCCTTTCTTTTTTTTTTTGACAATGTGCCTCGGTGCCCTTCGCAGGTATTTCGCTGGAGGCCACGGAGCGGGCGGTGAGTGCATTCCTTGGGCCGTACACGGCCAGGGAGCACACACTGCGCACGGCCGCAACCGCGGAGGCGGGCCTAGGGCGGTTGAATCGCGTGTGCGAAGCCCTAGGTATTAGGGTGCCAGCGCGCGTTGTTCCAGCTCCCAGCCCACCTCAACGGAATGCCGCGGGGGAGGGGGTTGTAGTGGAGGCGGGTTCCCGCTTGGTGGAGCATGCAGGGCTGGAAGTAAGAGTGAGTGCCGCGTCGCCACCGGCCGCCATTGTATCGAACCAGCACTCCGGGGATGTTGGCGCGGGCCGCGCCGCGAAGGTATTGGGGCGAGCCGCGTGCGCGCCGTGGGACCTCCGTCGAACCGTCTTCCCGCTGCCGCAGCGAACGCCCCGCATACGGTCGCCGCTTCGGTCGGGTGGGGGTTTTGTTGTAGCAAGCCGGGTCAGGGCCTTATGGGACTCCGACTCTGAGACCGAGTGCCTCGGTGCTGTCGTGGCCCCGACCGAGCTTGCGGCTGCCAGCGGCGAGGGCTTAATGGAGCTGAGTTCCGACACCGAAGCTCCCCTAGCTAGCGAGGCGGGCGAGGATGCGAAGGTCCTCGCAGATTCGGGTGGGGCTGAAGGTAGAATGTTCTTAACTGTGGCCTGGTAGATATTCACAGAGCTGAACCTCATGTGCCTTGGCAGTCACGTCGTTTCTTGAGCGCGGGGGGCCAGCGGAGCCCGAAGGTGACTTGTTGGGGGGGCGCCTGGCGCCAGCGAGGTTGTTGCTGCGGAAGCCGCCCGATGTCTAGCGGACTTCGTTCCTCGAGCAAGGGTGTTGGCGGCATGGCGGGGGGCCGCCGATGACGCAGCCGCGAGCTTGGATCGCGATGCTTTGCAGGTCGGCGGGCCTGACTTGCTTGAAGGGGTGCTCGAGGTCTCCCAACTGAGGGTAAGCGCCTAACCCCGAGCAGCCCGTGGCCTTTTTGTGTTTGCTGAGTGCTTCCTTGTGTAGACTTTTGCCTCAGCCGGGCAGTACAGCGGCCCATGCGCGGGAACGGGAGGCCCTGGAAGGCCGGCTGCGCGGTGCCGAAGGGGCCCTTCGTGCATCTGAGGAGGCACATTCTGCAAAGGACGAGCGCGTGCGACTACTGGAATCGGAACGCGCGGCGGCTGTGTCATATGCCGCGGAGCGCGTGGCATCGACGCAGCAGGCGGCAGTGGTGGAACGTGACGGGCTGCTCCAGCAGGTTGCCTCCCTGGAGGAAGAGAACGGCTGCCTCGCTGCGGCTCTGAGGGAGCGGGACGAGGCGTTGGGTGCCGCTTCGGCAACGGCATGGGAGGCTATGCTGGCTCTGGAGGGTGCCCTTGAGAATCTTGTTGCTGAGGTGCTGCCCCGCTCCTTCGGACCCGAAGAGCTTCCCCGAACTCTCCGGCGGATTGCGGAAGCGGTCGATCTTGCTCAGCCGGCCGCGACGTCCTTTGGCAATCACTGCTCCTACGTGACTGCCTGTCTAGTATGCGCTCTACTCCAGCATCAGGGCTGCCGCCATGTTGATGACTTGGGCGATCCCCAGCTGGAGATGCCCGCTGGAGCCGGAGTGATGTCCGGCGCCTTACGCGCCATTAGGCCCGCCGTTCGGTTTTTTCACGAGCGGATCTGGGAGCATATTGGGGAGGCCGCAGCGAAGGTGGAGCTGCGGCGGAACATGTATGGTGAGGGGAACATGGGTGAGTGGCTTGATGAGGTTGCGCGGCGCGACGATGGCGGGACCGACGGCCCAAAGCAGGTGTGACTCCGGGCACTCGTACCCTTGGTGTGTGTTGTAATCTTACGCATGTCATGCCGGGAATGAATTGCAAAAACCGCTTCGCTTCGCTTTGTTGATCGGTCTTGCCGCTTTACTGCGAGCAGCTGCTTGATGGGGACCTGCTGCTGGTGTCTGACGTTGTAACTCGGCGCCGCTTACGTCGCTGGTGGCGGGCCGAAGACTCCATGGACTTCTGGGCAAGTCGATCCTCGGCGGGCGAGTCTTCGGTGCGAAGGGCCATCCCAGCGGAACCAGACAAGTAGTGCCGGCCTAGCCGGTTTTGTAAGAATATAACAGCGTTGTAGTGGACGAATTGGAAATGCATCGTTCTGCTGTTCGTGGATGCGCCTGCTTTGCTTCTCCTTCGTAGTGGAGTTTGCTAGTTGGGGCAGACGCCTAGGGTAGGGGTAGAGGTAAGGCGTGGCTGCTGTTGCGCGCGCGCGCGCTCCGTCCCCTACCCTCCGAAGTGGTCGCAGCGGAGCTGGCGCCTTAGTCAATGTAGATGCGCGCGCGCTCTGTCCCCTACCCTCCGAAGTGGTGGCAGCGGAGCTGGCGCCTCAGTTGATGTAAATGCGCGCGCGTGCTCCGTCCCCTACCCTCCGAAGTGGTGGCAGCGGAGTTGGCGCCTTAGTTGATGTAGATGCATGCACGCTCCGTCCCCTACCCTCCGAAGTGGTGGCAGCGGAGCTGGCGCCTGAGTTGATGTAGATGCGCACGCGCTCCGTCCCCTACCCTGCGAAGTGGTGGTAGCGGAGCTGGCGCCTGAGTTGATGTAGATGCGCGCGCTCCGTCCCCTACCCTCCGAAGTGGTGGCAGCGGAGCTGGCGCCTCAGTTGATGTAGATGCGCGCGCGCGCTCCATCTCCTACCCTCCGAAGTGGTGGCAGCGGAGCTGGCGCCTTAGTCGATGTAGATGCGCGCGCGCTCCGTCCCCTACCCTCCGAAGTGGTGGCAGCGGAGCTGGTGCCTTAGTCGATGTAGATGCACGCGTGCTCCGTCCCCTACCCTCCAAGTGGTGGCAGCGGAGCTGGCGCCTTAGTCGATGTAGATGCGCGCGCGCTCCGTCCCCTACCCTCCGGTGGTGGCGGCGAGCCGGCGCTCGAAGTCGATGTAGATGCGCGCGCTCCGCCCCTACCCTCGGTGGTGGCGCGAGCCGGCGCCGGGCCAATGTAGATGCGCGCGCGCCCGCCCCTACCTTCGGCGTGGTGGCAGCGAGCTGGTGCCTCGCTGATGTAGATGCGGCGTGCGCGCTACGCCCCTACCCTCGGTGGTGGCGGCGAGCTGGCGCCTCGATTGTTGTAGATGCGCGCGCCCGCCCCATACCCTCCGGTGATGGCGCGAGCTGGCGCCGCTGATGTAGATGCGCGCGCGCCCGCCCCTACCCTCCGGTGGTGGCAGCGGAGCGGCGCTTTAGTTGATGTAGATGCGAGCGCGCTCCGTCCCCTACCCTCCGAAGTGGTGGGCCTAGCCACGTGGGTTCTGTCCGCGACTTCCTGGTGGCCGATGGAGGACCTCACGGGTGACGCTATTTCGCTATATTATCGAGCGCCGATGGGACAGCTGAGGCAGGATCGCCTGATATCCACACATGGTGCAGTACAGTTGTAACGGAGGTGTCCCTTGGCCGTCGTACCTCGCGCCGGGCCCCGCAGGGTAGGGGGACGCGTGGAATGGGGCAGCCCTGCCGCACCACGTGCTCCTGGGGCGTCGATCGGACTCTTCGACGCACTGCCCGTGGTCCTGGCCCTGGGGCTCTTTAAAAGGGGCGGGTGGGCAAATGGAGTGGCACTCGCCGTGCATACGCCGCACCCCATACTCATTTTACTCCAACTTCGCTCCATAGCGTAGGGGACTCCAGAAGGCGACTGATGCTGTAACGAAGAGCCGCGGGTGGTGCGGGGTGGTGGGCAATTCACTTGTACTTCATCCGGGCCGCTCCTAACTTCAGGAGTAGATTGTTATGGCGCGCCAGCGAGGGTTCGTCTTGTCCTGCTGTCCCGCACGGGCACCCGTTCTCCCCCCGTCTCCTCCCCTAGCTAGTAAACGCTTGGGGTGAGGGAAGGAGGGGAGGGGGGCCGGCTTGTGGCGCTACCGGGAGCCACGCTGCTTCGAGGGCGGGCACCGGCCCCGGGCGCTATCCGTCTTGAGGGTCTGGATCTGTTACACGCCTTCACTGGGAGCGTTTGGTTGCTCAGCCCTGCGGTGGGGGCGCGGGCTACCGAGCTTCTGTGCCGCCTGCTTGATCGGTATGCAGAAGCGCGAAGCACGAGCCCCACGTTGAGCTCCAGCGCCTCGCTCCTGTACTCGTGGCCACCCGTCAATACGGCTCGCCCGGCTTGCCGAGGTCGCGTGGCGGCCCGGGGATCCGTGCTCCGTTGTATGTGGACTCCGGCGAGTGCGTGGGAATATCATCCACGTCTTATTTAGACTCCGGAGAGTACGCGCGGTGAGGACACCGGCGCGTGCGCGGGACATCTGCGTCTTGTTTAGACTCAGTAGAGTGCGCAGGGAAAACATCCGCGTCTTTGTTTGTACTCCGGAGGATGCGTGGGACTATCAACCATGACTTATTCAAATTCCGGAGGGTACGCCCTCGCGTGCGCGGAACCTCCGCGTCTTGTTTAGACTCAGTAGAGTGTGCAGGGAAAACATCCGCGTCTTTGTTTGTACTCCGGAGGATGCGTGGGACTATCAACCACGACTTATTGAAATACCGGAGGGTACGCCCTCGCGTGCGCGGGACTTCCGCGTCTTGTTTAGACTCAGTAGAGTGCGCAGGGAAAGCATCCGCGTCTTATTTTATACTCCGCAGAGTGCGCGCGGGGGCGTCCCCCCACTGCGTCTTATTTATACTCCGTAGAGTGCGTGCGGAGGCGGACCTCATCGCTACGTCTTATTTATACTCCGTAGAGTGCGTGCGGAGGCGGACCTCATCGCTACGTCTTATTTATACTCCGTAGAGTGCGTGCGGAGGTGGACCTCCGTGGAGTGCGTGTGGGGAGGTGGGTCTCCATGTGGTGCTCGTGCGGGGGTGGATTTCATGCTTGGGTGTGCGGAGGTGAGTCTCCATGTGGTGCTCGGGCGGAGGTGGGTCTCCGTGTGGTGCGTGGGACCTTCGACCACGTCTTTATACTCCGGGGAGTACGCGTGGTGACAACACCAGCGCATGCGCATTTACGACCGTCGAGGCTACCGCTCCCTAGCGTCTGGCCGGTGTCGTCGAGGTGGCTCGTCACGCCAATGGCGGGTTGGGGTGCCACAGGTGGGTTGGGGCCGATCGTGACGTCTATGGTGGCGGGGTCAATGGCGTCGATGGTGGCGGGGTCGATGGCGTCGATGGTGGCGGGGTCGATGACATCGATGGTCGCGCGATGAGCGTCGTCATTGTCTTCCCCGACCGCCGATGCCGAAGCCCTGGTATTGACGCGGGGCCTCGCCGCAGCCGCTTCTTTCTTCCTCACGGCCGATGACGAAGCTTTTTTCGGTGCCATCCTCCCCCTTGCAGTCTTGAGGCTTGCTTCCGTCGTCCCCACGGACGGCGCCAACTGTTGTGGCTACAGACCAAACAGAGAGAGTGGTAGTGGAGAGTTAGGTAAACAAATGACCTCTTCCCTTTTCAAGACTCGATATCGTTATATATATATATATACGTACACCTTTTCCAGCAGGGCTGTAGTACGAGACCTCGCTTAGTACATAGTTCTCGACATGTTAGCTGGGTTTAGGCGGGGGCCACCCCTACAACAGTTCTGATAAGTCGTTTTAAAAAAATAGTGAAGAAACCTCTTGTTTATTTTTTTTTAGAGAAAGTTATAAGTTATAAATTGAAAAAGGGGTAATATTCCACTTGTGATAAGGCTTTGACGTGTAATTTTGTTCAATCCGATGCCATGTTGCTTGTAAGACGAGGTGAGGTGCGTTTTTCAGGATTCGACTAACGAGTCTAATTCGTGTTCTGCTGCAGAAGGATACTGATATTTTACACCACAAATAGTGATATTTTTCTGTACGTGCCTTTCCTGGTTGGCAAAAAAGTCAGTGTGAGTGCGATATCAGGTATTGACGCATTGTGCAGCAACCGCGTAGTTCTGCTGCAGAATGACAATTTCTTGTATGGAATCTACGTGGACTGCTAATCTGAGTCTTCAAAGGTGGATTGATTGGAGACAAGCGCAGGTGAGTAGTTAAGGTGGATTGACGGATAAGTCACATCTTGATGCAATACTTGTGAGTACACATCTTGATGCAATACTTGTGAGTAGTTAAGGACACGCAAAATCGTCAAGTACGTGTACGTGAAGGTCTTCGTCAAGCACCAGCTATTCCCAGTCCGGTCATACCCGTACATCCAGAATCGTCAAGATTGCCGTCTGCCTGAGGCATGTCATCCTCATTACCTAACATTCCTCACCTAGATTAGTTGAACATCAGTATCAAACAGACGGGTAGCCCAGAACATTAATGACAGCAATGATCCGAGTATATGCCAATGCCTTTGCGTAACTTGGTGTAACACAACAATAACCTAATGCGAGATTGCGCTTTAGAAACTTATTGAGTAGGGATTTGTTAGCATCCGGATCAGATAGGTTGGGATTTGCTAGCGTCCGGATCAGATAAGTAGAGATTTGCTAGCGTCCGGATATCTAATCCGAGCGCTAGCTCTGTATGCTTGCCGCAACAATTCTATGCCATGTATGTAATATTTTCTTGCCATATATGCAACAAAAAAACAAAGAACGATGAGTGTTTCTCTGCGATGTTCGTATATAGTGTGTGCAACAAATTTAACAACTATATGCAATAAATGTTTCCACAAAAAACTCAATGTTGCACTTGTTATTATTGATTGTTGTGTGTGTGTGTGTGTATATATATATATATATATATAAAATCAAAATGTTGCACAAATAAACATCTACCTCTATGACAGGCGCGGCAGTGGCGGGTGGTGGGAAGGTGGCATGCACGGCATAGATTCGACGCCAGGAGGGTGGACTCCTAGGTGGTAGTCACGGTGGCGAAGCTACCCCCCCGGCACGAGATTCGGGGCCGATGGCAGGGTAGGCCGGTATGGGCCGGAGCTTGAATCAGGGTGCCAGGGCAGGCGGCGTGGAGTAGTAGGCAGAGCCGAGGAGGCACACTTGTCGATCCGCGTGGAGGAGCGATTGGCGGTGCACAGCCACAGGGAGAGGGGATATGGGACGCACGACCGTAGGGGAAAAGGATATAGAAGAGCGATTGGACTAGGGTGGGAGACAAGAGGTGGAGGAGCACGAGGCAAGATTGTTGAGATGGGCTAATGGGAAGGAGGAGAGCAAGAGAGATATGGGGGATGGATGGATCTGGGGTGGAGAATGAGAAAAGAGTGAAAAGGTGGTGGAAAACGTTCAATTTTATTTTCTAGCTCCATACGTATGAATAGTAGCAATTCCTTACTAAATATTAAGGCAAAATTCGCTCCAGGGCTCTAAGAATGTGGTTTTGCTGCAACGTACCACAAAGAGTGACACTACAAAAATCATGGTTATTTTGCCACAACGCAACACGATCATTAAAATTTAGAAAGAAGAAGTCATATTCCCCGTGGATGGAACCCATATGTTTTTGGTTGAAACATCCGTACGGCTCCCCATAGGCAAATAGTGCTTTCTAACCTCTTATCCTTGTAAATTTCAAAATTGTAATAATAGTTTTATTTGCACAGTGTGTTCTGGCAAACATTGTTTGGTAGAGTCACTCAGTGATTTATCCATTTTTTGTGGTGGGCTCTGGCAAACACTGTCATGTAGCCAAACTTCCCACTAACCACAGGGTGTGCTTGCTCAACTGTTGGGAGCTCTAGCAATTCGTTGGGACCACCATGTTAGGTAATTATTGTCGTGTTATAAGTATTATATGTTCAATCGCGTGATAGAATTAGATTCTTTGCGTAACTTGCATTTGCAAGGATTATGTAAATAGTACAATCTATTGTGTACTGATGTATGTATGAGTTTTTTATGGTCTGTGTATCATGCTAATTTATAGCCACATGCTACATATTATTGTATAACAGTCTACGTGTCGATTTATGATGCTTGATATTCTCATATATAATTCATTACTAGTTATTAGAAGTAATAGCTAAGTAGATGAGTATGATAACTTCATGTGCGATTGCTCGATGAACAAGAAGTATGACGATGGAGATTGTCATGCTAAGGGCCATACTATCTCATAGTTTAAAAGGGTATACCCAGTGCCGAAGCTTCCACATTGTGTGGGGTCTAGGCAAAGAGATTTTCTAGACAGTCTTTTCCCTATTTTGCAGAGAGACTGATTCGAACTCGTAACCTCCAGCGCACAATGGAGAGACTCCACCAATGTGCCAGACTTGCCCTCACTTATTTGGTGTAATTAAATTTAAAAAAATAAAAAATAAAAAACATGTTACTCTATCATAGACAATACAAATAAATATGAGAAAAGACAAAAATACTCGAAAATACTAAAAAATCAGAAAAATATAGAAATAATAAACTAGAAATAAAAAACTAAAGTCGAAACCTAAATAAATGGACCCTTATACAACGGAGTTAACAAGCACTATATATATGTAAAGTAAAGATGATCGATGTAGTAGTAGACTTACGTAGTCCCTGTTCGCTTCTATCAAGGGGGCGTTTGTTGTAGCGATGCTTCTGGTTTTGGTTGAAATTTCACTGTAGCTGGTTTTTTTACTATAACTGATTTGACTTTTTAGGTATAATTAAATTTAAAAAATGTAAAAATAGAAAAAATATGTTAGCTCATCACGAACAATGCAAAAGAACACAGGAAAAAAAGAAAAATACAAAAAAACCCTAAAATCTAAAAAAATTCAAAAAAAAATGAATTACTAAACAGTGAAAAAAACTAAAACTAAAACTAAAAAAATTGAAATGAGCCGGACCCAGGCAATTAGTGCCTCTTCGTTACCATTTGGCCACAAGCATTTCTGACCGAAGGACAGGGATTTCGATGAACCTGTCCGGGCAACTCTAGCTCCAATCTTGTCAAAATGTCTTTCAACCTCGTCAGCACGGCACCAACTTGCATATTTTTAAAGTACATTTATGACTGGGTAGTTATCACGTCGATCTCCACCAGATAAATTATCATGTCGATCTCTACCAGATTAGGTGGTACTTATTTCAGCTTTTTTTGTTAGATTTCTTATTTTTAAATTTTAGTTTTTTAATTTAGTTTGTTATATTTTATTTTTAAAGTTTTTTCTATATTTCATTTCATTATTTGTGATGGGATAGCTTTTTTATTTTTAAATTTTTAAAAATTTAATTATGCCAAAAAATCAGTAGTAGTTATAGTGTAAAATAAATTAACTACAGTGCTAAATAGTGAAAACTAAATCAGGAAAAAAACTCAAATAAGTAGAGCCGACTATATGTGCATTAAGTAAGGTGTACATCACCATTTCTTATTTGTAATAGCAACATTTACTGGTCTCGCTCTATCTGTTTCCGACTTTATTCCCTATAGACGCCACCAAGAGCAAGAAACGGGTGTCTGTAAATATAGGGTGTCATGGGTTTCTATAGTCAAGTTTTTTTAAGTTTTAATCTTTAATATATGCTAAAATATATAGATTGCCTACAAAGAAATAATACCATTAAATTTGTCTTATAAAATTCTTTTATAATATATATTTTTATTATTTTTGCTAGTATATTGTAATAATAAATCATAAACAAAGTTTTACATTAGAGACCCTAAAAAATAAAAAATGATCTACTTTTGTGGACGGATGGAGTACTATGTACAGCACCGTTTCTTGTTTGTAATGAACGTACTAACTTATCGCAAACCAGAAGAGGAGGCAACAATCTTGGTGGCATAAACTAGCGAAGCCACCATTGAACATACTCACAAAAGCATAGTCCAAGATGGAGGCAGCGATATCCGCAATTGCGGGTGACCTAATCAGCCGAATCATCTCCTTCCTGATGAAGAAATACACAGGTATGGACGACAAGTTGGAAAGGCTGGAGGCACTCCTTCTTAGAGTCCATGCAGTCGTCGAGGAGGCGGATGGACGATGCATCACCAACCCTAGGATGCTAATGCAACTCAAGTTGATCGCGGAGAGCATGTACCGAGGTTACCATATGCTGGACACCTCCAAGTACAAATCTGTCGAAGATGAGGAGGTGAGAAGCTTATATACCATCTCGGATTCTGCATTTCCTTTGAAACGTTGCCGTACAACTTTCGGTACTATGAGAGGCGTTGTTGTAAGTAATGGTTTACAGAGTGTACTAGACAATTTAGAAGCTGCTGTTGCTAACATGAGCGAGTTTGTTGTGATGTTGGGGGGATGCGAACGCATGTTTCGCAGGCCCTATGATGCTTACCTTTACACCGACAACTTCATGTTTAGTCGCCATGTCGAGAAGCAGCAGATCATCAACATCTTGCTGCAAACTCCTACTCATCTTGGTGCTCCTACGGTGCTTCCGATCATCGGCGGTTGCAGGGTTGGTAAGAAAACATTGGTAAGCCACGTATGCAACAATGAGCTGATCCGAACCCAGTTCCCATCGATACTGTACATCAATGGTGACAGCACATGGAGAATGGAGCAAGCGAAGTTCAATAACGAGAGGACTTTACTTGTTGTTGAATTTGTTACCGACATGGATGATGAAGATTGGGTAAAGTTCTATTCTACTGTAACATGCATGGCTGGAGGAAGCAAAGTGATAATCATAAGTAGGATTGAAAAGCTCGCGAGGTTTGGAACAGTAAAGGCGGTTCATGTAAATAGTTTCTCACATGAGGAGTACAGCTACCTCTTCAAGATGCTAGCGTTCGGAAGCTCAGACAAGAAAGACTACCCCCAGCTGGTATCTGTAGCAAATGACCTCGCAACAGTCCTGGGTGGGTCGCTCATCACTGCAAATGTGATCGCCGACCTGCTGAGAAGGAACCTTGATGTCCAGTTCTGGCTGCGCATACTGCGACGATTCAAGGGGATGGTTGAGAACAACTTATCAAAGTATGGACAACATCCAAAAGATATCCTTGAGAAGGAGCAGCCGATAGACATCACCAGATTTGCATCCTCATGTCCTGCTCGTCTTCGCCTGATGCCTCCTCGAGTAGAAAGGGGTGATCCTATTCCTAGCAAACAGAAACAGAAAGCGGTGATGTTATTCGGAGACCTAATTGCAGGGTGCACGAATGTACCCAGTGATGAGTTCGAGATAGTGGCGTGGGAATCACGGATACCTCCTTATACTAAGTTTGTGCACTCTGTTGAAGCTTGTATTGAGGAGAAGCACGAATGTACAACCACTACGGGAAAGCGTCGATCAGGCTTTTGATTTGCTTTTTAGGGGAAGTGCTCCTTTGCTTTCCTACAGAGTGAATAGCCAAGTTAATAAGAGTATGATTTACAGCCTTGCCTCTAGTACTCTATTACTAATTACCTATTAATTTGTTATGCACGAGAGTGTGAGTGTTGTGTATATGCTTTTTTCTTTCTTGTGGAATCATATAAACAACACTCTAACTTTGAATGTTAGTAATCATATGGAATGTTGTATTCCCAGATTCCTATATATCTTGGCGTTATTACAATGTCAGAGGAAAATATATTGGAGCCAGGAAATTAGGCCTTGAATGGCCAAACGCCTGCTCCAGGTATTGTTCATGCATTTTTCACTTTAGACACGTTTTTTTTTTTCAATTTTAGCCTCCGAACAGCTTTTTTTTTTGTTGCAAAAATAGCCCCCCTCCTTGAGTTCAGAAAGCACGATAGATGACATGTGTGACTACCATGCCTAGAGAATCGGTTGGCGACCTGCTGAGAAGGAACCTTGATGCTCAGTTCTGGCTGCGCATATTGCGACGATTCAAGGGGATGGTTGAGAACAACTTATCAAGGTATGGAGAACATCCAAAAGATATCCTTGAGAAGGAGCAGCCGATAGACATCACCAGATTTGCATCCTCATGTCCTGCCCGTCTTCGCCTGATGCCTCCTCGAGTAGAAAGGGGTGATCCTATTCCTAGCAAGCAGAAACTAACTGGTATGTTATTCGGAGACCTAATTGCAGGATGCACGGCTGTACCCAGTGATGAGTTTGAATTAGTGACGTGGGAATCACGAATACCACCTTACACTAAGTATGTGCAGTCTGTTGCAGTTTATGCCGAAGAGAAGCACGATTGTACAACCCCTGCAAGAAAGCGTCGATCAAGTTAATAGGAGTATGATTTACAGCATTGCCTCTAGTACTCTATTACTAATTACCTATTAATTTGTGATGCACGAGAGTGTGAGTGTTGTGTATATACTTTTTTCTTTCTTGTGGAATCATATAAACACCACTCTAACTTTGAATGCTAGTAATCATATGAAATGTTGTATTCTCAGATTCCTATATATCTTGGAGTTATATGATTGAATAGAAATGTTTCTCGAGTTAACGTTATTGAGAAATGTTTCACTTTACACAAGAAACCATGCTTTGTAACCCATGCCATTTTTCTAGTTGAATCCAGTGCCTTGCACCTGCGCTTGTCTCCATCAAGACTCAGATTAGCAGAACAGGTGTCCATAGATTCCATACAAGAAATTGTCATTCTCCAGCAGAACTACGCGTTTGCTGCACAAAGCGTCAATACCTGATATCGCACTAACATTGAATTTTTTCCCAACCAGGAAAGGCACGTACTGAAAAATATCACCATTTGTGGTGTCAAATACTCCACCTTGTGCTTACCATTGAACACTGAATTGGACTGGTTAGTTGAATCCTGAAAAACGCACCTCACCTGGTCTTACACGCTACATGGCATCAGATTGAACAAAATCATACCTCAAAGCCTGACCACAAGCTGAATATGACCCACTTCTTTTATGATTTATGATTTTCTCTAAACAAATAAATAGAACGGTTTTTTCATCGTCTTTTTGAAACGGTTTATTAGGACAACTTTTTTGAAGCACTTATTAACATTCGATTCGTTCGCAATCAGTCGCAGCCATAAACCATCAGCCACGACCGAAAAGAACCCACCCATATATCAAGCAACCCATGAAACAGTTTCCTCGTTATACATCAATATTCCCCTTCAGTCTCAACCTCAAGTTATTCAAGATGGAAGCTGTTCTATCTGCGGTTACAGGTGACCTTGTTAGCCGATTCATCTCCTTCCTGATGAACAAGTTTTCGGATCATGCACCCCTCAGACAATAAGGTGGAAAGGTTGCAGCAACTCCTGGCGTGATCCTTCGATGTGAAGATTAAAATGATGGTAGGGGCGAAGAACTGCTTTACGAGCGGCTTCATGCTTGGCTCTTTCAAACGAGTAACTGCTTCTTTTAAAGCGGTAGCGAAGACTTCCTTGTCCAGTTCGCTTGGTGATGAGTAAAGTAAAGCGATGTCCCATCGTTTGATTTCTATGACTGACTTTCCTGTGCAGGTAGATAGCTCGACGTTGGAATTCCAAATGACAGAGTAGTCGATGATGGCCTACACTCCATCCATCATTCGGTGCATCTTGATAAATGTCCATCTATAGTGGTTTGAACAAGATGAGAGATAGAAATATATTTTCATGTAATGACACAAAGATGAGAGAGATTCGAGAGATACAAGTAAGCATAGATTGAGAGGTAAGGATAAGCAAAACTTTTGAAAATATTTTATTATTTAAGTTAAGTCCTTAAGGTCAAACCATTCTATTCTATCTACGGTCACGTCTTAGGGTCATTATAGCTCTGATACCATCTCTGTCGGGACCTGGAGCAACAACTCCAAGTCCCTCTGCGTAAATCGCACTATCCCAGGAAAAGCTAGTGCACACAGGGTTAACAGGGATACATATCATGCAAAACAATCCCACTTTATTAAATGGACCTTATGGTCAAGGTTTACAAATAAAGGGCTCATGGCCAACAAAATAAAGCAACGGAAGAATAAAGCGTAGAGGTACAACCCATCATGCCTGCCCACAGACGAATGACTGTAAGACGCGGCCTATTCGTCACCATCCTCATCGAAGTTGTTGACATCATCCTCTGACAACAGATTTTAGCAAGATGAGCACATAAAGTACTCCCCAAGTAAGCACATAAAATACTTACGCAAGTTACACCAGGAGTTTTAACAGAGTGAATGCATGCATAGGGATAACAAAAGGAAGGCTTATTATGTTTATTTCTGCGAAAAACAGTACTGAATTTAAATACAATAACATAAGTGCAAAAGCTAAATTTTATATAGTAGATAGAAACAATAATTTAACAAAATAATATCATTTGTACAGGCTCCGACCAAACACTAACCCAGTCACAGGTATCCCACCTGGTCCATCTTTTCAAATGGTTTCAAATGGATTCCATCTATCCATATGCTTTTCAAAATCTCTTATGGATTTATTTTGTTAGTGCAGGCTCCGACCAAACACCAACTTATTCACAAGTATCCCACCTGGTCATGGATTCCATCCATCCATCCATATGTTTTTTCAGAAACCATTTTAAAAACCAAATTCTAATCCATGAAAAACTTTACCCAGCTTGCCCGTGACCATGGGCACGGCTATCCAAGATAGATTATACACTCTGCAGAGGTTGTACAGCTTTACCCACAAGACATGATCATCCCATATTGCCACTAGATTAACACACTGCCTTAGGTGTGCGGTGAGGAGATCTTGACAAGGCCGTTACAATAATCTATAGCCAAAACAGTCACGCCGCCACTAAGGTTTCACCACAACTCGAATCCACGAGTTGGAGCCCCCTCTGGTGCCATGTGAGACTTCTCGCGGCCTACGCCACGCTCACATTCAGCCTATAGCGAAACTATATTTGGAACTTCACAAATTACTTAGCCAGGTCCGTCCCATACCGGACTTGTGGTAGTACGATGTGGCTTTGCAACAGTAGCTCACAGACCAGTCCTTAATTTGACTTAGGCTCAACCACATACCCCTTGTGCACGACAATCAACTAGGTGTCACCAAACACGAGGCATGTCGGCACCCCACCACCTAACCAATAGCCTAAGTCCAAATCATAACTTTCTATTTTTTATTTTTAAACAATTTTCATAAACCATCCTTGACTCACCGAAGTCAAGATTTCAAAAGGAACAGTCATTTCATGTGAAATAGTTGATCCCACCTAAAATCATACTAAGCCAGGCTAAGCATTTCTATAAAATTTCTAGTCAATACTATGGTACTAACTAGTTTTTAACCAGGGTGACAAGGTACATGAATTCGAGATTCAAATTGGCCATATGCAAAGGATCATGGGTATATCTAAGATTTAAATCAAATTTGAATTACATTTGAATAAAGATACGTATGCATATACAGTAAAACAACTTAAATAATTTTGAAATAATAGGTCCAACATGGTCAAAGGTGTAACTTGCCTTGCTCGAAGTTTGCTGAGATTCGCCAAAGTTATATTCTCCGGAATAGTCGTAGTCTACACGCGAAAAACCATAACAACTAAACTCAAATAAAATCCAAATAAAATCTACAAATTATAAAATATATGCTGGGAGATAGAATATGAATTTAGAAATTTGGATTGGTCCAACGGAGTTAGGGTGAAAGAGGACGACTTCTGGAAGTTTGAATTTCAAAGAAATGAATAAAAGGAATTATTGAAATTCTTTTCTTTGTGAAGGAAAAGTGGTCGGAAGCTGCAATATTTGTGTATGGTTGAAACCATACTCGAAGACATGGTCAAAACCATGGTCGAATCAACGGTTAAAGTTCTGATGGTCGAGTCGAAGACAAAGACTCCAAGTACAGGTGTAGTCAAAGTCGAAGATTTGGTCGAAGACCTGGTCAGAACTGTACAGTGGTCGAAAGAATTGGATTTATGCAGAGTGGTCGAAAGAATCCGACGGCTTGGAGAGGTCGGACGGCTTTGAGTGGTCGGAGATATCAAAGGGTTCAGAGAGGTTGGAGGGTGCGGAGGTTAAAACAGTCAAACAACTATGGTCGGTTCGAAGACGGAGATTGAAGTCGAAAGCTCTGAGATCGAAGGCCGAAGTTGAAGGCTCTAAGCAGTCGGAGTCTAAGAAGCCTCCAAACGGTCGGAGT
Organism: Melocanna baccifera; assembly: GCA_036346265.1. Lineage (NCBI taxonomy): Eukaryota > Viridiplantae > Streptophyta > Magnoliopsida > Poales > Poaceae > Melocanna > Melocanna baccifera. The sequence goes on along the minus strand of CM070704.1, from coordinate 17,306,067 downwards.
CTAAAGAACCTCTTGACGGCGGAGTCTAAAGAGCCTTCGGACGTTGGAGTCTTATGAGCCTCCGAACGTCGGAGTCTAAGAATCAGATGGCTGAGAGAGGTCGAAAGCATTAGAGAGTGGTTGGGAGCGGTCAGGTGCTGACGTGACATGCCATGTGTCACTGATGTGGCTGCCACATGGGTCGGGTACGGTCATGGCTTGCCAAGTAGGTAACAGAAGGGAAGGGCTTAGTGGAGACTATTAAATGGGAATCGAACGGTGATGATGCATAGAGATGTTTGGACCATCTAAAAGTTTGGAAGAGTTCAAACCATCCGATCGGTCTTGGGGGACATTCAGACCATCCAAACGACGACGAGCGGGGACGGCGGCGCGGCGCACGAAGCCTGTGGGCTCACTGGCGGTGCGGGGCATGGCAGCGGTTGGCAAGGTGCGAAACAGAGAAAAGGGACTGCAAGGAGTGCGTTGGTGCTCTTGTGCATCATTGCAATTGGCTAGAAGGTGGTTGGCGGTGAGGTAAAGCAGTGGCGCAGCTCGGGCGGCAGTGGCGACGGCATTCCAACGGTGAGGGGACTCAACCAATAGCCGGTCGAGAAAATCCAAAAATTATGAAATAGATACTGAAAAATAGATTATGAATTTAGATGAATTTAGAAACTAGAATCACTTAATTCAGAGTTCGGACGGAGGAGAACGAGCGATTGGAATATTGGTGGATCTGAAAATCCTGAAAAAAGAAAAATCAGGAATATTCTAAAGAATATTCCTGCGCGAAGAGCAGCCCTTTCATCGTTTTGGTTGTGGTGCTGATGATGAAAGACACAGGAGATGAAGCCAACTAGCAAAATAGGTTGCTAAGGATCCAAGGCATTTGTTGGAAGTGACGGCACGCTAAATGGTGCACAGTGACGACGTGTACAGCGACAACGACATAGGGTGTGGAGAGAAGAATAATTGTCGGGCAGGGAACATGGAGAAGTAAGGTGAGCACGTCCTAGAATGTGGCAAGGCAAGGCTAGAAAAAATTTTGGCTAAGCCGAAAACTCATCGGAGGCGACGCAAATCATCGTTTGAACGACATCGGTACCGAAACACGAAAAACTCAATATCTTTGTACTCGGTGAGGCGAATCTAAAACCGTCTAAAACGTAGCCACCTAGGATGGTTTGGCACGTTTTGACGTGAACGGATTGTTGAAAGCATTCCCGGACAGACGGGGACACGAAGTGCCATTTGCGGCCATGGTAAGGTGTCGGGCGCGAAAATTTGGGAACGGTTTTTGGACAAACGGAGGGGAGCACGGCGTAGAATGCATTGAGATGAACTCAACGGCACAGACGGCTCAGCCAATGGACTAGCGAAACACGGTGGACAAGACGTTAAGCAGCCTACAGGCTAACATCGACGTTCCGGGCAAACGGAGAGGAGTTAACATGCGAGACTTGCGGCGAATCGAAGAGTAGAACGTGGGGAACGTGATGCTCACCTTGGTTTTGGTCGGACATGCACGGTCGGCTGGTGGCGACGCGAGGAACGGGGACCCGATTTGGCCCATAGTGGTGACGGTGCTCCGGCGAAGTTCCGGCGAAGGGGAGGTGAGCACCACGTAGAACGCGATGAGGCAAAGCCAACGATGTGGTCAAACACGGTGGGGCTCCACCGGACGAGGCGCAAAGGCCGAAGAACAACACTTGAACTACAAAAGTAAAACTCCGATTACGACCAAACGAGTGGGAGTGGGGACTTGAAACTTTTGGGGTTGAGTGAGGATGAGAAGGGGCTCACGGTGCTCCTTTTTATAGGGTTTGAGGAGGTCCAGGGAGGGAGATCGACGGGCATGTCTTTGAATGGCATGGTTTAAATCCCGCAAAAATGGTCATCAATGAGAGGGGAAACAGTGGGAGAATGAAACAGCTTGATGAGAGGAGCTGAATGCAATTTATTTCGCTAAAAACCGTTGAGAAAATCACGAGTTATTGAGGATTGAATGAAGCTCCAAAACGAACAGCCATGGCGTTCTGCGTTCTGTGCGTGCATGGGAAGAAGATGGGAAAAGGAGGAGAGAGAAAAAGAATAGAAAGAAAAGGAAAAGAAAAAAAAGAAAATTTCAAAAAAATTCCAAAAATTTTTTAGAATCCATGGAACCTGAAAAGAATAAATAAAATACTTTTGGAATTTATTGAAGTATATTTCAATTTTTAAAAATGTTTTTATTTTTCTAGCTTTAAATAATACAATAAATTACAAATAAAGCTTAAAAATCTTAGAAAAATACATAGAAGTTTCTAAAGCTGTTTTGAACTTATAAAAATATTTTCAACTGAAATTTTGATATTTTTCTCTATAAAATATTTTTTTATTTAACAGAAAGGCTCTTTTCTTCTTTTTTTTAGCAGAAAATTAAGTTAGCTAAAAATTTTAAAATTTCAAGAAATCAAATAACTTTGATTTTTGTTTTCAACTTACTTATTTAATACCTTATTTATTTATTTATTTTATTTTTTTCTTAAATCACCTTTTCATAACCTTTTTTTAAGCCAAAAATCAGGCAATTAAATTTTTTTTTGAAAAAAACTTAAGAAACCAAAAGTAATTGTTTTATTTTGAATTAAATCAAATATTTTAAATGAAACAACTGGGCTGTTACATGTGTTGAGGAAGACTATTAACCTCCAGTTCTGGCTTTGGCTATTGGAAATAGGCAGGAGTATGGTTCAGAAAAACTTTGATTAGTTCGGTGAGCACCTAAAGATACTTTTTGGAAGAGGGCATCCAGTAGAAATTGCATATCCTGGTACTGCTGCCCCAATGTGATGTTCCGAAAGTCGAGATACCTAGGGTGACAATGGGAGACCTGTTGGTAGATCCTACTATACGACCGAATGGGGAGTTTACTCTGGTCGCATGGGAATCAGGGATACCTCCTTATACTACGTTTGTACGCTATGTTCCAAATTGTGCCCATGAAAATCCTGAAACATCCTCGCAAGGGAAGAAGCGTCACCGACTTTTCGTCTAGTGTTCTGGTATTATGTTCTAGAAAAATTTATCTCTTATGTTTAATCAATTTTACTGGTTTAGATAGCAAAGCTATAGCACCATACCAACAGATCTGTAACAGCTATAATTTTTAATGGTACAGTTTGCTATATATGCTAATTCCCTAATAGAGTGTAGTGCAAAAGCTATTGCTTTACTACATGATTTATATAGGACTGTATTTAACATTGCATTGGACTTTTCCTTTCTCCTTTGTTTTGTTTTGCATTTTTATTTGTAGAGTCCAGGTTGTTTCCTTAATATGTAAGTAATAATAATGCTTAACATCAGTTTTTCATTCAATTATAATGGTGTAATGTACAAGCACATTTCATTGTAATAGATGAGCACATACCCCCTGATTTGTTTCTAGAAAGAAATTGTAACATCCTGAAAATTGGATGTTTCAAAATGTGAAAAAAATTTAAATGTTATGTAACATCCCAAAAATTGGATGCTCAAAAATGTAGAAAAATTTAAAACTTTTTAATTTATCTTGATTGATTGACATTCGAATTTCTTCTGAAATTTTATTTGAATTTTTTTCTAGAATTTTAGTTGTGCAAATTAATTCAAGAAAAGATATACAAATAATAAAGAAAATTAAAAATGAAAATCTAAATTTGAAAAGATGATACATAATTTGAAAACAAAGGGGAAGCGAAATTTGAATTACAAATTGCTTAACCAAAAACTCGAGTTAAACTGAATTTGAATAAAAATGGAATTTTGCATTTTTCAAAATTCTAATTAATGAAATTCATAGATATATTGAAATTCAAGTCAGAATACAAAACCAAAATTCAAAATCAACCTTCCACTAGACATGCCGTGCCAAGCTCCATCTTGCGCCCACGCCTGCAACTACGGAGCCTGCTGCGCGCACACCCAATGCCGAGCTCACGCTATGCACCGTGTGTGCCCTACCCGCAGCGTTGCAATTCTTGACCGCTGCGCTTGAGCCGTGCGCCACAAATTTTGAGCCGTGCACTTTAATTGCCTTGCCAACTTGATTTTGTATCTCATTTTGAAATTTCTCGAATTTTTCAAAGGATTCAGACTTATTCCTCAATAAGTTGATATAACCATATTTACTAAAATCATCAATAAAAGTTATAAAGTACTAAAATTCACCTCTTGCTGTTGAGCTCATTGGTCCACATACACCCTAATGTACTAGGGTCAATAAGTCATTTGCTCTCTCACCCAGATCTATGAAAAGTGCCTTAGTTATTTTGCCAAGTAAACAAAACTCGCATATTTCAAATGATTCAAAGTCAAATGAGTTTAGAAGACTATATTTATTGAGCTTCACTATGAGCTTCTCATTTATGTGACACAAACTATAATGCCAAATATAAGTGGGATTTAAATCATTAGACCAAAGCCTTTTAGCATTAATATTATAAACACGCACATCTTCAAGAATTAAAACATATAATCCATTCACCAATGGAGTATAACCATAAAGCATATTATTCAAATAAATTGTACAACAATTGTTCTTTATTCTAAGCGCATAACCTTCTGCTCCCAAAAATAAAGCAGAAATAATTGTTTTGGTTAAGGCAGGAACATAATAATTATATAATTCTAGAACTAATCCTAAGGGTAAATATCATGGTAAAGTGCTGATAGTCAATGCAACAACTCTTGCTCCATTGCCCATGCGAAAATCAACATCTCCTCTTGCCAAATTCCTACTCCTTATCAGCCACTGTATCAAATTGCAAATATGAGCAACCGATCTGGTATTAAATACCTAAGAACCAATATGAGAAGTAGCAAGATTTATTTCTATAATATTTATACCTGAAATGGAAGTCTTATTTCCCTTTCTTTTTTCAATTTTGCTAAGTACTTTTTGTAATTCCTCTACCAATGTCTTATCCCATAGTAATAGTAGCAAATGGTATTGGATGCAATACCAATCTCGAGCTTCTGAAGCTTAGATTTGATACTCGAGATTGTATCTTGAGTTTTGCTCACACTTTTTCTTTTGCCCAAAGTCTTAGCCTTCTTCCTTTTGAAGTTGGTAGTCTTTTGAACAATATCACATGATCAGAACATTTCTTAATGCTTTTTCCTACTGACTTGAGCATCACATGCAACTTGATCATTGACTTCTTCATGCCATTTATATGAAAGTTCAAAAATGGTTGGTTCAAAACTCAGAGAGAGCGATTGGAGAATCACATCAGTCGCCATGTCTTGGCTAAGGGAAAAAATCAAGTTTTTTCAAACTCTCAATGTAACCAATCATTTTGATTACATGAGGGCTGTCCAGACTTACTTTAGCTAACTTGCACATAAACAATGACTTAGAGGTATTATATATCTCAGTTCTTGCCTGATTCACAAACATGTCATTAAGACCTACAACTATAATATAGCTATCCATGTTCTTATATTGCTTCTGAAGCTTAGAGTTCATAGTGACAAGCATAAGACAGCTAACCTCAAGTGAGTCATTGCTATGTTCCTCATAGTCATTATTTTCAGCACGAGCATTTTCTGCTGATTGATCAAGATATGAAATCTCTAGAATATATTCCTTCTTTTCTTGTTTGAGAATAATTCTCAAGTCACGATACTAGTCAATGAAATTTGTTCTATTTAGTTTTTCTTTCTGAAGAATAGATCACAAGTTAAAACTGGGTGGAGGAAGTATATGGTGGCATAGTCTACAACACAAAAAGTCTTTGCAAAAATTCAGTACTATGTTTATGTAAAATGTTCCATTAAAGAATTAGCAAAAGATACTTTCACTATGTGTTTAAAAACCATATTCCCTCTAATAACATATAGTGAGTCAAGATCTATGTTTCGCTAAGTCCTTGTGAGTTTTGGTATCACTGCTAGAAACCTAGTGATGTAGGTAAGCAAACCCTTGGTAAGTACATCACATTTGTTGAGTGACATCCACATGTCTCAGCCTCAACACCATGCCCCTAGGCCTGAAACCATTTTGATTGCCTAGTCAAGTTAAACCAATATTATGTATGAACATGTCTAGCACTTTCCCTATCTTATTATTATCATTAATGGAAGGGCATCAAATTTTATTTAATTTTTCTAGAGGGATACTATTTTATCATATTAAAAATATCCAAAATAATAACATGCATAATAGTATAATAAGAATATAAAAAAATTATAGATAATCAAATTAAATTGTTATATAGTATGGCCCTTAACATGACAATCTCTATCATCATGCTTCCTGTTCATCGAGCAATCACACTTGAAGTCACTATATTTATCTACTTAGCTATTACTCCTAATAGCTAGTAATGAATTATATATGAGAATATCAAGAATCATAAATCGACACATAGACCATTATACAATAATATGTAGCCTGTGGTTATAAATTAGCATGATGCGTAGGCCATAAAAAACTCATACATACATCAATACACAATGGGCTATACTATTCACATAATACTTGCAAAAGCAAGTTACACAAAGAATCTAATTCTATCACGCGATATGAACATATAATACTTACAACACACCAATGATTATCTAGCATGATGGTCCCAACGATTTGGTAGAGCTCCCAATAGTTGAGCAAGCAGCTCCCTATGGTTAATGGGCAAGTTTGGCCACATGACAGTGTTTGCCAGAGCTCACCACAAAAATGGATAAATCACTGAGTGATTCTACCAAATAGTGATAAGTTGCTTGAACACACCGTGCTTATAAAACAATTATTACAATTTTGAAATTTATGAGGATAAGAGGTTAGAAAGTCCTATTTGCCCATGGGGAGCCATATGGATGTTTCAACCAAAAATATATGGGTTCCATCCACGGGGAATATGACTTCTTCTTCCAAAATTTTAATGATCGTGTCGCGTCGTCGCAAAATAACGTCGATTTTTGTAGTGTCACTCTTTGTGGTACGCTGCAGCAAAACCACATTCTTAGAGCCCCAGAGCGAATTTTGGCTTAATATTTAATAGGGAATTGCTACTATTTATATGTACAGAGCCAGAAAATAAAATCAAACATTTTCTACCACCTTTTCACTTTTTCCTCAGTCTCCACCCCAGATCCATCCATCACCCATCTCTCTCGCTCTTCCTTCCCGGCATCCCATCTCTCTATTCCTGCCTCACGCTCCTCCACCTCTTGCCTCCCACCTTAGTCCAATCGCTCCTCCAGATCCCTTTCCCCTATAGTTGTGAGCCCCAGATCCCCTCTCCTTGCGGCTATGTGCTGCCAAACACTCCTCAAAAAACTAAAGCTACAAAAATTCAAAAAAAGATGAATTACTGAATAGTGAAAAAAAGCTAAAGCTAAAACTAAAAAAATTGAAATGAGCGGGGAACCGGGCAATTAGTGCCTCTTCGTTACCATTTGGCCACAAGCATTTCTGACCGAAGGACAGGGATTTCGATGAACCTGTCCGGGCAACTCTAGCTCCAATCTTGTGAAAATGTCTTTCAACGTCGTCAGCACGGCACCAACTTGCATATTTTTAAAGTACATTTATGACTGGGTAGTTATCACGTCGATCTCCACCAGATAAATTATCATGTCGATCTCTACCAGATTAGGTGGTACTTATTTAAGCTTTTTTTGTTAGATTTCTTATTTTTAAGTTTTAGTTTTTTAATTTAGTTTGTTATATTTTATTTTTAAAGTTTTTTTCTATATTTCTTTTCATTATTTGTGATGGGATAGCTTTTTTATTTTTAAATTTTTAAAAATTTAATTATGTCAAAAAATCAGTAGTAGTTATAGTGTAAAATAAATTAACTACAGTGCTAAATAGTGAAAACTAAATCAGGAAAAAAACTCAAATAAGTAGAGCCGACTATATGTGCATTAAGTAAGGTGTACATCACCATTTCTTATTTGTAATAGCAACGTTTACTGGTCTCGCTCTATCTGTTTCCGACATTATTCCCTATAGACGCCACCAAGAGCAAGAAACGGGCGTCTGTAAATATAGGGTGTCATGGGTTTCTATAGTCAAGTTTTTTTAAGTTTTAATTATTAATATATGCTAAAATATATAGATTGCCTACAAAGAAATAATACCATTAAATTTGTCTTATAAAATTCTTTTATAATATATATTTTTATTATTTTTGCTAGTATATTGTGATAATAAATCATAACCAAAATTTTACATTAGAGACCCTAAAAATAAAAAATGATCTACTTTTGTGGACGGATGGAGTACTATGTACAGCACCGTTTCTTGTTTGTAATGAACGTACTAACTTATCGCAAACCAGAAGAGGAGGCAACAATCTTGGTGGCATAAACTAGCGAAGCCACCATTGAACATACTCACAAAAGCATAGTCCAAGATGGAGGCAGCGATATCCGCAATTGCGGGTGACCTAATCAGCCGAATCATCTCCTTCCTGATGAAGAAATACACAGGTATGGACGACAAGTTGGAAAGGCTGGAGGCACTCCTTCTTAGAGTCCATGCAGTCGTCGAGGAGGCGGATGGACGATGCATCACCAACCCTAGGATGCTAATGCAACTCAAGTTGATCGCGGAGAGCATGTACCGAGGTTACCATATGCTGGACACCTCCAAGTACAAATCTGTCGAAGATGAGGAGGTGAGAAGCTTATATACCATCTCGGATTCTGCATTTCCTTTGAAACGTTGCCGTACAACTTTCGGTACTATGAGAGGCGTTGTTGTAAGTAATGGTTTACAGAGTGTACTAGACAATTTAGAAGCTGCTGTTGCTAACATGAGCGAGTTTGTTGTGATGTTGGGGGGATGCGAACGCATGTTTCGCAGGCCCTATGATGCTTACCTTTACACCGACAACTTCATGTTTAGTCGCCATGTCGAGAAGCAGCAGATCATCAACATCTTGCTGCAAACTCCTACTCATCTTGGTGCTCCTACGGTGCTTCCGATCATCGGCGGTTGCAGGGTTGGTAAGAAAACATTGGTAAGCCACGTATGCAACAATGAGCTGATCCGAACCCAGTTCCCATCGATACTGTACATCAATGGTGACAGCATATGGAGAATGGAGCAAGCGAAGTTCAATAACGAGAGGACTTTACTTGTTGTTGAATTTGTTACCGACATGGATGATGAAGATTGGGTAAAGTTCTATTCTACTGTAACATGCATGGCTGGAGGAAGCAAAGTGATAATCATAAGTAGGATTGAAAAGCTCGCGAGGTTTGGAACAGTAAAGGCGGTTCATGTAAATAGTTTCTCACATGAGGAGTACAGCTACCTCTTCAAGATGCTAGCGTTCGGAAGCTCAGACAAGAAAGACTACCCCCAGCTGGTATCTGTAGCAAATGACCTCGCAACAGTCCTGGGTGGGTCGCTCATCACTGCAAATGTGATCGCCGACCTGCTGAGAAGGAACCTTGATGTCCAGTTCTGGCTGCGCATACTGCGACGATTCAAGGGGATGGTTGAGAACAACTTATCAAAGTATGGACAACATCCAAAAGATATCCTTGAGAAGGAGCAGCCGATAGACATCACCAGATTTGCATCCTCATGTCCTGCTCGTCTTCGCCTGATGCCTCCTCGAGTAGAAAGGGTGATCCTATTCTAGCAAACAGAAACAGAAAGCGGTGATGTTATTCGGAGACCTAATTGCAGGGTGCACGAATGTACCCAGTGATGAGTTCGAGATAGTGGCGTGGGAATCACGGATACCTCCTTATACTAAGTTTGTGCACTCTGTTGAAGCTTGTATTGAGGAGAAGCACGAATGTACAACCACTACGGGAAAGCGTCGATCAGGCTTTTGATTTGCTTTTTAGGGGAAGTGCTCCTTTGCTTTCCTACAGAGTGAATAGCCAAGTTAATAAGAGTATGATTTACAGCCTTGCCTCTAGTACTCTATTACTAATTACCTATTAATTTGTTATGCACGAGAGTGTGAGTGTTGTGTATATGCTTTTTTCTTTCTTGTGGAATCATATAAACAACACTCTAACTTTGAATGTTAGTAATCATATGGAATGTTGTATTCCCAGATTCCTATATATCTTGGCGTTATTACAATGTCAGAGGAAAATATATTGGAGCCAGGAAATTAGGCCTTGAATGGCCAAACGCCTGCTCAGGTATTGTTCATGCATTTTCACTTTAGACACGTTTTTTTTCAATTTTAGCCTCCGAACAGCTTTTTTTTTTTTGTTGCAAAAATAGCCCCCCTCCTTGAGTTCAGAAAGCACGATAGATGACATGTGTGACTACCATGCCTAGAGAATCGGTTGGCGACCTGCTGAGAAGGAACCTTGATGCTCAGTTCTGGCTGCGCATATTGCGACGATTCAAGGGGATGGTTGAGAACAACTTATCAAGGTATGGAGAACATCCAAAAGATATCCTTGAGAAGGAGCAGCCGATAGACATCACCAGATTTGCATCCTCATGTCCTGCCCGTCTTCGCCTGATGCCTCCTCGAGTAGAAAGGGGTGATCCTATTCCTAGCAAGCAGAAACTAACTGGTATGTTATTCGGAGACCTAATTGCAGGATGCACGGCTGTACCCAGTGATGAGTTTGAATTAGTGACGTGGGAATCACGAATACCTCCTTACACTAAGTATGTGCAGTCTGTTGCAGTTTATGCCGAAGAGAAGCACGATTGTACAACCCCTGCAAGAAAGCGTCGATCAAGTTAATAGGAGTATGATTTACAGCATTGCCTCTAGTACTCTATTACTAATTACCTATTAATTTGTGATGCACGAGAGTGTGAGTGTTGTGTATATACTTTTTTCTTTCTTGTGGAATCATATAAACACCACTCTAACTTTGAATGCTAGTAATCATATGAAATGTTGTATTCTCAGATTCCTATATATCTTGGAGTTATATGATTGAATAGAAATGTTTCTCGAGTTAACGTTATTGAGAAATGTTTCACTTTACACAAGAAACCATGCTTTGTAACCCATGCCATTTTTCTAGTTGAATCCAGTGCCTTGCACCTGCGCTTGTCTCCATCAAGACTCAGATTAGCAGAACAGGTGTCCATAGATTCCATACAAGAAATTGTCATTCTCCAGCAGAACTACGCATTTGCTGCACAAAGCGTCAATACCTGATATCGCACTAACATTGAATTTTTTCCCAACCAGGAAAGGCACGTACTGAAAAATATCACCATTTGTGGTGTCAAATACTCCACCTTGTGCTTACCATTGAACACTGAATTGGACTGGTTAGTTGAATCCTGAAAAACGCACCTCACCTGGTCTTACACGCTACATGGCATCAGATTGAACAAAATCATACCTCAAAGCCTGACCACAAGCTGAATATGACCCACTTCTTTTATGATTTATGATTTTCTCTAAACAAATAAATAGAACGGTTTTTTCATCGTCTTTTTGAAACGGTTTATTAGGACAACTTTTTTGAAGCACTTATTAATATTCGATTCGTTCGCAATCAGTCGTAGCCATAAACCATCAGCCACGACCGAAAAGAACCCACCCATATATCAAGCAACCCATGAAACAGTTTCCTCGTTATACATCAGTATTCCCCTTCAGTCTCAACCTCAAGTTATTCAAGATGGAAGCTGTTCTATCTGCGGTTACAGGTGACCTTGTTAGCCGATTCATCTCCTTCCTGATGAACAAGTTTTCGGATCATGCACCCTCAGACAATAAGGTGGAAAGGTTGCAGCAACTCCTGGTGAGAGTTCGGACAGTCGTCAACGAGGCGGATGAGCGATACATCACCAATAGTGGAATGTTGATACAGTTAAAGATGCTTGCAGAGGCCACGTACCAAGTGTTAGTGATATGCCCTAGAGGCAACATGGAGATGTTGTATATATCACATACTATGTTTATGATACATTACTTTGTTCCTTGGAATAGACATCATCATTATTGATCAATGAGTATGTGACTTATTCATGAGACTTTTAAATACTAAGATGTTGCTATTTCTAAATGATCCCTGATCGTATATCATATAAGGAACAAATATGATTCAAAGACAAAGATCAGCATATGTATTGATTGATGATCATGTCTCATGGATCGTGGTATGGTGATACCAAATCAATAATATGGACATGTGTTAGTGAACATATGTTGGATAGACCTGCCATGAGACACTGCAGAGATTTCATGTGTCATCAGTTGGTCTCAAGTAGTGTTTATGTAGAGTCCTTAGACTTGAGATCATCATGGTTCCCAACATGAGTAGTAGCTTATTTTGGGACTACTAAACACTACTCCGTAACTGGGTAGTCATAAAAGTAGTCTTCGGGTTTGCCATGAAACATGTAGTGGGATGTGAATGATCAAGATAGAATTTGCCCCTCCTTATGGGAGAGATATCTCTGGGCCCCTCGATGTAATGGATTATGAAAGTGCATGGCCATGCCAAGGTGATTGAGGAGTCAATCACAAGTTTATAATCCAGCACGGAATCGAGAGAGTGATTGAGCTATTAAGAGGATGACACGTGTCTCGCCTTGAGCTCAATCTATATCGTGAGGCAAAGGGATTCGTACATGAGAGAACATTACAGTTCAGCCGATATGATCTTTACATATACTTTGGGGTTAATATGTCTTACTAGAGGCGCTATTAACAGGTGACCGGAAAGGCGTTTCGGGTCACGACCAAGTATACGTGAACCTCTGGTGGTCGCACGCTTAACGGGTTGGAACACTGATTCGAATATGATTTGGATATGGGCTCAATTCGGATAAAGATCCGAATAGACTCCTAATGGGCCTTGGTCCGCAAGGCCCACGTGAGGAGGTCTATATATGGAGGCGAGGGGCTGAGGGGATTCGTCCCTGTTAACATCTAGCAAAACCCTAGCCGCCACCTCCCGAACCAAACCCTAGCTGCTCACGAGTGCTAGTACACTCGCGATCGGCGTTCCAGCCCCGGACGTGTGGATACCGGTGGAGGCGCTGCTCGTTGCAGTGTTGATCGGCGTGCGTGGAGGAGACGATCTGTTCGGGACGATCGGCTACTTCCACTACTACCTCGACGCGCGTGATTGGATCGGTTTCAATTCTTCTTCATTGCGCTGCGCGTCTAAGTGGTAACGATCCATGATCCTTCCTTAGCATGATGTTCTTGGGTGCGCGGTAGAAAAGTTTTGTTTTCTGCTTCCGTAGCCTACGCGTATTCCTTTAGTGGTATCAGAGCCATCTTGCTTAGTTTGCAATCTGGATCAGCGCATATGTTGATATGCGATAGTAGTAGATTGGATCTATTACAGTCTAAATCAGGTAGCACGGGTTGATGAGATCAATCGGTCATAAGGGGTTGAAATAGGTATGAGTTGATAGCATCATAAGGCCAAAAAGATTAGTTCGTGCTCCTTCTTTGATGTACGCGCGACTTGCCCCTACCGGCTGGAATCACCATCGGGGCTAACTGCGCGCACAATCAGTAGATCGAGCCAACAGATCGAGGTCTTATGTTGTGGTCTCCTCAAGTATACCGATCGCGATGATCAATATGATTGATCTAATGAAAATTGAGACATTTTGAATGGCTCGGATTTGGGTTGATTTGATCGCCAGCGGGACCGCCGTGTGTATCCCCCCTTATATAGCGTCGTGGGTTCACATCGTTAGGTAGAATGCGATTCTACGTCTAACTTGTTTTTGTAGGGAATGGTGTGAATAGTATGGCCCTATAACTTATTTGAATGTATGAGATGTATGTGATGCATGTAACATTCGTTCATGGCCTGCGTGTCATGATTATTTCAGCTATTGATAGCTGTATATATTGTATTTAACGACCTGCGTGTCGACCTTAATGCTTGAATCTATCTTTGTAATCTTCAATTTCTAGCTATTATAGGTAGTAGCCTAGTTTTGAGGTTACAAGCTTTTAAGCATGGTGGCCTAAAGGAGTGATGTTGAGGATGGAGATCGTCTACACCTACTTGGAGATGGATATCACCATTTTTGGACCATACTACTTCACAGTTAAATGTGTTTATCTATGATGTTATCTATCTTATTCTTATACAATGATATATGTGATATGTTGCTTTGGTAGGATAGAATCCCTCTTAAAATTAGGTGTTAATGCCCTTCCATATGCTGCATCAAAAGATAATGATCACCGCATGGTAGGTCTACCAAAGTAGAGTGCCATCGGTTATCATCATCATTTGGGGTAGATGTCGGACATCTACATGCGGAAGTATTTGGTTTACTTAACAAGGTTGTCAAAATAGTTTTGGATCTTGGGGCATAGATTGGGGCCGAGGCATACTGATGTCACCCAAAGTAGAGTCACATAGGGATGTGATTAGCAAGGTGTTGCTTACCCATGTCACTAGTTTTCTAGCCGTGATGCCAAAGCTCACTAGGAATTAGTGAAATGAGGATCTTTACCCACTATGTAACTTAGAGCGAGTTTTTGTTGCAAAACTCATAGTGGGAGTCTTTTGCTAAATAGTTTAATAAAAGATGAACATAAACATAGTGCTAAACTTTGCATATTCTTATGTTGTAGATCATGTCACTAACGCCGCATCCAAGACTTTTAATTTGCGATCTGTTCTTGAGAAAGAAAAACTCAATGGAACAAACTTTTGGATTGGTATCGCAACTTGAGAATTGTTCTCAAGCAAGAACGCAAGGAGTATGTCCTTGAATCTCCTTACCCGAAGACTTGCTCGATAATGCTCTGTGTGGCTGCACGGAGAGCTTATGAGAAGCAAATGAATGATTGCCTTGATGTGAGCTGTCTCATGCTTGCCACAATGTCCTCTGAGCTTCAGAAGCAATATGAGAACACAGATGCCTACAATATCATTGTGGGGTTACGTGGTATGTTTGAGAACCAAGCAAGGGCTGAGAGGTTCAATACTTCAAAGTCCTTATTTGCGTGCGAGCTTGCGAGAGGGAATCCGTCGACCCTCATGTGATTAAGATGATTGGCTACATTGAGAGTCTGGAAAAGCTTGGTTTTCCCCTTAGCCAAGAGTTGGCTACTGATGTGATTCTCCAGTCGCTTCCCCCGAGTTTTGAGCCATTCATAATGAACTTTCACATGAACAACCTGGACAAGACCCTGGCTGAGTTGCATGGGATGCTAAAATCTGCCGAGGATAGCATTAAGAAAAGCAGCAATCATGTGATGATGATGCAGAAAAGCAAGGGCAAGCCCTATATCAAGAGAAGCGCGGTCAAAAGAAAGAAAGCTCCTGATGCGATCACGAGCAGTTCTAAGGCCAAGAAAGACAAGAAGGGCGATGCTCATCCTGATGTAGATTGTTACTACTGTAAGCAATCAGGACATTGGAAAAGGAACTGCCCAAAGTACTTGGAGGATCTTGAGAAGAAGAAGGGAAGTACGACTTCCACTCCAGGTATAAATGTTATAGAAATCAATCTTGCTACTTCTTCCACTAATTCTTGGGTATTTGATACCGGATCGGTTGCTCACATCTGCAAATCGTTGCAGGGGCTAATAAGAAGTAGAAGTTTGAGGAGGAGCGAAGTGGATCTTCGCGTTGGCAATGGAGCAAAAGTTGCTGCGGTAGCTGTTGGCACCATGCCATTGTCTTTACCTTCAGGATTAGTTTTGGAATTGAATAATTGTTATTGTGTTCCATCTCTTTCAAAGAACATTATTTCTGCTTCATGTTTGCAAGCAGAAGGTTATGACTTTAAATCTATGGACAATGGTTGTTCTCTTTATTTCAAAGATATGTTCTATTGTCATACTCCATTGGTGAATGGGTTATACGTTCTTACTCTTGAAGGGTCACCGGTCTATAACATTAATGCAAAGAGGCAACGTCTGAATGATTTGAATCCCACGTTTATTTGGCACTGTCGCTTAGCTCACATAAATGAGAAACGCATGCAGAAGCTCCATAGAGATGGTATTCTGCACTCATTTGATTTTGAATCATTAGAGACATGCGAATCTTGTTTACTTGGCAAGATGACAAAGGCACCTTTCACCGGTCAAGGTGAACGGGCAAATGACTTATTGGCACTCGTACATACTGATGTATGTGGACCAATGAGCTTAACAGCCAGAGGTGGTTTTCAGTACTTCATAACTTTTACTGATGACTTTAGTAGATATGGGTATATCTACCTGATGAAGTATAAGTCCGAATCCTTTGAAAAGTTCAAAGAATTCCAAAATGAAGTGCAAAATCATTTAGGCAAGACAATCAAGTTTCTACGATCTGATCGTGGAGGCGAGTATTTGAGCCATGAGTTTGGCAATCATCTAAAGGATTGTGGAATTGTTCCACAATTGACTCCGCCAGGAACACCTCAATGGAATGGGGTATCTGAACGGAGAAATCGCACCTTATTAGATATGGTGCGCTCCATGATGAGCCAAAGTGATCTTCCGTTGTCTTTTTGGGGGTACGCTCTTGAAACAGCCGCGTTCACACTAAACAGGGTTCCATCAAAATCAGTAGAAAAGACACCATATGAGATGTGGACAGGACAACGTCCTAGCTTGTCTTTTCTTAAGATTTGGGGATGTGAGGCTTATGTAAAACGTTTACAATCTGATAAGCTCACTCCTAAATCTGATAAATGCTTCTTTATCGGGTATCCTAAGGAAACAAAAGGATATTACTTTTATAATCAAGGAGAAGGCAAAGTGTTTGTCGCCCGGCATGGTGTCTTCTTAGAGAAAGAGTTTCTCTCAAGAAGGGATAGTGGGAGCACAGTGCAACTTGAAGAAATTCAAGAAACACCTGATAATGTTTCAGCTCCTACAGAACCACAACAGGATGAACAAACTGTTGAAGAACCTGTTGTGGACACACCAGCACCACGTAGGTCAGAAAGGTCACGTCGTGCACCTGAGTGGTACATGTTCTTGACTACTCAACAACGGGACATATTGTTGTTAGACAACGATGAGCCTAAGACCTATGAAGAAGCGATGGTGGGACCAGACTCTGAGAAATGGCTTGAAGCCATGAGATCTGAAATTGAATCCATGCACAGTAATCAAGTTTGGAACTTGGTTGATCCACCTGATGGTGTTAAAACCATTGAATGCAAATGGGTTTTCAAGAAAAAGATAGACATAGATGGAAATGTTCACATCTATAAAGCGCGATTGGTGGCCAAAGGTTTCAAACAAATTCAAGGTATTGATTATGATGAAAGTTTTTCGCCCGTCGCAATGCTAAAGTCTATTCGGATCATTCTAGCGATTGCTGCATATTTCGACTATGAAATATGGCAAATGGATGTCAAAACAGCTTTCCTTAATGGAAATCTGAGTGAGGATGTGTACATGACACAGCCCTCGGGTTTTGTCGATCCGCAATCAGTTGGAAAGATATGCAAGCTCCAAAGATCCATTTATGGATTAAAGCAGGCATCTCGGAGTTGGAACATTCGTTTTGATGAAGTAATCAAAAGGTTTGGTTTCATCAAGAACGAAGAAGAGCCTTGTGTTTACAAAAAGGCTAGTGGGAGCGCACTCGTATTTCTGGTCTTATATGTGGATGGCATATTACTGATCGGAAATGACATTCCTTTGCTCGAATCATTAAGTCTTCATTAAAAATAGTTTCTCTATGAAAGACTTAGGAGAGGCAGCATATATTCTGGGCATCAAGATCTATAGAGATAGATCAAAAGGCTAATTGGATTAAGCCAAGATACGTGACATTGACAAGGTGTTGAAAAGGTTCAACATGCATGATTCCAAGAAAGGTTTTCTACCTATGTCACATGGTATAAATCTTAGCAAGAATCAGTGTCCTAGTACACCTGATGAGCGGGATAAAATGAATGCGATTCCATATGCTTCGGCTATTGGGTCCATTATGTATGCCATGCTTTGTACAAGTCCAGATGTTTCCGTATGCTTTAAGTGCTACGAGTAGATACCAGTCAGATCCAGTGAAAGTCACTGGATTGCCGTAAAGAACATCTTGAAGTACTTGAGAAGAACTAAAGATGTGTTCCTTGTCTATGGAGGTGAGGAAGAGCTCGTTGTAAATGGTTACACCGATGCTAGCTTCCAAACTGACAAAGATGATTTTAGATCGCAATCTGGATTTGTGTTCTGCCTGAATGGCGGTGCGGTAAGCTGGAAGAGTTCCAAGCAGCAGACGGTTGCTGATTCTACAACAGAAGCCGAGTACATAGCAGCTTCTGAAGCTGCCAAAGAGGCTGTTTGGATCAAGAAATTTATTTCTGAGCTTGGTGTGATGGCTAGTGCCTCCAGCCCAATGGACCTCTACTGTGACAATAGTGGGGCCATTGCACAAGCCAAGGAGCCTAGATCGCACCAGAAGTCCAAGCATATTTTACGGCGATTTCATCTCATCTGCGAGATAGTGGAGAGAGGCGATGTGAAGATATGCAAAGTACAAACGGATTTGAACATTGCAGATCCGTTGACAAAGCCGCTTCCCCAGCCAAAGCATGAGGCTCACACTAGGGCAATGGGTATTAGATACCTACATGGTTGACTCTAGTGCAAGTGGGAGACTGTTAGTGATATGCCCTAGAGGCAACATGGAGATGTTGTATATATCACATACTATGTTTATGATACATTACTTTGTTCCTTGGAATAGACATCATCATTATTGATCAATGAGTATGTGACTTATTCATGAGACTTTTAAATACTAAGATGTTGCTATTTCTAAATGATCCCTGATCGTATATCATATGAGGAACAAATATGATTCAAAGACAAAGATCAGCATATGTATTGATTGATAATCATGTCTCATGGATCGTGGTATGGTGATACCAAATCAATAATATGGACATGTGTTAGTGAACATATGTTGGATAGACCTGCCATGAGACACTGCAGAGATTCCATGTGTCATCAGTTGGTCTCAAGTAGTGTTTATGTAGAGTCCTTAGACTTGAGATCATCATGGTTCCCAACATGAGTAGTAGCTTATTTTGGGACTACTAAACACTACTCCGTAACTGGGTAGTCATAAAAGTAGTCTTCGGGTTTGCCATGAAACATGTAGTGGGATGTGAATGATCAAGATAGAATTTGCCCCTCCTTATGGGAGAGATATCTCTGGGCCCCTCGATGTAATGGATTATGAAAGTGCATGGCCATGCCAAGGTGATTGAGGAGTCAATCACAAGTTTATAATCCATCACGGAATCGAGAGAGTGATTGAGCTATTAAGAGGATGACACAGGTCTCGCCTTGAGCTCAATCTATATCGTGAGGCAAAGGGATTCGTACATGAGAGAACATTACGGGTTCAGCCGATATGATCTTTACATATACTTTGGGGTTAATATGTCTTACTAGAGGCCGCTATTAACAGGTGACCGGAAAGGCGTTTCGGGTCACGACCAAGTATACGTGAACCTCTGTGGTCGCACGCTTAACGGGTTGGAACACCGATTCGAATATGATTTGGATATGGGCTCAATTCGGATAAAGATCCGAATAGACTCCTAATGGGCCTTGGTCCGCAAGGCCCACGTGAGGAGGTCTATATATGGAGGCGAGGGGCTGAGGGATTCGTCCCGCTAACATCTAGCAAAACCCTAGCCGCCACCTCCGAACCAAACCCTAGCTGCTCACGAGTGCTAGTACACTCGCGATCGGCGCCCAGCCCGGACGTGTGGATACGGTGGAGGCGCTGCTCGTTGCGATCTTGATCGGCGTGCGTGGAGAGACGATCTGTTCGGGACGATCGGCTACTTCCACTACTACCTCGGCGCGTGATTGGATCGGTTTCCAATTCTTCTTCACTGCGCTGCGCGTCTAAGTGGTAACGATCCATGATCCTTCCTTAGCATGATGTTCTTGGGTGCGCGGTAGAAAAGTTTTGTTTTCTGCTTCCGTAGCCTACGCGTATTCCTTTACCAAGGATATCATCTGCTAGATAAGTTCAACCACAGGCAACACAAGCAGAGTGCAGAGCAACATGTAAGTGTCCCATCTTCCTTATCTTTCGTCAGGCCTCTCAAACGTTTCCGCATGACCGCTGCTACAACCAATGAGATCGATGCTGTCAGTCATGAGTTGCATAATGCATTGGAGAACCTAGAGATTGTTGTTGCTAACATGGCAGAGTTTGTTATACTTTTGAGAGGATGCGATCGCATGTCACGTAAACCCTATGATGAATATCCATACATCGACAACTTCATGTTTGGTCGTCATACCGAAAAGCAGCAGGTTATCAACATCTTATTACAGGACAATCCTCTTCGTGCTCCAACTGTTCTTCCCATCATAGGTGGTCATGGAGTTGGCAAGAAAACTCTAGTTGCACATATATGCAGCGATGAAAGAGTCCGATCTAGCTTCTCTTCAATATTGCACTTGAATGGAGATAACTTTTTGGGAATTGACAGCCAGAAGTTCAAATTTGAGAGGACTTTGGTTATCGTCGTGTTTCTTTCAAATGTGAAGGACGACGAGTGGGCACAGTTTTATTCATCCGTGACATGCATGGGTAGAGGAAGTAAGGTGATAATCGTAAGTAGGCTTGAAATGTTAGTGAGATTTGGAACTGTGAAGCCAATTCATCTTAATAGCCTTTCAGAACATGAGTTCAGCTACCTGTTCAAGACACTAGCTTTTGGAAGTGCAAACCCAGAGGACCATCCACAGTTAGTATCCGTACTTAAAGAGTTTGTAACAGAGTTGGGAGGATCACTGGTCGCAGCACATATCATTGCTGATGTGTTGAGGAAGACTATTAACCTCCAGCTCTGGCTTTGGGTATTGGAAATATGCAGGAGTATGGTTCAGAAAAACTTTGATTTGTTCGGTGCATCCAATAGAAATTGCATATCCCGCTCCAATGCAGCTCTTATGTAATGTTTCGAAAGTGGAGATACCTACTATACGACCGAATGGGGAGTTTAATTTGGTCACATGGGAATCAAGGATACCTCCTTATACTACATTTGCACACTATGTTCCAAATTGTGCCCATGAAAACCCTGAAACATCCTCGCAAGGGAAGAAGCGTCACTGACTTTTCGTCTAGTGTTCTGGTATTATGTTCTAGAAAAATTTATCTCTTATGTTTAATCAATTTTACTGGTTTAGATAGCAAAGCTATAGCACCATACCAACAGATCTGTAACAGCTATAATATTTAATGGTACAGTTTGCTATATATGCTAATTCCCTAGTAGAGTGTAGTGCAAAAGCTATTGCTTTACTACATGATTTATATAGGACTGTATTTAACATTGCATTGGACTTTTCCTTTCTCCTTTGTTTTGTTTTGCATTTTTATTTGTAGAGTCCAGGTTGTTTCCTTAATATGTAAGTAATAATAATGCTTAACATCAGTTTTTCATTCAATTATAATGGTGTAATGTACAAGCACATTTCATTGTAATAGATGAGCACATACCCCCTGATTTGTTTCTAGAAAGAAATTGTAACATCCTGAAAATTGGATGTTTCAAAATGTGAAAAAAATTTAAATGTTATGTAACATCCCAAAAATTGGATGCTCAAAAATGTAGAAAAATTTAAAACTTTTTAATTTATCTTGATTGATTGACATTCGAATTTCTTCTGAAATTTTATTTGAATTTTTTTCTAGAATTTTAGTTGTGCAAATTAATTCAAGAAAAGATATACAAATAATAAAGAAAATTAAAAATGAAAATCTAAATTTGAAAAGATGATACATAATTTGAAAACAAAGGGGAAGCGAAATTTGAATTACAAATTGCTTAACCAAAAACTCGAGTTAAACTGAATTTGAATAAAAATGGAATTTTGCATTTTTCAAAATTCTAATTAATGAAATTCATAGATATATTGAAATTCAAGTCAAAATACAAAACCAAAATTCAAAATCAACCTTCCACTAGACATGCCGTGCCAAGCTCCATCTTGCGCCCACGCCTGCAACTACGGAGCCTGCTGCGCGCACACCCAATGCCGAGCTCACGCTATGCACCGTGTGTGCCCTACCCGCAGCGTTGCAATTCTTGACCGCTGCGCTTGAGCCGTGCGCCACAAATTTTGAGCCGTGCACTTTAATTGCCTTGCCAACTTGATTTTGTATCTCATTTTGAAATTTCTCGAATTTTTCAAAGGATTCAGACTTATTCCTCAATAAGTTGATATAACCATATTTACTAAAATCATCAATAAAAGTTATAAAGTACTAAAAATCACCTCTTGCTGTTGAGCTCATTGGTCCACATACACCCTAATGTACTAGGGTCAATAAGTCATTTGCTCTCTCACCCAGATCTATGAAAAGTGCCTTAGTTATTTTGCCAAGTAAACAAAACTCGCATATTTCAAATGATTCAAAGTCAAATGAGTTTAGAAGACTATATTTATTGAGCTTCACTATGAGCTTCTCATTTATGTGACACAAACTATAATGCCAAATATAAGTGGGATTTAAATCATTAGACCAAAGCCTTTTAGCATTAATATTATAAACACGCACATCTTCAAGAATTAAAACATATAATCCATTCACCAATGGAGTATAACCATAAAGCATATTATTCAAATAAATTGTACAACAATTGTTCTTTATTCTAAGCGCATAACCTTCTGCTCCCAAAAATAAAGCAGAAATAATTGTTTTGGTTAAGGCAGGAACATAATAATTATATAATTCTAGAACTAATCCTAAGGGTAAATATCATGGTAAAGTGCTGATAGTCAATGCAACAACTCTTGCTCCATTGCCCATGCGAAAATCAACATCTCCTCTTGCCAAATTCCTACTCCTTATCAGCCACTGTATCAAATTACAAATATGAGCACCGATCTGGTATTAAATACCTAAGAACCAATATGAGAAGTAGCAAGATTTATTTCTATAATATTTATACCTGAAATGGAAGTCTTATTTCCCTTTCTTTTTTCAATTTTGCTAAGTACTTTTTGTAATTCCTCTACCAATGTCTTATCCCATAGTAATAGTAGCAAATGGTATTGGATGCAATACCAATCTCGAGCTTCTGAACCTTAGATTTGATACTCGAGATTGTATCTTGAGTTTTGCTCACACTTTTTCTTTTGCCCAAAGTCTTAGCCTTCTTCTTTTTGAAGTTGGTAGTCTTTTGAACAATATCACATGATCAGAACATTTCTTAATGCTTTTTCCTGCTGACTTGAGCATCACATGCAACTTGATCATTGACTTCTTCATGCCATTATATGAAAGTTCAAAAATGGTTGGTTCAAAACTCAGAGAGAGCGATTGGAGAATCACATCAGTCGCCAAGTCTTGGCTAAGGGAAAAAATCAAGTTTTTTCAAACTCTCAATGTAACCAATCATTTTGATTACATGAGGGCTGTCCAGACTTACTTTAGCTAACTTGCACATAAACAATGACTTAGAGGTATTATATATCTCAGTTCTTGCCTGATTCTCAAACATGTCATTAAGACCCACAACTATAATATAGCTATCCATGTTCTTATATTGCTTCTGAAGCTTAGAGTTCATAGTGACAAGCATAAGACAGCTAACCTCAAGTGAGTCATTGCTATGTTCCTCATAGTCATTATTTTCAGCACGAGCATTTTCTACTGGTTGATCAAGATATGAAATCTCTAGAATATATTCCTTCTTTTCTTGCTTGAGAATAATTCTCAAGTCACGATACTAGTCAATGAAATTTGTTCTATTTAGTTTTTCTTTCTGAAGAATAGATCACAAGTTAAAACTGGGTGGAGGAAGTATATGGTGGCATAGTCTACAACACAAAAAGTCTTTGCAAAAATTCAGTACTATGTTTATGTAAAATGTTCCATTAAAGAATTAGCAAAAGATACTTTCACTATGTGTTTAAAAACCATATTCCCTCTAATAACATATAGTGAGTCAAGATCTATGTTTCGCTAAGTCCTTGTGAGTTTTGGTATCACTGCTAGAAACCTACTGATGTAGGTAAGCAAACCCTTGGTAAGTACATCACATTTGTTGAGTGACATCCACATGTCTCAGCCTCAACACCATGCCCCTAGGCCTGAAACCATTTTGATTGCCTAGTCAAGTTAAACCAATATTATGTATGAACATGTCTAGCACTTTCCCTATCTTATTATTATCATTAATGGAAGGGCATCAAATTTTATTTAATTTTTCTAGAGGGATACTATTTTATCATATTAAAAATATCCAAAATAATAACATGCATAATAGTATAATAAGAATATAAAAAAATTATAGATAATCAAATTAAATTGTTATATAGTATGGCCCTTAACATGACAATCTCTATCATCATGCTTCCTGTTCATCGAGCAATCACACTTGAAGTCACTATATTTATCTACTTAGCTATTACTCCTAATAGCTAGTAATGAATTATATATGAGAATATCAAGAATCATAAATCGACACATAGACCATTATACAATAATATGTAGCCTGTGGTTATAAATTAGCATGATGCGTAGGCCATAAAAAACTCATACATACATCAATACACAATGGGCTATACTATTCACATAATACTTGCAAAAGCAAGTTACACAAAGAATCTAATTCTATCACGCGATATGAACATATAATACTTACAACACACCAATGATTATCTAGCATGATGGTCCCAACGATTTGGTAGAGCTCCCAATAGTTGAGCAAGCAGCTCCCTATGGTTAATGGGCAAGTTTGGCCACATGACAGTGTTTGCCAGAGCTCACCACAAAAATGGATAAATCACTGAGTGATTCTACCAAATAGTGATAAGTTGCTTGAACACACCGTGCTTATAAAACAATTATTACAATTTTGAAATTTATGAGGATAAGAGGTTAGAAAGTCCTATTTGCCCATGGGGAGCCATATGGATGTTTCAACCAAAAATATATGGGTTCCATCCACGGGGAATATGACTTCTTCTTCCTAAATTTTAATGATCGTGTCGCGTCGTCGCAAAATAACCTCGATTTTTGTAGTGTCACTCTTTGTGGTACGCTGCAGCAAAACCACATTCTTAGAGCCCCGAAGCGAATTTTGGCTTAATATTTAATAGGGAATTGCTACTATTTATATGTACAGAGCCAGAAAATAAAATCGAACATTTTCTACCACCTTTTCACTTTTTCCTCAGTCTCCACCCCAGATCCATCCATCACCCATATCTCTCTCGCTCTTCCTTCCCAGCATCCCATCTCTCTATTCCTGCCTCACACTCCTCCACCTCTTGCCTCCCACCCTAGTCCAATCGCTCCTCCAGATCCCTTTCCCCTATAGTCGTGTGCCCCAGATCCCCTCTCCTTGCGGCTGTGTGCTGCCAAACACTCCTCCACGTGGATCCACAAGTTCGCCTCTCGCCTCCTTGGCTCTGCCAACTACTCCGCGCCACCCGCCCCGGCACCCTGATTCGAGCTCCCGCCCCTACCAGCCTACGCCACCACAGGCCCCAATTCTCGTGACAAGGGGGAGGGGGCAGCTTCGCGGCCGTGACTACCACCTGGGAGTCCGCCGCCTTCTCCTCCCATCGCCGGATCCACACCGCGCACACCACCTTCCCACCGCCCACCGCTGCCGTCGCACCGTCATAGAGGTAGGTGTTTGTTTGTGCAACATTTTGATTTTATATATATGCAACAATCAATAACAATAAGTGCAACATTGAGTTTTTTTGTGGAAACATTTGTTGCATACGGTTGTTAAATTTGTTGCACACATGATATACGGATGTTGCAGAGAAGCACTCATCATGCTTTGTTTTTTTGTTGTATACATGGCAAGAAAATATTACATACATGGCATAGAATTGTTGCGAGCAAGCATATGGAGCTAGCACCCGGATCAGATATCCGGACGCTAGCAAATTCCTACTTACCTGATCTTGGCGCTAGCAAATCCCTACTCAATAAGTATTTCCCAAAGCGCAATCTAACTCTAGGTTATTGTGGTGTTACACCAAGTTACACAAAGGCATTGGCATATACTCGGATCATTGCTGTGATTAATGTTCATTAATGTTCTGGCTACCACTACTACAGAAAGCCTCATACTAGACACCAAATCACAGACGGTTTTGTAAATCGTCTCTGATGTACACTATCACAGACAGTTTTAATTTAGAGACCGTCTATATTGCTGAAGGAGTATCACAGACGGTTCTTACCGATGAACCGTTTGTGATACTGGAATATCACCAATGGTTTTAGTTAAAAACTGTTTGTGATAATTTCAGATTATCACATACGGTTTTTAGTTAATATCCATCTATGATACTGGACTATCCTAGACGGTTTTTAGTTAAAAACCGTCTATGATATTTCAGATTATCACAGACGGTTTGTAACTAAAAACCGTCTGTGATATTGTAGTATCACAGACAGTTTTTTATTAAAAATCGTCTGTGATAATCCTACTATATATTTATTGCGCCGCTCAGACCGCATCTGTCTTAATTTCAATCCAGATCTAACCGGTGTTGCAGCTAGAGACGGCAAGGCTTTTAGGCCATTTTATTTGGGGGAAGGAGGCATATTTGGCAAGAAAGTTTTGAAGATTCATCAAGTTCTTGGTTGCCCTAGATATGGTTAGTAATGAAATTTGTTTTTCGTTACCACCATATGAAACTACTCCTCGTTCCTCGAGGATCACCAATTCTAAGGTTTGTCAATCTTCCCATAATTACTTCATACTTATCAGGTTATATATATATACACATTGATATTCCTATCGACATATTGCGTCCATCCCATCAACTGCGTTGAAACAGGCCGACCTTTTAGAAATTCGAGGAGAGTGCACGTACTTTTTAGTGGCTAACGTCTTAAACTCAAAAGGAGAGTTCCACAATGAAGAATGATTTTTTTTATTGCTCTTATCACTCCGGAATCGAGGTCTCGCAAAAGGAACAGTCTATAATCAACGAACTTGTCAGACTGCACAAGCAATACTTGGATGGCAATCAAGTACCATCTAAGTATTGCTTGTGCAGCCTAACAAGTTTGTTGATTATGGATCTGTTCCTTTCGCAAGAACTCGATTCCGGAGTGATAGAGCAATAAAAAATATAATATTACTATCTAAGTGTAAATGCAATGTAGATCTTTTGTAATTGTGTATTTGTTAATGGATATTTTATTTTATTTCAATTAATTGATTTACGAAATGGATATTTTATGTTTGTGAAATGAAGTACGATGTGAACTGGATGTGTTTATGTTTGTGAAATGAATTGAGATGTGAATTGGATGTTTTATGTGTGTGAAATGAATTGAGATGTGAATTGTATGTATACATGTACATGTTGATCTGCTTGTTTCAGAGGACATGGTTAGCATTTCCTGAGGCTAACCAATAAACAGAAATTGATCATAGATAGTTTGTAGTGAAAAACCGTCTGTGATTATCACCTATCACAGACGGCTTTTACTTACAAACCGTCTGTGATTATCTATATCACAGACGGTTTGTAGTTAAAAATCGTATGTGATATTTACACCATAGACGGTTTAAAAACCGTCTGTGATAACCTTCGATTATCACTGACTCATAAATTCAGACAATTCAGAAAACCGTCTATGATGATATTTTTAAACTGTCTGCAATATGATTTTCTGTAATAATATACCCCTCTCTGTTTGATACTCATGTTCCACTAATCTAGGTGAGGAAAGTTAGGTAATGAGGATGACATGCAAGAGGACCTCAGGCAGACGGCAATCTTGACGATTCTGGATGTGCCGGTATGACCGGACCGGGAATAGCTGGTGCTTGACGAAGACCTTCACGTATACGTACTTGACGATTTTGCGTGTCCTTAACTACTCACGAGTATTGGATCAAGCTGTGACTTATCCGTACTTGTCTTCTATATTAATGTCGATGTGGAAATTGCTGCTGGCCTGTTTATCTATATATCATAGCACTGTACAGCACATTTTCACTCTTGCATGATTCACTTTACACAAGAAACCATGCTTTGCAACCCATGCCATTTTTTTAGTTGAATCCGGTGCCTTGCACCTGCGCATGCGCATCTCCATCAATCCACCTTTCAAGACGTCAATACCTGATATCGCACTCACATTTGACTTTTTTGCCAACCAGGAAAGGCACGTATAGAAAAATACCCACCTTGTGCTTAGCATTGAACACTGAATTACGCCCGCTTCGGATGGCTTTAGTTGCTGGGCTTCTTATTTTTGGTTCTTTAAATTTTTTATTTTTTTTCTTTTATTCCTTTGCGCTGTCCTAAAAGATATAGTGATATTTTTATATTTTTCTTTTTACTATTTTTGTTTTTTTAATCTAGAAAAAACTAACTGCCGTTACAGTATATTTATAGCCAAAAGCCTAAAAACAACCCAAAAAACCATGGCTTACAGCCGTTTGGAGCAAACCCTTAGACTGGTTAGTCGAATTCCTGAAAACGAACCTCACCTAGTCTTACAAGCAACATGCCATCGGATTGAACAAAATTACACCTCAAAGCTTTATCACAAGCTGAATATTACCTCTCTTTTTTTCAGTTTATGACTTATCACTTCCTCTAAAAAAATAAACAAGAGGTTTCTTCACCACATTTTTAAAACGACTTATCGAGATAGTTTTTTTAAAGCAGTTTATCAGTATTCAATTTATTCGCACAAACGCTCGTGCTAAGGCTATAAGCCATCAGCCGCAATCAAAAGGAGAAGTTCATTGTGAATAGTAACTTTAGTATTTTTCCTTTTAACTTACAGCAGTAGTAGTGTAGTAAAACAACCGTGCAAGTTTTATATATAGAGCACCTCTGTGTGTTAGCCTCGTTCTAACGCATGGACACCTTCCAAGAAAACACAAAGAAACCTGCATATGGATATTGCCCTCTCTGCAGTGGCAAGCGGGCTAGTAAGCCGATTCGTGTTTTTCTTTCCCAGCAAGTACAGAAACCAGGCATGTCTGAAGAAGAACCTGGGAATGTTGCAGCATCGCCTTCTCAGAGTTCATACAGTCTAATCGACCCATTTGGCAGGCTCTGCTACTCTGCCCCGAGGGCCTAACCTCTGATTTCATAAAAGCACAAACAGTAAAGTTGATGACCTCTACAAACAAGCCTAAAAAGGAAATGAAGATTACAGCAATGCCCTTGCAAAACAGTGATCCTGGAGTTTCTTGAGTTTGTTGCCAACTGATGATGCGATGATTTTGAGCAAAGCTTTCAAGAGATGTAGGCAGTGGACAACACGGAACATCTGGAGATGTGTTATAACGGCCGGCTTGAACTTGCAGGTTGACGGGTAATGTTGCTCGGAAACGAACAGCCAGGCAACCGTCGTTTGTATTGGGAAACTAAAGATAAGGATCCCCGTTTAAACGGATCCTCTCCGTTTAAACGAGTCCTTATCTATAATGGGCACCTCATCCCACCCCCTATAAATAGAGAGCCATATGGCTGATTTTGTACCCAATGCATATGAAGCAATAAAGAAAGACCAGGAGTTCTCTCTACCTCTCTCTGTGTTCAATCTATTATTCTGTGTTTCTGTGATTGATTCGTTCTTGTTCTAAGCAGAGGAATTGCTCGGACTGGTCGCCAGCGAGGGTTCCTCAACACGTTATCAGCACGAATCGCTCCGGTGAACGAAGGTAATCATCGAAGCACTTAATAGATTGGTTTTTCTAGATCGCTTTGAATTTGCTTTTCTTCGCGTTCTAGATTATTTTTCTACGGTGCAAATCCCCCTAATCTACCGCGAGCAGACCTGAAGTCGCCGGCACAATGTCGATCGGTAGATTGCGAAACGGGGTAGATGTTGATTGCATCAGAAACGATGCAAATCCGCCCTAATCTACCGTGGCGCGACTGAAGTCGCCGCACAATGTCGATCGGTAGATTGTGAAAAGGGGCAGATGTTGATTGCATCGTAGATTAGAAACGAAAATTTTATACATCTTTTCTGTTCGATAATTGCACAAGAAAAGATTCGCAAGGGCGGCCCTGCATGGCCACCGCGCCTGTATGCGCACCGTCTCCCGGCATGAGGCAACACTCGGTCGCCGTCGCACCCGCATGTGCACCAACAGCCGGCCCCGCGACGGCCGCGTTGTCGTAGTCGTCGCATCGACCCCGGCCGCACGCGCCCCGCACGGCGCGCCACTCCGCCCCACGGTGCCACCGCCGTCGGCCCGAAGCCCGCGCAACGCCCCGCATGGCACGCCACCGCCGGCCTCCGCGCACGCGCCCCGCACGGCGCGCTGCCGCCGACGCCCCGGCTTCTCCGCCTGCGCCCGCATGCGCCCGCCACGGCCGCCTCGCCTTCGCGCGCCGAACGCGCGCGCGCGCATCGGCGCCTCGCTCCTCCGCTGCGCCAGCATACGCGCCGCCGACGCCGACGCCTCGACTCCTCCACCCGCGCCTGCATGCGCGCGACGCCGATGACACCTCAGCCCCTCCGTTGCGTGCCCGGCACGGCGCATCTTCCGCACCGCCGTCGTCGCCACGCCCGCGCCACGAACGGCGCGCCGCCTCACCGGCCTCGCTTTGCCGCCACGCTTCGCCGCCGCCGGCCTCGGCTCCCGCGTCGCGCTGCCGCGCGCTTCGCCGCCACCGCCTCCCGCGCCCGCTCCTCCTCGCGCGCCGCATGGCGCCGCCGCGGCCGGCGCCGACGTGCCCGCATGGCATCGCTGCCCGCCTCGGCGCCGCCGCCGCCGCCAGCTTCTCGCGCCAACAGCGGCGCCGCCGCCGCTCCGCGACGGTGGCGCCGCTCCGCCACATCGCCTCGGGCCACCGCCCCGCGCCCGCCTCCCGCCGGCCGCCGCCCGCATGGCCGCCCAGCTGCCCCCCGCGCGGCCGCCGCCCGCATGGCCGCCGCCGCGCCGGGCCGCACGGCCGCCGCCGCATGCATGGCCGCCTCGCGCAGCCCCCGCGACGGCCGCCGCCCAGACGGCCTCCTCCCGCGCGCAGCTCCATTCTTGCCGCCGCCGGCCGCCACGCCGCGCCCCCAGCACGTTATGCCACTATTATTTTATGTATTTTCTGCAATTATTTACTGTTTTGATTAATTGTAATTATTTAATTGCTTTTAATCACTGAAAATTAGCAGTAAATTATGAAAAATACATAGAAAATTATGGAACATTACGAGAATTTATTGTACCATTTATTTACCTGCAGTAAATAATTCCATGCATGTTTACCTGAAGTAAACTTATATGTCCCATTCATCACATGTAGATGACTGGCATCACGAACCGGGAGTTCGAGGAGCTTGCCCAAATGGCAAGAACTATCGACGTGGGCATCGGATGTCGAGATAGTACTTGGGCCGTGAAGCTCCGCGCAGCTATTGGGATTGGCGGACGGCATGACGCCAAACCCACACCGAGAAAATGATCAGGCACTTCATTTCCTCAGCCACCACCTCTGCATTACTCTCAAGAATGAGTATATGGCGGAGAAAAGCGCGCTAGCACTCTCGACCGCACTCAAGAAGCGGTTTGAGAGGCTAAAGTACACCATTCTTCCTCAGGCAGAGTAGGAGTGGATCGGACTGAGGTTTGCCGATTTCAAGACGGTCGGGGAGTACAATTCTGCCTTGCACAGAATTTGTACCAATCTTCAACTCTGTGGCAAGCAGATCACAGATGAGCAGAAGATTGAGAAGACCCTGTCCACCTTTCACCCCAATGCTGTGCAATCCGCCCGCAACTATCGTCAAGACGGCTACAAGGAGTACGCCGAATTGATTGATATGATGCAGGTAGCGGAGGCTCAGGACGAACTTCTCCGCAAGAATTACGTCACTCAGCCATTGGGGAGCTCCGCTGGCCGTGAAGCCAATGCTGGGAGCTATAAGGTGCGAAAGCCCTTGATGAAAAGAAGGGGGAAGAAGGGTAAGACCGTTGCCCAGAAAGGCAAGTCAGATGCTCCAAATGACAAAAGGGCTAAGGAGAGTGGCAAAACCTATGGCCAGCAGAACCAAGGTTGCTACAAGTGTGGCAAGTGGGGGCATTGGTCGCGGATCTGTAAAGCATCGCAATATGTCATTGATGCCCACCAAGCCCAGAAGAACAATGGCAAAGGGCAGCCTGAAGCTAACTTTGCAGCTGTTGAGGGGGAGCATCATGAGCCGCTGCCTGAAATGATGGAGGTTGAGTCCATCCAGGTAGCAGCACCCCCTTACGACTTAGAGGCAGCCACCTCCATGATTTCTCTCGAAGAGAACATCACTCCTGAAAAGATAACCGAAGAAGTCAATGACTTTCTAGTTGATTCCGTCGATGCACGAATGCATGAGGCGTTAATTGTCATTTATTTTGCATTAAATGGACAAGTTAGATCTTGCATGGATGGTACTTTATTTTTGTCTTCTCGTAATGGTTGGATGATTTTGAAATAATTCATTCATTTATTCAGTTTATAATGGCATGAACACGTGTGGCTATATTATACCAACATTAAGGCGCCTGCAGCGTGCACAATCATCCCAAGATGATTCGAAGCTCGATCTATTCGTCTCAGCACGACAGTTAGGCCACCTGTCTTAGGATGATGAGAAATATAATTAACAATTCTCACGGGCATAATATTAATGTGAAGAATTTCCGAATCTCAAGATTTTGTGTGCCCCGCATGTGCCACCGGAAATTAATCACTAGACCATCCACTCAAAGTGAAGGATGAAGTCCTCGCATTCTGGAACGCATCCAGGAGACATTTGTGGTCCTATCCAGCCCATCTCAGGTCCATTTAGGTATTTCATGGTGCTCATTGATGCTTCCTCAAAGTGGTCATATGTGGGTTTATTATCCACAAGAAACCATGCTGATCTCGCAGATCATTCGCATCAGAAATGTGTTCCCTGATCATCGCATCAAGTCCATCAGAATAGACAATGCCGGAGAATTTACTTCAAAAGCATTTGATGATTATTGCATGGCGATGGGAATTGCAGTTGAGCATTCGGTACCACATGTCCATACCCAGAATGGTTTGGCAGAGGCATTGATCAAGAGAATTAAATTTATTGCCCGACCCCTCTTGCAGAATTGTAATTTGCCAGCTACATGTTGGGGACACGCAGTCCTACATGCAATAATCTCATCAATTTTAGACCTTCACCTACAACATCCATTCACCTATGCAACTAGCGCAAGGGTCACCACCGAAAATTTCTCATCTCGTGAGGTTTGGATGCAAGGTTTATGTACCTATACCCCCCGCAATGAATCGCAATGGGCCCTCTCTGTAAGATCGGATATCGTTGGTTATGAGATCGCATCCATAATCGTGTATTTGGAACCCATGTCGGAGATTTGCATACCGCCGCCACGATCGCATTTTTGATGAGGATAATTTTCCGACATTAGGGAGGAAATCAACCCGTTGATGAAAAATGTCGGAAATTACGTGGGAAGCCACGGAATTCCTGCACATGACCAGCGATCGTGAAACTGAAAAGATGTCCGTAAGATCATCGATTTGCAAGCATTAGCAAATCAATCGCCCGATCACTTTAGTGATTTGAAGAGCGTGACTAAGTCGCATGTGCTCGCACGCAATGCACGGAGAGGGTCGAAATACCAAAGAAAATTGAAGGTATCCCTAATCCCGCCCAGAGGCCTCAGAATAAAAGGACGAGAACTCCGGCTCCTCGAATCCAAAGTAACCGGGGACGCCTGGCGAAAAAGGATAAGAAGGACTTATCACAGCCGATCACCGAAGTCCCCCAGAATGAGAAGGGGAGCCGTTGAGACTGCCACAAGTATGACACCTGTTGTAAAGGACATACCGGATCTGAATATCCCCATCGGCATGGATGTGTGCGCACACATCGGAGCCGAAAAACTAAAGGGACTTGCCACCGCAATGGAAAGAAGCGATGCGCAAGATGAAGCTCCAGAAGAAGCAACTCATGAAGAAATAGCTATAAATTATGTGCACACGGAGAGTCCTCAACAGACAACAAACCAATGTCGATATCTACTTCGCAAAGAAAATTGCCACAATCATTGATCTTGATCCCGAGCCCGCATCGCTCACGAATGTAAGAAAAGATCAGATTGGGAAGATTGGAAGAAGGCAATAGCAACCGATTGCTATCTCTGAACAAAAGAGAAGTGTTTGGGCCCGTATGCCGCACTCCTCCCCATGTGCACCCTGTAGGGCACAAGTGGGTATTTGTTCGAAAGAGAAATGAAAGAAACGAAGTAGTGAGATACAAAGCAAGGCTGGTAGCACAAGGTTTCACTCAACGTCCTGGAGTTGATTATGAAGAAACCTACTCCCCGGTCATGAGTGGAATTACCTTTAGATACTTGATCTCAATGGCAGTGAACTTGAATTTAGAAATGAAACTGATGGATGTTGTGACTGCATATCTTTATGGTAACTTGGATTCGGAGATTTATATGAAAGTCCCTGAAGGAATTCCTCTCCCGAACCAAGACAGAGCAAATAGAAATCATGCAAAGTGAAGCTTAGAAAGTCCTGTATGGACCAAGCAATCCGCGTATGTGGTATAATCGCTTAAGCGACTTTCTCTCGCAAGAAAGGCTACACAAACAATGAAGACTGCCCTTGTGTATTTATACGGCGATCCTGAATGGATTCTCAGATAATCTCGGTGTATGTAGATGATCCGAATATCATCGGGACAAAGGATGATATAAAAGAAGCAAGCTCCTACTTGGAGTCGAGTTTGAAATGAAGGACTTGGGCAAGACCAAGTTCGCTTAGGCTCGCAGCTTGAGCATGTCCTGGAGGAGTCTTAGTACATCACGACCTACACCTGAAAGGTGCTAGAAAGATTCGGCTTTGAGAAAGCATTCCCATCAGTACCGATGATCGGAGATCTTTGCAGCAAGAAAAAGATCCTTTCCGACCTAGGGAAGAGGGGGAGGAAGTTCTGGGACCGGAATTCCCATACTTGAGTGCAGTTGGAGCACTCATGTACTTAGCAAACTGCACTAGACCGGATATTGCCTTTGCCGTGAACCTATTAGCAAGGTATAGTGCAGAGCCCACCAAAAGGCATTGGCGGGGCATAAAGGACATCTTCCGATATCTCCAAGGAAGCAAGGACCTTGGATTGTTCTCTGAAAAGAATCAAGATCTGAACTTGATTGGCTATGCAGATGCTGGGTACCTGTCTGACCCGCATACCGCAAAGTCACAAACAGGCTATGTATTTCTGTGTGGTGGAACTGCAATTTCCTGGAAATCGTCTAAGCAAAGCCTTGTAGCTACCTCGACGAACCACTCGTAAATAATAGCGCTGTATGAAGCCGCACGTGAATGCGCTTAGCTACGCCGAATGGTTCACCACATCCAGCAATCATGTGGAATGAACATTGTGCAAAACCCCACAATTATCTATGAAGATAATGCCGCTATGCGTTGCACAAGTACAAACGGGCTATGTGAAGAGTCATCTCACAAAGCATATCAACCCCAAGTTCTTCTATGCTCATGAATTGCAAAAGATGGACGAGATTAAAGTATCGCATACTAAGTCTTGTGAAAATCTAGCGATTTATTCACAAAGTCCCTCCCGCATCTAGCTTTGAAAGGTGCGTGCGAGGATCGGTATGATGAGACTTAGAGAAGTGCAGAATTCAGGGGAGAATTCTCTCAAGACCGTTAGTAAATCTTGATCCTCAAGATCAAGTACCCAAAGAATAAAAGTCCTGAAGACTAAATGAAGTTGGGTGAATTGTACTCTTTTTCTCTTGACGAGTTTTCCTGAAGTTTCTCGATCAAGGTTTTTAATGAGACAATTCGTGCAATCGCAGCATAACATGCATCATGTACTCTTTCTCCAAATTTTTCCCACTGGGTTTTTATGGAGTTTTAATGAGGCATGAGTATGTCGGATGAGTGCCCAAGGGGGAGTATTGGGAAACTAAAGATAAGGATCCCCGTTTAAACGGATCCTCTCCGTTTAAACGAGTCCTTATCTATAATGGGCACCTCATCCCACCCCCTATAAATAGAGAGCCATATGGCTGATTTTGTACCCAATGCATATGAAGCAATAAAGAAAGACCAGGAGTTCTCTCTACCTCTCTCTGTGTTCAATCTATTATTCTGTGTTTCTGTGATTGATTCGTTCTTGTTCTAAGCAGAGGAATTGCTCGGACTGGTCGCCAGCGAGGGTTCCTCAACAGTTTGCAAGGGCCTCCTTCAGTGGAGGTTTGTAGGACTGGTAGAAAAATAGAGAGAATGAATTGTAACGCCCTTGTTTCCGGAGGCGCTAGCAACCAAGATCCGTACAAAAATGAACAGTTGCGGAGTACCATACAGCGATGATAACACAACAGCACAAGCTTACAGGAAAAAGAAATCCAGATTATATTTACACATAATGCACATCGGCTAGGGTTTTGACACAGCGGCGGCAAGCCCATATATATATATTACATCACAAAACTCCCAACATCGAGCCTGAATGCGACTAAAGCCTAAAGCCACAAATCCTCCGCACGGGCTTGATCATCAGAGTCCTCCTCAACGAACTGCACACTGCTATCCTGAACACTTTCTGGAGTTGATTTGCAAGCAGTGAGTACAATGTACCCAGCAAGTTACAAGGGTAAACCCTAGATTATTACATGCATGGGTTTAACAAGGAAAGGGATAGCAGGTTTTATTAATTTATATGGATGCAGTTTTAAATTTTGTAAACAATCTTCAAAGCGGAAAACAGTAATAATAATTAAGAAATTGGGGTCTGAAACATTAACTTCTTCAATTACACAGTTTAAAGTGTCAGAAATACTACTTATGCCTTGCTACTGGATTCACCCATCAAATACAGCTGCATTAACCGGAAGCACGGCGTATTCGAATACAATTTATTTTCACTCTGTAGAGTTGCTCATCTTTACCCACAAGATTTCTCAAAATCATAATATCAAGCTATTGTCAGAACCGGATCTAGAAATCCGAATTCCTCTGCGATTTCTGCACTGTTCCCTGGATCAGTAGCCAGTGCTCACAGTTACATTAATGGATATCAAAAATATATTAAGCGGAAGCATAATTAATACAGTAATAACTTACATAGGCCGATTGGGCCGAAAAGCAGAGAATCCAGCAGCGGAAATCTTCACACAAGTGGGACCCTCAGGACTTGCCCACAGGCAGCCAACTGGGGTTTCGCGACCTATGTCCATGGCCTTCTTGAATATCAGCTCTGTCGATCCTTCTGGAGCCTTGTAAGGACTTCTTCTATTCTTGATTGACTGGAGGGTAATTAGCAACAGTGAGTACAAAATTGTACTCAACAAGCCATCACACAGAATGCAATACTAATAACTATTACATGTATGGCTGTGAAAGGAGGCTTGAGGTCATTTTATTTGCTAAATCAGCATTTCCAAATATTATAAATAAAATTCCTACGACTTAGCAATTTTAACAAATTTCAAGTTGTAAAGAGAGAGTGCAATATAAATAGTAGCGCAGGTTACATCCACCTGTTGAGGAGCATGGTTACCTTTGCCAATGCTAATTTTGATAACTGGGCTACATCCACCCTAATTATCACTGGAGTACATCTCTCCAGGAAATATCCAACAAAGTAGAGTACTTCCCTCTACTTAGTTTTCATCCCACCTGAAAAAGATTTTTGAAATAGAACTAACTCGAGGATGTTCCCATGTCCACTCTTGACCGTGAGCTCGGCTATTCGAATAGTTTTAGACTCTGCAGAGTGGTACATCTTTACCCACAAGAGATAATCCAATCGTTATATTCCGCATGTTTCCTTAGACATGCAGGTCAATCGGGTGATCACATGACCTTTACAATGCATCTAGTAAAGACTAGCACTCGCTAAGGTTTCGTCTACAGGAAAGCCCCTTTGGGCCCCAGCTAGACCCCCTCTTACGCCCGCCTCTATCCGGCGACACGACCCATCCAAGACAATTTTGCGTCCAGCGATGAAAGTCATGAGTTTCCCCCGAAGTGCTCCTCTTTACTGGCGAGTGCAAATTACTTAGTCACGCCTACATTTTGCCAGCTTGTGGTTGTACTATTTTACATGGAGAGGTCATACAAGATTAAGTCCTTAATTCGTCCAGGCGGTGCATACCACAATCCAACCCCAACCACTCTTACCAACCGCCTAGACCGATAAAGCAGTTTTGAGGTTTTAAGAAGGTAAGCTGTACACAAATATCAGTCATCTACATCCAATGACTGCCCAAAACAATTTCACATGTTTGAAGAATAATGATGAGCCGGACAATTGAATGCCCTGGCTTTAGACTCACTTGGCAGTAAATATGACTTAGCTAATGTTAATAGCATTATTATCTAGGGAGACAAGGATTGGTTGAATCAACTGGTAAAGGGTGTCATATTAGTAATACTGGTAGCATAAAGGGTAATATCTACCTGACATTTGATATAATTTGCATAACAAGTAAGCATGCATTTTGATAATTTGAAAGAACATAACTTTCATAAATGTGGGATCAATATGATCAAAGTGATGACTTGCCTTGATTATTTACCGCAGTCTTGATTTTAATTCAAGCCCGCTTAATCAGTCAGTCGCAATCAATATTTGAATCTTCACTGCAACTCGAATCCGTTTGGTCTTGTCGTCTTCAGACGGCGGTTTCTAATTACGCGCAACAAATGAAAAACCCAAATAAATCCAATAGCGGCAAAAGTCTATTTTAAATTAATTTAATTGAATTTATTTAATGTTACTTATAACTGAGAGTAGAGAAGGGGCAATTGAAGCGGTTTTGAGTGAAGGAAGGAATTGGTTAAATAGCTTTACCGAGAGGGAAAGTTTTATAACAAGAAGTGGATTAAAGGATTACCCGCAGGGTCTTTCTGCCGATTCGGGATAAAGGATTAGGAATGCTATGGCTCGGTCTTTTCTTTATAACTTCTTTTATTATAATTTATATTTATCGAGGAAGTTCCAAAAGTTAAGTTGGACTTATACAATTTTAGAAAGATTGCTTGAGATACTTGAGTTCATATATTTTATGGTTGTAGATATAGGATGAAATGAGTATTTATCCAATTAAGATTTTGGAACATGGTTGACTATTTTTGATTATAAACAACTCTATTAGGGATGGTTAAGGATTTTTAATT
Organism: Melocanna baccifera; assembly: GCA_036346265.1. Taxonomy (NCBI): domain Eukaryota; kingdom Viridiplantae; phylum Streptophyta; class Magnoliopsida; order Poales; family Poaceae; genus Melocanna; species Melocanna baccifera. Next base: position 17,267,041 of record CM070704.1, on the reverse strand, counting down.
AATGAATTGACAAGTTTGAGTTGATGAACTTGCATTCATTTAAATACTAGAAGATGATTAGATTAAATGGATATGCGAAGTTGTGTTTTAGCAATGTATTTAGTCAAAGGTGTTAATTCAGTGAAAGACACTTTATGCTTTAATATTGCGATATTTGGACAAATTATTCCCAGATAATCTAGTTGGGGTAGAGAGCAATGATCCTTTATCTAGGTTTAATAATCTTTTAGTCCGAAAGAGACTTGAATCTTTGCATCATATAAATGATATTGAAAATTGGATTTACAATTATTTTATTTACAAATAGAAAGGAAGGCTTATGGATTTTAGCAAGTGAATAGTTTGTGCCCTGCAAGATTTAGACTTGAGTGGAGTATTGGAATCATGCTAATATAATTGAGGGTAGAAAGAAATGTTTCTTTGCTTGATAATTTCTTATGCTGAAAGATGGTTGAATTCTTCGTGTCATATAGATGACATTGAAGATTGTATTTTTCAACTATCTTATTGATAAAAAGAGGTCTCACTAGTTTTAGCACATGAGCAAATGTGAATTAACATTTTATGCACCAAGTATAGTTAAAGTAATGGGCCAAGCTTATTTTAGATATAAGCTCAAGATTACAAGGGATGATGTGAAATTTTAGCTTCTGGTATTATCTTGTTTCTCGAACAAGGGTTTCACCAATTCCTTATTCATTAAATTTCAACTTTGATAATTAGCAAGATTATGCTAATTACTTGTTATTTGGACAATAGCTATGGGAGTTGGATAAATAATTTATTTTGACCAATATTTTATTTAATCTGTTATTTGCATTTAGGTTATCTTCATGATATACAATATTCTGAGACTAGTGCCAATAATTAAATTCCAGCTCAACAATTATTGAATCTAGCTCATTCTCATTGTTAGCAATATTTTGCTTATACTTTTGTTAATACTACAATTTCAAGATCAAACACTAGATACATCACTTTATTTGCTCCAATGCTTAATAGAGTAGTTGCAAAGATGTTGCAGTTACAAATTCAACATTTAGCTACACATGCTTTAATCGAATCAACACATTGAAGCACTGTCTCATGTGAGCTTCTAGAAAGGGGGGCCCACCTGTCATTGGCTCCACCGAGGGAAGGAGGGGATGTTGGAAGGGGCATAACCACAGAGGAGCAGGAGCGCTCGATCGGGGGAACAGGCCGAAGCACAGGCGACTAGTGGCACTCGGGCTCGCCGGAGTGGAGCGGTCGGATAGACCTTTGGCAGCACCCAAGACGAATCCCCTGGAAACCGAAAGTAGCATCAGCTTCATACTTGCCCGAGCGAAGACAACTCGGGGCGATTCTTTGCCGGCTAGAACAAGAGGCTCCGGGGCGGCGACTAACGAAGGGAGGAGCTAAATGGCATACGAACAAGCATCAGAAGGCTACAAGGAACTCACCATGAGGATCATCGGAGCCGGAGAGGAGTCGTGGTGGGCTGGCGACGACCACATGTGGCGGCGCGAGGAGGCTCACGCAGAGAGGCCGCACCGGTAGGGGGAGAGCACTGGGCGGTTACTGGGGCGGCTTCAGAGTGTTGTGGAGTTGCTCCCGCCACGATGAATTGAAGCGGAATCGGTCGGGGAGGATGAACGATAGGAGCAGATCGGTGGTGTTTTTACAGGAAGATGGTGGGAGAGACCTGGAGAATGCTCGACGACTCGGACCCTCTTTCTTTTAGGCGATGCAGGGAAGGGGCCGGTGGAGGGATTAAAGACGGCGGTTGGGGTGGAGTAACGCCGGGCGGCAGGAGGTAGCGTGCGCGCGGGAGAGGGTTAACTCTGGGGTGGCTGCTAGCTGGCCGACGCGACGCGGGTGAGTAGTAATGGCGGGCGGCAGCTAGGCCCAGCACGGTGGCGTGTAAACCTCGGTTTTGGCGATGCGACGCCGAGCCTTGAATGCCGGTAAAGGAGGGGCGCTAGGCCAGAGCTTCGGATGCGACGCAGGCCGGTGGAGGGGACGGTGGATGACGACTGCGTCCCTCAGCACGCGCGCGAATCCGGGGCGGAGCAGCCGATGCTGGTTGGGCCGGCGTAGGGGCTCACGCTAGGGAGGAGGGGCGGAGAACCCGGTCGGCCTAGAGGCGAGAGGGGAGGAGAGGGGCGGGCTGGAGCCGGGCTGAACTGGAGGCGAGAGGGCCGAGCGGGCCGCTGCGCTGGGTTGGAAGGGAGAACCGAGCGGCCAGAGAGAGGAGAAAGGAGAAGGACCAGGCAGGGAAGAAACACAGGAGCCAGGAAGAGGGAGGACCTGGCGGCGGCGTTGAACAGGGAAGGGGGAGAATGGGGCAAGGGGAAATTAAGGGTTTGCCCGGATGGGCCGGACAGGCCGAATGGGCCAAAGGCCGAAAAGAGTTTCCGATGTTTGGTGATTTTGGGACTTTTGTAATTAATTCCTTGATTTATATAATTAGACGCTGAATATTGCAAATGCTAAGATTGAATATAAAATTTAAATTCCAGAGTTAAATTTGGATTTAGGATTACCAAGATTTTGAATATCCAAAATTTTAAAATCTTGGAGATTGACTTTTAAATCTTCAAGGATTCCGATTTACGATTTAACTGAAAGAAATTGAGAGCTCTCGAATTTTGAATTTTTGGGAACTTGGTTCCAGATTTTTGAGATCCTGCTTTTCTTAATTGAATTTTTGCCGCCAGAAATTCCAAATCAATAAGTCTGATAAACGAAATTTTGAAACTCACCGCAAATAAGAAAAGATTTTTATTGATTTTGCAAAACGCAAATTTGGGATGTTACAGCTATATACACACGCCAGTCGGTATGCGACTGATATGAGAAATCAAGATCTTTTGTTGTTCATTCTATTATATAGTTCCTACCTGATAGGTTAAGTCCTTCGACCAAACTGGGTATCCACGGACCAATGCGGAACGCTACCGCCCAAGTCCGTGAGGACCTATCGTTGTGTGTACAGCGAATACTCGCTTGTACCACACCTGTGCTCCTGTGGGGGTTCAAATAAAATGAGTAGTTACTGGACCTAGATTGACAAGTCGAAACTTGTGGTTGAGCGGTTACTGTGCTCTATACTCAGCGTAAGGGTCACATCCTTACTTTTACACATGAGACTGCCAACTATGACCGGTCACCGATACACAAGCCTGTATCAGTACCTGTCTATTGCACCCTCCACCCTAGGGTAGGGTTGTGGACTCGTCCGCTACAGGGCACTCCACAACTTCCGCCTTACCCTAGTTTACTTTTAAAACATTTAACCGGCGAACCACCATTTCAATTGATAGCTCGACATTTTAGTGAGGTATTGCAATGTTTATTTTATACATTAATTAAATAATACTAAATTTGTCAAGGTGAATGTGGCCTCAAAGTAAACAGGGCATTTGTACAGTGGTAGGGATTAACTAAAAATTAACATGTCATTCCAAGCATTTATTTTAATCAAATTAACTTGAATAAATACATACAAAGCATTGGTATTTTTGGCAGTGGGGTTTGGAGAAATGGAGGTTGGAAATGAACTCAGATCATCGAAACGAATCAAATGACTATTTTTCTGGTACTTTTCTGGAGCTAGGAAAATTAAAAAGCCTCGGTGCTACAGTGCAGCATAGTGCGGCCCGGCCCAATGCTTCGCGCGGGGGCACGCGCACACGCACAAGCGCGATTTGAAATCGGGCGGTGGGCTGCTGGGCTCGGTCCACTTGCATGCGTGAGCGGCCGAAGGCCGAGCGAGCGGGTGTCCGGTGTGGTTGCCGTCGGATTACACGCGCGCGGCCCCGATGCGACCACGTCAGTTGACGGGGTCGTCTTCAACCTCGCGCTGGCCACAGCAAAGGAAAGAAAGAAGAAAAACAGGGTGTCGCTCTTGCCCGAGGCTTGGACACAACATTGGTTCTCCACAGCCATGACCGACACCGAGAGACTCCTGGGACTTAGGGATTCCATTTTTAGCCTTAGATTCACAAGAGAGTTCATGGCGGGTTTCGTGGGCGGGAGAGAAGGTGGCGGGTGAGATGGTGGCTCGGGGAAGTTGTGGGAATGCTTAGGTCTGAGGGGCTCCGGTTCAAGCATCTACGGGGGGTTGGAGTTTACTGGGGAAATGGAGACTTGGCTCGGGAAGGGCTCAGCTAAGCTGGCATCGGAGGGGTGGCGGCGGAAAGAGGAGGCTCATGGTGCGGGGGCAGACGGCGAATGCAAATGCAAAATTGAGCTGGGCTAAAACTTCGTGGTGCTATGGTGGTGCTCTAGCTGTGGGTAATCGGATTTTAATCGGGCATGGAAGGAGATCGGCTTGGAGGCTCACCGGGACCAGGACACGGCGGTGCGGGAGCTTCGATGCAAGGAAAATCAATTGGTTGCCATGGGGAGATTCACAAGGGTGATGCGTGGAGGTCTGCAGCGCCAATTGGGCTTAAAAGGAAGGGGAAGGGTGACTGCAGTAGTGACCTCGCGAGGGAGCCACCGGCGCGTGGAAAGGGAGGTGCTGGGAGCTTCGCCAGGGGGAGAGGAACCGCAGGCGGGTAGGACTATGATCTTTGCAGGGGTTGGCGAAGGATGGACAGCTCGGGTATGACCGTTGAACGCGCGGACGGAGGAGAAGGCGCGGACGCATGGCGGGGAGAAGCTCCGCCCATTCTGGCGCGAAGGACGAGGCGGGGCAGCTAGGGCGGTTGAGGATGAGACACTGGCGGGCGGGACCGATGGCAGAAGGAGCTGGTTGGGGTATGAACGCAAGGGAGGTTGCGGCGCCGCAGATCGGGAGGAGCCTGCACGGGCGCGTGGGAGCGAGCGGGCGGAGGCGATCGCGCTAGCGCAGGAAGGGTAAGGAGAGAATGGCACGAATCTCAAAGATGACCAAGGGCTAGGATTGGCTAAAGAATTCAAACAAAAACCAACAAAATTCAAAAAAAATTTGAATTTTGGGGTTATTTCATGAATGATGTCTTTAAATTTTCTCTAAATATTCGATGATTCTTTACGATAATAGCTACGAGGAGTTATAAAGATCAAGAAGCCAAATGGCTGAAAAATAGCGCTGCTACAGTGATCTCAGAGAATAACTTCAAAAAACCGAAAATAACTTTAAAAAATTAGGATCTTTTAGTTTATGAAACTTTGCTGCACTAAAATCTAAAATTGAGTTAACTCTTAAATCAAAACTTCAAATCACTTGAAATTTGATATGCAAGAAAATCACTGACAAAGTTTTGACATTTTTTCGTTTGAAGGAATATTACACCAAAACAGGCAAAAACTAAAAATAGTGTGAATATGACTTGCTCGTGGGTGGATAATACCAACATGGCTCTTGTTATGTTCTCACATGTCACAGCAAACAAGAATACCAAATAAATTGATTCAAAATAGTTGGATTAAGAAATCACTCGGAGATACCAAAAAGAGCAAAAATTGGCCTTCTTCATGAATTTGTCAACCAAGTGTTTAGATGGATAGAGATTGATTTTTAAAAATTATTTTCATCTCTTACATATCCTTGATACAACAAGATTAAGAAGGGAAGAGAGAATAGCAAAAACCAACCAAGTAAGAGCAAATTAATCAACATAAGATGGATCCATGAGATGAACAAACACTGATATGTTGCTACTTAACGATGAAGGTTTACAGCCACTCTACTTGGAGGGCAAGAGAGCATACCACAGTACTCAACTACTGTTAAACTCTAATCCTACAACACATGGTCACAAATGAGCGGATAGTTGGATGGTGCACTACAAGTCTTCATCACTTCCTGTTAAATAGATGGACTATCTAACCTCATCTAATTCTTAGTAGATACTATTCACTTAGTACATATGGAGGAAATCCAATAACCCGCGCACAAGTTTTAGCTCACACACTACACTTATATACACTTTTCAAAGTGTAAAACCCGAATCCGCTAAGTTCTTAGCCTTGATCCATCTTAAACTTCTCAGTTTTTCCTTGACCTAAACCACTTTCCCAAGCATTGCAATTTTGATTCAAGATAATTTCCAGGATGTTTGTCAAACTACCAAAATACCCTTTTTTGATCCAGTCGACATCTTCCGTTGCAAGCAGTCGCCATACTTGCCATATGTAGGTGCACTACTGTCTTGCCACGCGTCGTCAATTCTCTTCCGTTCTAGTTTCATCGGATCACAGCTCACTTGAATCAACCAATCTACATGGTGCAGCCTGTTTCTTGAACTTTCCTTCAATATTTTTTACCTTGCTTGTGCCATGCTTAAGTTCATCTATCTCATACGATATTCTTGATCGCTCTGGACCTCGGCTACTCCATAAGCGTAGTCCCGATCCTCGCCATTGATCATAGTTGATTCCAAACGATTCTCAGATCCGAAGACTAAGAAATCGTTTTTGAGCACAAGTTTTTAACAACTTGACCCATATTAGTTATAACATACATCATGCAAGACATATGCACTGATCTAGGTTAAACTAAATCATCCCATTACTCATTTCCCAATATCAACCATTTTTATAACACTACAAGGTTTTTACCCTAATCCAACCACTTGTATTCGCAACGCCACAAATTTAGTCGCAATAGGAGGCTCTATTGCAACATGGACTATAATGGTTGCGATACGTGGCACTTATTGCATCTAAATTATTGGGTTGTGTTAGTCCTAACCTTCGTTGCGACAGGTTGGTGTTATGGTCACGATTAAACTGTGATTGCAATTACATTTAAATATTGCAACAAATTAAGCTGCGTTGTGTTAATAATAAATTTGCGTTGCGATAACACGTCATTGTTGCCACCATTTGAACGATGGTTGCGAGTAGTTTTCAATATCGCCACGAAATAACTGTGTTGCCATAGAATTGGCGTGCGTCGCGAAAGGTCGCGCTATATTGCATCGAAAAAATAGTTCGTTGCATGGCATAATGTTCTATTGCTACTCATAACATATGTTGCAATAGTGTAGTACATTTGGTTGCAAATTATTAGTCATATTGCCATACAAATTTGTTGGTGGCCCAAACTACTCCTACACATGGGCGAAAGGCTACGAACGCATGGGCCAAAGTCAAAGGTTTCATACACCGAGCGACCACCAGGCACATCGCCGGCATTGATAAAAAAACGCATCGCCGCAAATCCCCGCCGCCCGATAGAATCCGCCGCGCGCCTCTACAAGAGCAGCAGCGCAGCGTTGGCGATTTCTTGTCCATTGGAATCGCACACGACGGTTTCTTCTTTCGCCTCGGTCTCCGTGAAAAATCGTCGTGCGCTTGAAAGATAGCAAAGGATCGAGCAGCAAGCCTCGTCATGCATCTATGATTTAAAAAGAAATTTTTTTTTTATTTTCATATGAGCTTGGGCACTACTCCTCGACGAAGGTACCAAAGAAAAATTTTGATTTTCAGAGGAGCTTGGACACGTGAAGATCAAAGGTGGATGATGCGTGTTGAAGCTACGGAGGTGCGGTCCGGAGGCTACGATACGTAGTAATTTTGGAGAGTCCAAAATTTATTTGGGGCTTGTGTTATCCAGTCGTATATGAAAAGTTTGTGTTGCATGTATGGCATACGTATATGAGTCGTATACGGTTGCGTGAGAAAGAACAAAATCGTATTCGGTGGCGTGTGGGCCGATTCCGTGTTGGAATAGGAGTCCTGTGGGTAGTTTAAAAAGAAGTTGCCGCGTGTGTATTTCGTGGAGCGGAGAGAGTAGTTCACGTGAAAAAGAAAAAGGAAGTGCTCGGTTTTGTTTGGCCGAGTACTTTGAGAAATAAAAAGAAGTCTAGGCCGGCGCTGCAGCGACTGTTTTTTGGCCGTGAATTCTTGCGTCCTGATTTTAGAAGAATACGGCAGCGCCTCATCTCGTCGTTCCTGTCCGTACGAAGGTCCTGGAAGATTTCTGTATATACGACGTACACGAGGCAAGAAAGGCGTAGGAGCAATCCCAGGTAAAACAAAGTACGTTCAGTTGATTTGCATACATTGCTTTTTGGCCAAGAAGATAATGGCTTTGCATGGCAATGCATGCATGCCATGACATGTGCGTAACGTGAGGAAGTGTGACTAGATAATAAATTGGGTTGTGGCTGGTTTGTGATTTTGGCCGGCCGTGACTTTGCAAAAAGATTGGCTTACGGTTGTTTTGTGTACGCGGCAAGCTTTTTGGAAAGAAGTAACAAGCAGAGAGACGAGCAAAAATTCTTTGAGCCTGTGGCTATTTGCTTTAGCGGCCGAGATTTCTGAAGAAAAGGTAGCGCCTAGAAACAATTTGGCCGGCGGCTGTTTAGAAAAAGAAACGGCGTTGGCGAGTTCCGATCTGTGATTTTTGAAGAGGAAGAAAAGGGCCTCCATCTCCAGCAAGTCATGCAAGACCATATTCAGCAACCATAGAGCACATACCAATTATAGTATAAATGTCCACCAGTTCATACCAAGACCATACAATTTTCATGACAGGCCACAACCACAAGTCCACAACAAAAAACAAGTTCATACCACAACAGATTGTCTCCAGGTCACAAAAACATCGACTACACAGAGGCCATAACAAATATTTTCAAAGATGACCAACAGCCCTGTGACAATAGTGAAAGTGCTATTAGAAAAGCAAAAAAATTGGCATGTTTAGCATGTTTCAGTTTAGCATGCTAATTTTCAGTTTAGCATGTTTCAGTTTAGCATGCCATAACAAATATTTTCAGTTCATGCTAATTTTCCTCTCTAACATGTTTCAGTTTAGCATGTAGTTTATGAGGTCAAACTAAGGGTACAAGCAGTTCAAGATATACCAAGGTTCAATTAGGAAGTTTATAACGGGGATGTGGGTTGTTGTCCCTGCAAAAGTGAACTAATTTACCCTTGTCATCCCAAGAAATATATATCTGTTCAAGAAATATATATCCCAAGAAAGTGAACCAATAAGCCAACTATGCCTCACTACAGCTTCAGCAATTGTAATTGGTTTGTCCCAGATCAAGTATTTCTTGGGTTACAGTGTTACAAGAAGCAGCAAAATGGATCCACCGTGAAAGCAACTAGCAGAAAGTGTAATAAAATTATATTATACTTTTGGGCGCATGACAGAAAAGTCTCCATAGAAGCACAATGAGGGGGAAAACTGAAACTTACCATCAAACTTCTGTACATTAAGAGCCTCAAACGACGACTCCAATGTCGAAGCTGGTGAAATCTGCACAAATGAAGCAGCATGAGCAATAATCAAGCAGAATTGAAGTGAAAAAGAAAAAAGAAAATCAGTGATCCATTCAAAGAGATGTACCCTCCTATCAACATCCTTTTTGTTGGTGCCTTCTTCTTGTGCAGGCTCTGCATCGCCGCCTTCTCCCAAATCTTCAATGGCAATCACCAAATAAAGACATTGTAAGATTATGACAAAAGCATGAAACAGATAAATACTTCCACTTTTACCATTAAAAAATGAAAACAACAATTAGTGGCATCCAGCATAATAAGAATAATTTGCAATCGATACTAACTCACTTAAAATTTAAATTACACTTAAATTGACACGCAGAGTGCACCGAATCAACATGCAGCGAGTAGATCTTCACGCCCGCCTCCAGCGTGCTGCTAGCTGAGCTTCTTGACATTTCACAATCTGCAGCACGAGCAAAAAGTGAGATGAATCAATTATCAATATCAATACAAATGCAACTCCTTCTAATAGCACAGGGCCAGATTATCGACGATCCTACAGTATCCTATTACCATTTTTTTATGTCGGCTTAGCTGGAACTTTAACCTTACTGTAACCGATTTAATGCAGGTGTCAAGCGGAAGCATGCAGGGCAATCGGATAATATAGCTGGTGTTGTTGGGAAGGTTGGGTCCGTGGTGAAGAGTCGGTGGGCTGTTTTCCAGGAGGCAAGGCAGCAGCATGTCGATTGAAGATAGGAGCTGGATGCGCATGGCGAAGTATACTGCTGAATGGCAAAAAGGATTTAAGGACTTCATTCAGAATACCTTTGGAGGCAGATCTAAAGAAGAAACCGCTCCATGTCCATGTGCTCGTTGCGTTGCATGTCCTACAGAAATCAAAAAGATGTTCGAAGTCATTTGGTACTTAGAGGGTTCGATGAAAGTTTCATCCAAGGAGAAGGTAATGCTCAAGATTTAGTTGCATGTCCTCAGGAGGATAACCCTGCTGAAGGAGAATACGATGATGGCGAAACAGGTGATGCGCCTGCTAGCAAAGAACTGATTTCGCACTAATCGCGGAGCTATACATGGCGAACTCACGGAAGTGGAGATGAAGAGCCAAATGAGAGTGCAAAAAAGTTCTTTAAGTTATTAACCGAGGCACAAAAGGAACTGTATCCAGGCTGCAAGGAGGCTACAAAGGTTTCTTTCATTATCAGGATTTTTCAGATGAAGTGCATGCATGGTTTTAGTAACAATGGAATACAGTTGATCCTTGATCTGTTCGCATTGTTCCACCCTGGTATCCCAGACACCTTGGATAAAGTGCGTAAGGTTGTTCGAGATCTTGGACTCGACTACCAAAAGATTCATGCATGTGTGAACGACTATGTATTATTTAGTGGGGATGATGTTGACTTGGATACATGTCCAACCTGTGGTCAGTCTAGGTGGAAAGGGACCGACTCTTCTGAAGATGCCGAGTCCTCTAGCACTTGTGGCGAACAAAAGCGTTTTCCATGTAAGATCTTGCGGTATTTCCCACTTACTCCTCGGCTGCAAAGATTGTTTATGAGGGAGTCGACATCAAAACTTATGCGTTGGCATAAGGAAGGACTGGTGCGTGATGGGAAAATGCGTCACCCTGCGGACTCGTTGGCATGGAAGCATTTGGATGCCCTGGAGGAGGAATTTGCATCTGACCCTCGCAATGTAAGGCTTGGACTTGCATCTGATGGCTTCAATCCGTTTGGGATGTTGAATGTTGCATACACTACTTGGCCTGTCATCATAATCCCTTATAACTTGCCTCCTTGGTTGTGTTTAAAACAATCGTATTGGATGATGTCAATGCTGATACCAGGGCCCAAATCTCCTGGAATGAACATCGATGTCTATTTGCAGCCACTGATCGATGAGCTAAAGGATCTTTGGGAAAAGGGTGTTCTCACATGGGATGCACGTGAATCGTAGCCTAATTGCCGGATACTACTGCACGTGAATACGAAGGTAGTACTACTGCACGTGAATACGAAGGTAGTACTACTGCACGTGAATACTATTGCAAAATGATAGTATGTGTACGTGAATACAAAGGAAATATTGCTGAATGTGAGTATGTATGCTTGAAAAACAAAGGGATAATACTCCACGTGAATCCGGATACTACTAGATGAATGATATGTTTAAACTGCGTACGTACATGAAGCTGCTATGTACTTATTCAATTAGGTGGTGCATGTGTGCTTGCGTATGTACCATACATGAGCTTTTGTACGGTAATACTACGTATCGTCTGTATCCATTCCGGAGTACGTACGTATTGTATCCCTAGCATCGACTCGATACTACTACATTCTGCGAATCCGGATACTAGTAGTACTAGTCCCACGCGCGTTTCCTACAATTGCGATCTATTCCAAAAACCGTGAGGGGAGAGGAGGGGTGCCTTCGTTTTTGCCCTAGCTCAGGTCTGATGGCATCGCCGCCGCCGGACACCGGGACGGGGCATCCCTCTATGGACGTCGCCTCTGGAGATCTCAGCAGGAGAGCTGTGACGGCGCCTTCATCCAAGAGGACACCACCGTCTGCTTCACAACGCGATGGCGCCGGAGAACTCAGGAAACAGCCCGCCAGATCAAGCCTCATATTCAAGCCGTCGTCGAGGAAGAAGATGAAGAACACACCGGGTCACTAAGGTTTCGCGAAAGCAGGTATGCAGACGATGTCCTGCCTCGCCGTGTCCTGCCTCGCTGCACTTCACCTCGGCCGTGTCGCCTCCTTCTCCGCGCTCCTTATCCGCCTTGCGCGCTCCTTATCCGCCTCGCGCGCGCCCGCCTCCCCTCCGCCGCCGCCGCCGTCCTCGGCCGCGCCGCCTCCGCGCCCTGCCGATTCCTGCCGCCGCCGCCTTCAAAGTGCTCGACGAAATGCGCGAGTAGCTTTACGAGTTGTTTTTGCTGGTGGTGAAAACATATGCATAGTTGACCAAGAACTATGAGTTGTTTTTGCTCCTGTAAGCCAGTTCTTTGCTTGGAGGATTGTTCTCCCATTTTAGTTTTATGCCAACGAACTTAATGGTACAATGTTCTCTCCCGAGAGTTCTTAATACATGATAATGCATTTGATTGGATACTCAGATACTATACTATACTCGATATAATGCAGTGCGACCGGTACTTGGTATGAAAATTCGAGATTGTTTTGGATATTTTTTTTGTTTTGTTACTTGCTTCTTATTTCCGAACCTCATGCACTACATCGGCAGTCATGATGAAATTGAGTAGGAAATGCTACATTCAACATTTGAAGGCTAATTACTTTATATTGGGTACATGTTGATTCATATATTAAACAAAATGGCCCCCCTACATATTGATGTGAGCTCACATCGTTTATGTCATAGTAATTTCAGTAGACTTCGACAATGATAATGGCAAATATGAACCTTTTTATTACTGCGATATATCTGCTTTATTGATTTGTAACTACATGTATATACACGCAGTGCACCAAAGACTGGAGAGGTTTGGACAATATATTTCCAATGCAAGGGGAAGGATCCAGAAAACGAATTTGTTGATGTACATTTAGATAAAGCTGATGTCACATATTTTAACTTGGCATCTTTTAAAGAACAACTTGGGTACGGACCTAGGGACTTCATGTACTACAAGATGCGTTGTGGCAGGATGTAGCAAAACTTGAGGCCATGGGTTATACACGAGATGCGATATAGTGCTACGTATGAATGAGGCCGAGAGGAAATCAGTTTGGTACTGTCGAAGGAGCAGGAACATGAGGTAGATGTCACCATAACACCGATTAAGCGACCAAGGGAGAAGGGAAACAATGATGACTCAAGTACGCTTGAAGACATTGATGCCTACAAGTTGTGGCTAACAAAGCTGCAATCCAAGGATCTAGACACTGGTAAGATTGTTCGATGATTCACTCATGCAAATTGTTATAACAAAGTGTTGCTCTGACAAGTGGTATTGTATAATCATCATCACTCGCAGATTTAAGGGATGCCTTTAGGGATGAAACAATCGAAACATACAAGGAATGGCTAAGGCATACAGGCCGTCGTCGACACATGCGTAATTAAATATCTTTACTCATTTAAACATGTTTACTGTTCTGCAAACAATAAAATAATTATTAACATGTGTTGGTTGCATTCTTTTTGTAGTAGGCGTACACGACGAAAATCTCCTCGTCGCAATAAACTGAAATGCATCAATTGTTGCAATAAACAGTATTGCAACGTAGGTTGTGCAATGCCATAAGACTTAGTAACCACAACCAACGTGTCGTTGCAATACCACTTACGTGCAACCAAAAAATTTACGTGGCAACATAAGTTATTGCAATGAAACATTGTGCGTCGCAATTACGGATATAGCCACCAAATGATTTTCGTTGCAGAAGATTTTATTGCAATGGAACATAGTCCGTGGCAATTAGTTCTATTCCCACGAAGCAATAGCGTTGCAATCTTGGCTCGTTCTTGCAACACAATGTTTGGTGGCAATATAGTCTATTGCCACAACGTGTGTCGTGGCAACAATTACTAATGCAACGATGCTATTGGTTGCAATATCTCCTATTGCGACCATATCGTGCGTGGCATTTGCTTTTTGTGCTCGTTGCGAAAGTCAAAGTATCGCAACACATCAAAATTGAGTCGCAATAACCTATTGCAACATATTTAAATGCCACGACTCACAACGAAATCGACTTCGAAGCATTTGTTACGTATTGCAACCAAAATGCCCATATTGCAACCATTCTTAGGCGTGGCTTTAGGGTAAAAACCTTGTAGTGTAAGCTGTCTAGAAGAATCTGCAAATTTATAAATTTTGAATTTTCACTCCACCAGAATAAGAATGGTTTATAATAACAAAACTTTAGATTTTTTTATATGGTCTAACATGGTTGAAGGGGGCGGTTCGGACTGCGTTGCTGAGGATGATCTTGTGTCCTTGCCACCGGAATCAAAGAAGAAGCTGGAACTCTGCAGGTCAACATTGTTGAAGTACAACAATAGAGTATGCTTCCCAAACTAAGTGTGTTGAGCTGTCAATCCTCAGTAAATTGCATGATGACACGTAAACATCTCATACGTCAATACATGCACGTCACTGTTGGTTTAGCCGTGGAAAAGCCACACGGGAATGCACTGATGGAGAGAGACAACGAACGCACTCGAGGTGGAAGTTCACGAAGTGAGGCAAAGTTTTCTATTATTATGCTTTCTCTCTTTTTTTTCCTGAATACAAAATGCTAATACAAATAGATGATTACAAAATGACACGCCTCCTACGCGCGAGGCACACCCTGCACACCAGCTTCCTCACAATCTCTCCTAGTATAGCATATACTTGATCACCTAAGCATAAAGATTCTGATAGCTTTTTCAAGAACTCTGCCTCTAATAGATATACAACTGTCTCATTGAAGTTGAGAGTGATTTTTCCAACAAGAATATTCATCACCAATTGCTCCAATGATAGTGATAGAGATGATGCTAGTATGATGATCATATCATTCTCCTTAATTTTCTCATCCACACGAGTCAGCTGTATGATAAGTTTGTTGAAGATATTAACATGGTCAATGAACTGTGTACCTTCCTCCATATCCAACCTGTACAATTGTCGCTTCAGCACCAATCGATTTGTCAGTGACTTTACCATATACAATTCTTTTAAGTCCTCCCATAATTTATTTGGCGAATTCTCCTTGATCATTAAATATTTTACCTCATCGGAGATACATAAACGGATTGTACTGATTTCCTTCCACTCTATCGCCTTCTAGTCTTTAGCAAATGTCTTTTCTTGTTTATCCCCTTTAAGAGTATCGATTAGCTCTTGTTGGATAAGGACATCCTTCAGCACGCATTTTTACACACTAAAATTTTCTTCGCCGTCGAATTTCTCTACTTGATTTTACATTATTGACATCGATCTTGATTTTATGCCACCTGATGCTTTACCGATCTTCTCATGTATAAGATTAATCTGGCCTTGGATTTGATACCACATGTTACACTTTAATACCTCTTCTTATGCACAGCAAGCCTGGGATCGAATTAGAGTTTGTGATATACAGTATGAGCGTGCATGATATCAAGAATGAAGAAGATGAACCTCGTAGAGGGAACCGAAATAACAATGTTGAAACAATTACAATGAGAGAAAATATTTGGCGAAGTCAACAGTAAATTTCTTAAACACAACATTAAAATAGTGTAAAGGATTGTTGATCTCTCATAACCCTCTCGAATCTTTTAGAACCCTCAGATCCTTATTCTATACAAGAATCTAGTACTAAAGAATAACCTAACCTCTAATCCTATCGTGCACCTTTATATTTGGATGAGTGGCTTCTTTGCTTTGTTATCTGGGTTCTTCATGACCACCCCTTATAACTTTAGATAATTTCCCTAGCCCTCCTCCAAAGTGGAATAGGAATCTTACTCCAAAAGAAGTACCTATTAGGATTCATTTAAAACTCTTTATAGCACACCTTTTTAAATAAAAAACTAGGATATAAGTCACCATACCCAACAGTTTATAATGACAAATCTAATGATGTACTTTCATGTGTCTAATCTAGTTGTTTTTACACACACACACATTGATGGTTGAGACTCAAAAAAAGTTTAGCCAGTTTAGCCCTATGCACGGATGTGAGAACATCATTTAGATGGCCAAGCCGACCATGTCTTGTCATTCTCTCCTCATGAAAAAGAGAGCATTTGCCACGCATTACATTAATACAAACTAACCTGATACGGCAAGCCACGCACTTTTGAATTAGTCAATATGAAATTGATCAGTCTACAATTCGACATTTGGTCCTGCACGGCTGCATGTCCACACCAAACCAATCGGTCTCGCACTCAATTTGTACAAGGGACGATTATCTTTTAGTTATCACCTTGACATATATATATGATGGAGATATGCTCTAGAGATAATCATAGAGATGATTCTGTTTATTATGTTCATGAATTATTGGATAATTTATCTTGTTCCTTGAATAACATCGTCAATATTTATTATCAAGTGTGTGACTTGATTGTGAAACTCTATATTGCTGCGATGATTATTCTTAGATGATCCCTAGTCAAACATATGAGGACACATATTAATAGACTAGCATATGTATTGGTTGATGACCATGTTTCACGGGTCATAGATATAAAGATATTAAACCAATAATATGGACACATGTTAGCAAACATGGGGTTGGATCAACCCACCATGAAACACTGCGAGAATGTTGCATTCTTACCTTCATCAGTTGGTTTCATTCACAAAGCGTATGCTATGTCCTTAAGACTTGAGATCGTCGCACGTACTCAAGATGCATAATGACTGACTTAGGGGTTGCCAAACACTACTCTGTAACTGGGTAGTCATAAACGTAGCTTTCGGGTTTTGTTATGATGCATACATTGAGGCATGGTCGATCAAGATAGGATTTGCCCCTCCAAGCAACAGGAGAGATATCTCTAGGCCTCTCGAGTGATTGGATTCCAGAAATGCATGGCCATGCTATTCACGGTTAAAGAGTTAACCGTAGTCGGGAATTCAAGTCACATAATCGAGAAAGAGTGGTTGAGCTAACCAAACAAGGATGACACGTACTCGCCTTGAGTTTAACCGATATCGTGAGGCAAAGGGAAATGCATAAGTTTTGTTGAGGTTCGTCCGATATGATCTTTGCATATACTTAGGAGTCGGTATGTCTTGGTAAGGGGCCGCTGCCGATTAATGGACGAGTAGGAGTACTCGGGCTATGTCTAAGTGTATGTGAACCTATAGGGTCGCACACTTAAAGGGCTGGGACTTAATTCGGATAGTGATCCGAATTCTTATGGGCCATGAGTTCCTAATGGGCCTCCAGTTCGAGACCCATTATGATGGATGCCTATAAATAGAGGGGAGGTGGCATAGGGTTTGCCAAGAGAATTTCGGAATTCCCGAAACCCTAGTTGCCACACCATCCCCATCTAATACCGCGCCGCCGGCGCTAGCACTCCGGCGCGTGGTGTTCCTGCTCCGTACGTGTGGATACCTTGGAGGTGTTGATGCGAAGCTTCAACACTAGGACGATCCGCAACTTGTGACGAACGCAAGGACTTAAAGGAGGAGACGTTCTGCAAGAACGACTACAACTGCATCAACGCGCTACATCGACTCTACTTCCGCTACGAGTCTGCGCGTCTAGAGGTAATCCCGTGATCTATTACTAGAGGAGGTCCCTTTTACGCGGTAGAATTTTTGAAATTATGCTTGCATAGCCTACCCGTAGATCTTCAATATATATGTATCATTATCCCATTTCTTTCGATACTAGAATTCGATTGAGATGGAGCTTGCTCTATCTGCAATTGCCCAAGATCTGGTCGGTCGATTCATATCGTTCCTGATGAGCAAGTATTCCAATCATGTATGCCTGGAGAAGCAGCAGCTGGACAGACTGCAGCAACTCGTTCTCAGGGCTCACATAATCGTCGAGGAGGCAGATGGGCGATACATCACAAACTCCTGCATGTTGGTGCAGTTGAAGATGCTCGCGGAGGCCATGTACCGAGGCTACCACGTGCTGGACACCTTTCAGTACAGGCACCTCAAGGAGGGTGTTGAAGAAGAGGTGAGCGACTCTTATGCCTGTTTCCTCACTAATCCTATCAAACGTTTTGGGCAAGCAGTTGGTTTATCAAATCACAGTTCTCCCGACCTTGATCTCCAAAGTGCCTTATTAGATTTAGAAGATATCGCTGAAAATATGAAGGAGTTTGTCATACTTTTGGGGGCATCTGAGCGCATGTTGCGCAGACCATATGACACATATCTTTACATTGAAAACTTCATGTTTGGTCGCCATACAGAGAAGCAACATGTTATCAACATCTTATTGCAGCGCAACCCTCTTTGTTCTCCAACTGTTGTTCCAATCATTGGTGGTTATCTTGTTGGGAAGAAAACACTGGTAGCGCATGTTTGCAATGATGAGAGGGTCCGTTCCTACTTCTCTTCAATTTTGCATCTTAATGGTGAAGACCTCCATGGAATCGACCATGAAAAGTTTGCATCTGGAAGGATATTGATTGTCGTTAGTTTTGTTTCTGATGTTGATGATGAGGACTGGAAAAAACTTTACCTGTCACTGCACAAAGAAAGCAAGGTGGTAATCATAAGTAGGACTGAAAGATTAGTGAGATTTAGCACAATAATGAAGCCAATTCGCCTTAGTACATTATCTCACGAGGAGTATAGCTACCTCTTCAAGAATCTAGCTTTTGGAAGTGCAAACCCGCAGGACCACCCATGTTTAGTACGGGTGGCAAATGAGTTTGCCAAGGTGTTGAAAGGGTCATTTGTCACAGCGTATTCCTTTGCCAATATGTTGAGGAGTAATCTGAACCTTCAATTCTGGCTTTGCTTACTGAAAAAATGCAGAAATGCGGTTGAGACCAACTTCTCCATGTATGGTGAGCATGTGATACTCCGTCTTAAAAGACGCAGCCCAGTAGACATTACCGACTTGCTTCCATCTTCTGGTGCTCCACTCCGCCTCATGCCTCGTCGCAGCGAAACTGAAGTTTCCAACAGGAAGCTGCCGATGGTGAGGTTTGGAGACCTCTTTCGAGATCCTACCATCCGTCCAAAGGGTGATTTTGATTTAGTGTCATGGGAATCACAGATGCCCCCGTATACTAAAACAATTTACTTCGTTCCATCTTCTGCCGAAGAGAAGCTGTTCCCGTCTAGGAGGAAGCGCCCAGGACTACCATCTTAGTACGTGTTCTTCCCTACTGTGTAAAACCCCAAGACAACTTTACCCCAGACCGGTTTGCTGCCAAATTGAAGGTTTGATGTGAGTTGTACTTGTTAGTGATATATCCTAGATGTGATCAAAGAGATGATTATATTATAAATATGTTTCTGGTCTTCTAAATAATATATTATTATGTCTCTTAAATAAATATCTATCATGTTAATTAACAAGTATGTGACTTGTTCGTGGTACTTTTTATTCATGCTTTGATGTTATTCTAAATTATTCATGATCTTATATTATTATGTAGGGCAATTATAATTTATAGATAAGCATATATATTGATTGGTACTCATATTTCATGGATTATAAATATGAGGATATTAAATTAATAATGTGGACACATGTTATATAATATGGTATTGGATTGGCTTACTATGAGATTACAAAAATTGTTATATTCGTAAGTGTCATCAGTTAGTGTCATACATAGTATATGTAAGATCCTTATACCTAAGATTATCATAGTAAACTATATGTGTAATAGTTTACTTAGAGGTTACTAAACACTACTCTGTAACTGGGTAGTCATAAAGGTAGTTTCGGGTTTACTACGAAACAACAGAAGAATGTGAGCAATTAAGATCAAAGTTTTCTCTCCTATATAACAAGAGAGATATCTTTGGGCCTCTCGATTTAGTTCGATTAAAAAAGTGTATGGCCATACTGAATGTGGTTGAGGAGTCAATCACAAACTGAGTAATTCACTATATGTTTGAGTAAATGATCGAGCTATCGTAGATAACACGCATCTTGCCTTGAGTTCGATCTGGTATTGTGAGGCAAATGGATCGGTACATAAGTACTATATATGTTTATCTGATATGATTTTTACGCATATTTGAGAGTTGTTATATCCTGCTAGACACCGCTACTGACTTGTGGACTAGAAAGGAGTTTTCAGGCTATGGCCGAATATATATGAATCTACAGCATCACACACCTAACATGTTAGAACAATAAGGGCACAGATGATAGACTCTGAGTGGGATATGATCTCTATTTGTATTGGATAAAAATTCAGTCAGAGTCTCTCTGAGTGGGATAAATATATAGTCATATTGGATAAGAATCTAGTCAGAGGCTTTCCATGTTGGATACAATATCTAATAGTATCAGATAAAGATCTAATTGGAGGCTATATATTAATAGAGGTGCAGAATTGAGGGAGGCATCCTAAGACACACCCATTGAAACCCTAGCTGCCACTTCTTAAAACCCCTACCATGCACGCCGATGCTAGCACACCGACGCACTGCATTCCATCCCTGGATGTGTAGGCTTTAGTAGAAGTGCTGCTATGACTGCGGCACTGAACGAGATAAGCACAAGGAGACGGTTGGTCAGAGGATGATTAACTACTTTGTCGGACCCCAATTTTACTAACCTGGAACCCTCTGTGAAATACTGCACTACTCTCTGGATCAGTAGATAGTGCTCACAGATACAATGCTGCATCATTTCATACATGACAAAACCATACATTACAATACCAAAGTTTAAAATAGACCACGTCGGGCCGAGGTTACAGTAGGGCCGTTAGGCCAAATGTCTTGCAGTACATAAAGAGCGAAAACAGAAACGTACATAAGCGTAGGGGCACATCTCGCCACAGGCAAGTGACTGGGACTACTTGGGTACCACTGCTATTAACCAGAGACCTAACTAATAACGAAGGCACCCACCAAAGCTAGTCGGGTCAACCGGACTGAAACGAGCGGCAAAGCTACCGATGCCTAATCTAATATCCACCATCTTCATTTCCTTCGGCACCCTGGCCCTCGTAGCAGGCGTAGTGCTCTTGGTTCGCAGCTTCTGAAGAGGGGGGGTTTAAGAGCGAGGGTGAGCACAATTCAACGTGCTCTGCGAGCCAACACACAGGATGCAATAGTATAAAATGCATTGCTTGACAATATATGGCTGGGGTTTATTTTAGTTGCACAAAGCTAGATTTGGCAAGTACATAATTAAACCCCTATGACTTAGCAGATTTGTGATATTGCAAAGGGAACGTTTGAAAAAGTGCAATAAGTATATTGTAGACAGTTCCATCCATCGATTTCATGGTCCCATCTACCAATGCTAGTTTTTGGTTACTGGGCTACATCCACCCTAATTGCTGACGCTGGAGTACGACCCTCCAGGAAAAATCCAACAGAGTAGAGTACTTCCCTCCACTTAGTTTTTGTTTCCCACCTCAAAAGATTTTTGTAAATAGAACTAACTCAAGGAAGTTTGCATGTCTACTCTTGACCGTGAGCACGGCTATTCGAATAGTTTTAGACTCTGCAGAGTGGTACATCTTTACCCACAAGAGATGACCCAATTGTTATATTCCGCATGTTTCCTTAGACATGCGGATCAACTGGATAATCACATGACCTTTACAATGCATCTAGTAAGGACTAGCACTCGCTAAGGTTCGTCTACAGAGAAGCCCCTCTTGGGCCCCAGCTAGACCCCCTCTGGCGCCCGTCTCTATCCGGCGACACGACCCATCCAAGACGGTTTTGCGTCCAGCGATGAAAGTCATGAGTTTCCCCCGAAGTGCTCCTCTTTACTGGCGAGTGCAAATTATTTAGTCATGCCTACACTTTGCCAGCTTGTGATTTGTACTATTTTACATGGAGAGGTCAACACAGGATTAAGTCCTTAAATTGTCCAGACGGGCTTCCGCGACCCAATTGTTGCATCCACCGACCACACTTACCATCCACCCGGACAGGTAAGCAAGTTTTAGGGTTTTGAGAGGCATAAGATAAACTTTTATCCAAACTATCAATCATGTACATCCCATGATTGCCCAAGATGATTTTATTTGTCGAAAAGATGCGATCAGGACATGCTAATGTTCTGAGATTTTTACTGGACTTGCCTCGCGACTTAATGTAGCTTATCTTGAGAAATACTTGTATTAGCATTACCTAAGGCGACAATGGTAAGGGTATCAATGGTTTCAAGGAGTGGTTTAGCTACATAGCGCTAATAAAGCAAGATAGTTCATTAACTAAGGAAAAACGGTAAACTATTGTACATAAAATAACACATGCAATTTGAATAATTTAAAACAACATAATTGATTTAAAATATAGGAGTTCAAAATGGTCAAAGTGTTGACTCACCTGGATCAAGAGCTTGGGGTTCTGGTGTTGCTTCGATCTGGGGCTCGTTCGCGTCCTCGAACTCTACTCGGGCGAAGGACCGGAAAGACAACAAAAGAACGAGCATGGAATAAATACCCAACAAATAAACCAAAATTCAAATGAACTCTAAACTGAACCAAAACAGAACCAACAGATAAACCTTGATTTTATAAACATTTAGAAATTGGTTTCGTTAATTTTGGAGTTAGGGTTATGAAGTTATAGCCTTTCCAAAATTTTGAAATCCTAAAAATCCTGAAAAATAAAGAGGGAGAGAGAGAAGGAGTGGGCTGCCGACAGGTGGGGCCCGTGAGGGAATAAAGTAATGGCCCGTTTCTTATCTATCCCCATCAGTTCTCTTGGCTCAAGAGGAAGCACTAATCCTCCTCTGACTCATTCCGCCCGCAAGGAGGCGGAACTGCCGCCGGGGGCGGCGTGTCTGCGCCCGACCGACCGGGCCGTCTTGATGCGCGCGCATCCTCGGGGAGGAGGAAACCGGTGGGAGTTGGCCCGGCGGCGAGGGGCGGCGAGCTAGGCGGCGGCCGAGCAGGGAAGCAAGGGTGCCGGTAGCTCGGGCAGTACGGGCGCAATCCCGCGATGGGGAAGCCCCCACGGGCAGTCCTCAGCTCACCTGGAGCGCCAATCGGGGGCGAGGTGGAGTAGGGCGGGCCGGCGGCGTGAGCGGGCTCGGGGGTGAAGGTGGTGACGGCGGCGGCCTGCTGGGGAGGGAGGCGGAGCCCGGCGAGGTGGGGAGAGCGCTCGCGAGGTCCCCGGGGCGCTCCTGGTGCGGCGAATCGGCCTGGGGCGCTGTGGTGCTCCGGGGAGATCCCGACGCCGGAGTTGAGGAAGGGGGCATCGCCGGCGGCCTGTGGGATAAGAGAGAGCAATTAGCCCGGCCAGGAGAGGGAGGAGGGGAAGGTGAGTTCGCCGGTGGGTCAAGAGGCCCCTTTCGTCCACCGATTTGTGCTGGCGGCGAAGGAAGCCCGGTGGAGCACCTGCGGCGAAGAAAGCGGTGAAGGGAAACTTCAGGTATGCTTCGGTGGGGTTGGCAGTGCACCTCCGGCGCCCTTTTATAGCGGCCAGGGAGGAGTGAGGCGCCGAAGGGGGCAAGGCGGCATGGTGCCATGCGCACGGTGGCGTCAACACCGTGCGGCCACAGTGCGGCGCGGCGTGGAAGGCAAGGTGGAGCTATGGCCGACGGGACCGACGGGGCCCGCGAAGGACTACGGCGGCTACGGCGGCGCAGCTCGGGGTGGGGGATAGCGAGCGGCGAGAGCTGCCGGACGGTGCTGAAAAAGAGAAGGCGGGGAAGTGTGCTCCCGGTTGACCGCTGTCAGGCGCTGAAGGCGAGGGCGACACTGAAGGCGAGGGTGACGCTGAAGGCGAGGGCGTCGGCGTCGCAGCTGCTCCCGGTGGGGATTGGGGCGGAGGGGGCCAGCGGCCGCACGGACAGAGCACGGAAGGAAAAGCTGCTACAACCAAGAAGAAGGATGGGGATGGAGAGAAGGATGGGCAGTTGGGATTGAAGGGAGAAGGGGATGGACGGCTGTGATGACTAGGAAGGGTTCTCAATTCATTAGCACATGGCTCCCTTCCCTTCCTCTTTTAAAGATTAAACACAAACTTTCTTCTAATATTTGAAGTAACATTTTAAATTCTAGATTTTTTTTAAAAGGGGTACTTTGAAATGCTTGATTGGAGATGAAACAAGGTTTTCATTTTAATTTACTTTTGCATTCCCTGAAATTTTCTTTTTCAGAAAGCACCAAGAATAATTAAACTGGGAGTAAAGCCTTCTATAAAAACATAAGCTTGAAAATTTACATTTTCACCAGGCTTTGAAAATGGGGTGTTACAGATCCCACCCCCCTTAAAATGAATCTCGACCCCAAGATTCGACTATGCTGGGAAAACAAAGGGGAAGTCGACTCTAAGTTGATCCTCTCGCTCCCAGGTTGCCTCTCACTCGGAGTGGTTGCTCCACTGGACCTTACAGAGGCAAATGCTCTGGCGTCTGGTCTTCTTTTCCATAATGTCGAGAATCTTGATCGGACGCCCTGGGTAGGTCAAATCTTTCTGGAGTTCGATGGTTTCTATTGGGGTCTCTTCCTCGGGAACTCTGAGACATTTCTTGAGCTGAGACACATGGAACACGTTGTGCACATCTGACAGGTTCGCTGGTAGCTCCAATCGATAAGCAACTTCTCCACACTTGTCAATAATAGGGAATGGCCCTATGTATCTCGGAGCAAGTTTGCCTTTCACCTTGAACCTGCGGATCCCTCAGAGGGGTGACACCTTGAGGTACGCATGGTCTCCGACTTGGAATGTTAGTCCTCTTCGGCGGTTGTCGGCATAGCTCTTTTGTCTAGACTGAGCAGCTTGTAAGCGATCCCTGATCAAGCGAACCTTTTCTTCTGCCTGTTTCAGAGTGTCGGGTCCAAAGATGTACCCTTCTCCTATTTCTGACCAATGCAGAGGGGTTCTACATTTTCGTCCATAAAGAGCTTCAAAAGGTGACATCTGAAGGCTTGATTGATAGCTATTGTTGTAGGCGAATTCTGCATAGGGTAAACATTTCTCCCAACCCGAAGTGAACTCCAGAGCACACGCTCGTAGCATATCTTCCAAGACTTGATTTATTCTTTCGGTCTGTCCATCTGTTTGGGGGTCGTACGCAGTACTGAACGCAAGATGGGTCCCAAGGGCATTGTGTAGGTTGGCCCAGAAATGCGAGGTAAACTGGGAACCACGATCTGAGACTATCCTCTTAGGCACACCATGTAGACACATAATGCGGGCCATATACAACTCAGCCAGTCGGTCTGCTTTGTAGGTGGTCTTTACAGGGATGAAATGGGCCACTTTCGTTAACCTATCAACTATTACCCAGATGGAGTCATATCCTGACTTGGTGCGGGGTAACCCTGTTATGAAATCCATTCCTACTTCTTCCCATTTCCACCGAGGGATCTCAAGGGTTGCGAAGTCCCAAGAGGTTTTTGATGTTCAGCCTTGACCTTCTGGCATACATCGCAGCAGGCTACATACTCGGCGATGTCTCTCTTCATACGCGGCCACCAATATAGGGTTTTCATTTCTTGATACATTTTAGTGCTACCCGGGTGTAGAGTATAAGCAGAGCTATGGGCTTCTTTGAGTATCTGGTCTTTTAGGTCCTTCCGGTGGGGAACAAAGAGACGTTTCCCATACCATAGAACTCCATGTTCATCTTCTACCATTTTAAGGGCTTTCCCCTGGGCCATGAGGCGTTTGAACTTCTGGACTCCAAGATGTCCTTTCTGGGCCGCTTTAATTTGCTCCTCGAGAGTTGGGTGTACTTCCATGGTAGCTAGAGTACCATGCTCTACTATTTCCATGTTAAGGGCTTCAAACTCCCTGTAAAGCTCAGGTTGCAATTCTCCCACCATAAGGTTGTTGCAGTGGGGTCTGCACTTAGAGCATCGGCTACCACATTAGCCTTCCCGAGGTGATAGTGGACGTCCAGATCATAATCCTTGATTAGTTCCAACCATCTTCTCTGTCTCAGGTTGAGCTCAGCTTGAGTGAATATGTACCCGAGACTCTTATGGTCTGTATAAATATCACAGTGATTTCCAATTAAGTAGTGTTGCCAAATTTTTAGAGCGTGTATTATCGAGGCTAGCTCCAAGTCGTGAGTTGGGTAATTGTCCTCATGGGGGCGAAGCTGTCTGGACGCAAAAGCTACAACTTTTCCCTCCTGCATGAGCACACAGCCCAGGCCTTGACGCGATGCGTCACAATATACTTCAAAATCCTTGTGTATATTTGGTAGAATTATTACAGGGGCTGTGGTCAATCTTTTCTTTAACTCTTGAAAGCTCTTTTCGCAAGCTTCCGTCCACTCATACTTCTTCTCTTTCTTGAGTAGGTTTGTCATTGGCTTGGATATCTTGGAAAAGCCTTCTATGAAGCGTCTGTAGTATCCGGCTAGACCCAGAAAACTACGCACTTCTGTGACCGAGGCAGGTTGCTTCCAACCTAGAACTACCTCTACTTTGGAGGGGTCGACTGCTACTCCTCCAGTGGATATGATGTGCCCAAGGAAGCTAATCTCATGCAACCAGAATTCACACTTACTATACTTGGCGTACAATTGATGTCTTTTAAGTATCTCGAGGACCACCCTTAGGTGCTCTTCATGTTCTTTGGCATTCTTAGAGTAGATCAAGATGTCGTCTATGAACACGACTACAAATTTATCTAAGCATTCCATAAAGACTTTGTTCATTAGATTCATGAAGTAGGTTGGGGCATTGGTTAATCCGAACGACATGACTGTATACTCAAATAAGCCATATCGTGTGGTAAATGTTATCTTAGGGATGTCCTCTGCCCTAATCTTGAGTTGATGGTATCCTGACCTTAGGTCTATTTTGGAGAAAATGGTAGCCCCAGATAGTTGGTCGAACAGGTCATCTATTCGAGGCAAGGGGTACTTGTTCTTGATGGTGACTTCATTGAGGGCCCTGTAGTCTACACATAATCTGGTGGTGCCATCCTTCTTTTTGACAAAGATTACGGGGGAACCCCATGGGGATGAGCTGGGCCTGATGAATCTTTTGGCTTGGAGCTCTTCAATTTGAGTCTTTAGTTCCTCAAGTTCATTTACTGCCATTCGGTATGGCCTTTTAGCAATTAGGGCGGTCCCTGGCTTTAGGTTAATTACAAATTCTACTTCTCTATCTGGTGGCATGCCTGGTAGTTCCTCTGGAAAGACTTCTGGGTAATCTCGAACTACCGGCGTATCCTCTAATGTTCTTGCCTCAAGGTGATGGATTACGCGACCCGAGATGGGGTGATCCACACCAACCGTTATTTCTATTCCAAAGTCTTTGGTGAGTACTACCTTCGATCACTCGCCCGAGTGAAAACCGATTTGTATAACCAAGCCAACGTCACACCAATGACGTGGCACAAATTTTAATACACGTGGTACCAACCACAGTTCCATATGTCATTAAGTCAAATTAATATTTAACATGTGTGATGAGATCAATCGTAATATAAGCCGGCTAAGCAATCTAATCGTACCGACCCATGTGACAAATAAATTAGCATCACTAGTAAATTACCCAACCTATGGTGACAATGGCATAATGGTATTCCAAAGTATCAAGGAGGTATAATTTCAATTGGGACGATAACTACCAGTTACAACGGTTGAATAAAAGTAGCGATGCAATGTAATTTAAAACAAAATAATTAAATAATAGATTGTAAAACTGGGTTCAACATGATCAAAGGTTACGACTTGCCTTGATTATGCTCAGCGAGGTGCTCCTGGTCTTCGGGCGCGAAACTTGCTCCTCCGAAATCCGAATCTAACGAGAGAGAAAACGACCGAAAACAAAGAAACACATAAAATGACAAGCAAATGAACTCCAAAATTCATGAAACCAGAACCAACAGCTAGAGCTCGATTTTAGATGAATTTAGAAAAAAGAACGGGGTCAATCGGAGCTAGGACGGAGGAGAACGGGCTCTCGGAAGATTAACCCTAAATTTTAATCAGGAAATTCGAAAATTACACTGTGCTATGAACCCGGTCCACAGAATTACCGGTCCACCATGAACCCGGCTCATCGAACAGTGTACGCGGGGAGGGGCTGCTGACGCGGTGGGCTAGGGCTGACGTGGCAGCCACTCGTGCTGCCACGTGGCACGTGCTGACGTGGCTGCCACGTGGCTCGGGGGGTCGGCTCGGGGCTGACGTGGCATGCCACGTGTCGTAGCACGTGGACTAGGGCTGACGTGGCACGCGCTGGTGCTGCCACGTGGCTAGGCTGAGCTGGCGGTTCGGGCGTGGGCGGCGACGGGTTGATCAGATGGTCGCGGAGGCGACACGTAGTGAGATCTGGATCTTCGATCCAGATCTGGGGCGACGGCGGGGATTGAGCGGCGCGGGTGCGGGCGACGGGCGGATCACCGACGCGTGGCACGGCGCGTCGCGCGGGCGCGTGAGGGAGCGGAGGTGAGGGCGACGCGTGTCGGCGCGCCCGCGCGCGCGCGCGCGCGCGCGCGCGCTGCGGTGCGCGCGCGCGCGGCCGAGGCGTCGCGAGAGGCGCGTCCGCGCGGGAGCGGCGACGGCGAGGCGACGCGGGAGAGGAGGGTCGGCGCGAGGTCTCACCGGCGACAGCGGGGACGTCTCCGGCGACGGCGGGGCTCCGGCGACGGCGGCGGCGGGCTCCAGCGACGGGTGCACGCGAACTGAGGGACGAACGCGATATTTATCACGCGAACCGAGACAACCCGATCGGTTACGGCACGGGGCAAAATGCGGGTTTGGTTTGGACGGTCAGGATGCGGCCGCATAGCACGAACGCGAATCCGATGGCTGAGGGCACGGGCGGGATTAGGGTTAGGGTTCGCGCGGGCGCGGGGAGCGGACGGCCGGATGGAGCCACGCGACGGCGGCGACGGACGGGCGAAGCGGGGCGCGGCACAGCGCGGCCTGTGCCGCCACGTGGCGGGTGGCGCGATCGTCGCGGCGGAGGCAAGGCGCTGGAGCGGTCGCGCGGCACGAAGGATCCTTGCCGCGTGGCGGATCGAACGGCGCGGGCAGCGGCGCTAGGGTTCGCGCGCGCGCGAGCGCGCGCGCGGATGTGCGACGCGTGGAGGTGGGGCGGGGATCCGCGGCGAGAGGAGGCGGGCGCGGAGAGGGCGGGCGCGCGATCTTGCCGACGCGTGGCCGGGAGAAGGATCAGACGGTTGAGGTTTTTCCCCAATTTTATTTCTTTCCAGAAATTCAAATAAATTTCCACAAGCTCTAGAAAATAGCAAATAAATCCCAAAAAATTCACCAAAAATACCAGAAAATTCCTTGAGACCTGAAGAACACAAATAAAATATTTTCAACTTATGTTAATGTTTATTTTACTCAGATTAAATCATTTTTAATTTTTGAAATTCATTTGAAGCTTATTTGAATTCCAGAAAATTTCTTGTGACTTAAAGAACTTAATTAAAATATTTTCAAATAATGTTGAAGTATAATTTAATCATATTAAATTATTTAAAACTTTTGAAAATTCCATTTAAGCTTTAATTTAGATTCAGAAAAATTTCAGGAATTTATTTTTAAATTTAAGGTTTTAAAAATCCCCAAAAATCAGGATGTTACAACTTGTTCCGTGGTGACCTGTGCAGCCAGATCAAGCCTAGCACCCCAGGAGGTAAAAACTACTTCCTGCTAATTGTCGACGATCACAGTCGTTTCATGTGGGTCAAGCTGCTAGCTACGAAGGACGAGGCATTCAGGTGTTTTCGCAAGGTGAAGGCTCTCGCCGAGAACGAGCTCGGCAGCAAGCTCAAGGCGTTCCGCACGGATCGGGGTGGAGAATTCAACTCCCTCGAGTTTGTGACATTTTGCGACGAGCATGGCATTAAGCATTTCACCACCGCGCCACACTCACCTCAACAAAATGGCGTCATCGAGCGATGAAACCGCACAGTGGTGGAGATGGCGCGATGTTTACTGAAGAGCAAGGCGGTCCCAGCAGAATTTTGGGGCGAGGCGGTGAGGGCGGCTATTTACATCCTCAATCGCGTGCCCATAAGGGGAGTCGAAGGACGGACATCGTATGAAGCATGGTACAAGAAGAAGCCAAAGGTGAATCACCTATGCACTTTTGGGTGTGTCGCACATGTCAAGCGACTCGGCCCAGGAGTGAGCAAGCTTTCAGATCGATCGACTCACATGGTGTTTTCTCGGGTATGAACCTGGGACAAAAGGCTATCGGGTATATGATCCAGTGGCCAAGAAGCTGCACATCACGCGCGATGTTGTGTTCGAGGAGAACCACACATGGGATTGGAATGCGGGGAACGACATCGCGACACTGCCCACGACGTTCACGGTGGAGTACTACACAGTGGCGACTCCGAGCGATGTGACTAGTGAGTCACCACCGGGGACACCAGCTGCGCCAACATCAATCGAGGCACACACTCCGGGGGTGCCAGCGGCACCAGCTACTCCAACAATCGAGTATGCGACCCCGCCATCCAATGCAGCGTACGACACTGAGGGGGTGCCATTGAGATACCGCACACTACAGAACCTGCTTGACACCACCGACGAGATCCTCGACTACGAATACAGCGGCCTCTGTCTCCTTGCTGCCGAGGAGCCTAGGAGTGTTGAAGAGGCACTTGAGGAACATTGCTGGCGTGGAGCAATGGAGGATGAGATGAACTCGATTCGTGCAAACGAGACGTGGACACCGGCAGTTCTTCTGCGTGGACACCGTGCAATTGGACTAAAATGGGTCTTCAAGGTAAAAAAAGAATCCAGCCGGTAATGTGATTAAGCACAAGGCACGTCTAGTAGCCAAGGGCTATGCACAGCGACAGGGGGTGGATTATGATGAGGTCTTCGCACAGTGGCGTGACTGGAGACGGTGCGCCTGCTACTCGCTCTCGTCGCGCACGGCGCCTGGTAGGTACACCACATGGATGTTAAATCCGCTTTTCTTGAATGGTGATCTAGACGAGGAAGTTTATGTGCATCAGCCCCCCGGATTCATTATCGACAACAACAAAAGCAAGGTTATCAGGTTGTGTAAGGCCTTATATGGGCTGAAGCAGGCGCCCTGTGCTTGGAACGCGCGCCTCGACAAGGAGTTGCTGGCGCTCGATTTTGAGCGCAATCCTCTGGAGCACGCCGTGTACAAGCGTGGTGGAGGTGTAGATCTCCTACTGGTCGGTGTGTACGTTGATGATTTGATCATCACCAGCCCTAGCAGGGAGGTCATTGCAGCATTTAAGGAACAGATGTTGAAGAGCTTCAGCATGAGCGATCTTGGTTTGTTAAGCTACTACTTGGGCATTGAAGTCAAGCAAGGCAATGGTGAGATCACTATGTGTCAGAGTGCTTATGCAGCCAAGATCCTTGAGATGGCCAACATGAAGGGATGCAATCCAAGCCACACTCCAATGGAGAATCGATTAAAGCTGAGCAAGAAGGATGGCACAACACCAGTTGACGCCACAAGATACAGGAGCATAATTGGCAGCTTGCGCTATTTGGTGCATACTCATCCCAATCTTGCTTATTCTGTTGGCATTGTGAGCAGATACATGGAAACTCCTACGATGCAGCACTGGGCAGCAGTTAAGTAGATTCTGCGCTATCTAGCAGGGACCATTGGATATGGGTGCTATTACAGGAAGACCGAGATCATGGAGCCGACTCTTGTAGGGTTCAGTGACAGTGACCACGCCAGCGATGTTGATGATCGGAAAAGCACCAGTGGCTATGTATTCTTCCTTGGCTCTAGTTTGATCACCTGGATGTCGCAAAAACAGAAGGTCGTTGCTCTTTCTTCATGTGAGGCTGAATATATAGCAGCGGCAGCAGCAGCGTGTCTGGGTGTATGACTCAGTCATCTTCTTGGCGAGCTGACAGGCCATTGCGCACCTGCAGTCAGACTATGGGTGGATAACAAGTCGGCAATCACACTCAGCAGAAATCCGGTGTATCATGAACGCAATAAGCATATAGACACTCAATTTCATTTTCTGAGAGAATGTGTTGAAGATGGCAGGGTGAAGATTGATCACGTCGGTACCGTCGGACAGCTGGCGGACATTCTGACCAAGGCGCTAGGCAGAGTCAAGTACATCGAGCTACGACAACAGCTGGGTGTGGCGGAAGTGGCACGTGATTAGGGGGTTAAATGATAAATCTCGTGCGTGCAAAGAGACATGCATGGCACTGTTCATACATACGGTTACTGTTCATGTATACTAATCATATGCGCTGTTGCCAAAACGCTGCGCCGTTTCTAGGAAAAGCAAACAAGGCGATGTTTTCGTGTAAGACGGAGAAACTGCTGAGCATAACTGTTAGTTAAAACTTTGTATAAATAGCAAAGGAAATGAGAAAAGCTCAGTGATTGAAGTGCAGCAAAAGAAAGACTGCATTCTCTTCTCGCGTGCGTGAGTTCAGTTTGTGTGTTTCGTCACAAGGTTCCGGGCGTCCGTTCCAAGCTGAATTCAAAGTTTGGCTACTACAACCACAACTCAAATTCCCAAAAACACAAAATTCGGCCAAAGCAAAACTACAAATTTGCAAAATATAAATTTTCACTTCTCCAAAATGACAATGGCTCATCATAACAAAACCCTGTACCTTCTCACGCGGTCTTTCACATGTAAGTAATAATAATGCTTAATTTCATTTTTTTATTAAATTAGAATGGCGTAATGTACATGTATATTTCATTCTAATAGATGAACATATACCCGCCGATTTGTTTCTAGAAAGAAAATATATGAAAGCATATAGAACATCAAATTTTACCTAGTGCCTTGACTTCCAACATGTTCATACTTGCTGTCCAATGCAGTCCATGTCAAGACTATAGCATTCCTGCTGAAAACGAGATGACCTGAAATTGCACAAAAATTGACTCTCATTGCATGAGATATCAAATCATTCTGGAGAAAGTATGACCGTTACACTGTACATTAGCCCGTCTTATGCATCCTTTTCCACTTTGAATTACACTGGTTAGCATAATAATCCAATTCATCAACCAGGTCTTGCACGGCACACAGCAAATGCCAGGCCTTGCACGCATGGACTACAAGGCACCGAGACAAATTGAGTAAAGCTCATCTGATCAGTAAAAGGTGGTATTAAATATCCCAAGACATACCTCCCTTGTTACACATCAGTACCCCACTTCAATCTCCAGATTGTGTTATTCAAGATGGAGGTTATCATATCTGCGCTTCTGGTGACCTGGTCGAGAGGTTCATCTCCTTCCCGATGAACAAGTATTCAGACCATGCATCCTTGAATAAGAAGGTTCAAAGGTTGCAGCAACTCCCGGTGAGAGTTCGCGATGCGTCAACGAGGCGGATGAGCGATACATCACCAATAGTGGAATGTTGATACAGTTGAAGATGCTTGCAGAGGCCATGTACCATGGATATCATCTGCTAGATAAGTTCAACCACAGGCGACACAAGTAGAGTGCAGAGCAACATGTAAGTGTCTCATCTTCCTTATCTTTTGTCAGGCCTCTCAAACGTTTCCGCATGACCGCTGCTACAACCAGTGAGATCGATGCTGTCAGTCATGAGTTGCAGAGTGCTTTGGAGAACCTAGAGATTGTTGTTGCTAACATGGCAGAGTTTATTATACTTTTGGGAGGATGCGATCGCATGTCACGTAAACCATATGATGCATATCTATACATTGACAACTTCATGTTTGGTCGTCATACCAAAAGCAAAGAGTTATCAACATCTTGTTACAGACAATCCTCTTCGTGCTCCAACTGTTCTTCCCATCATAGGTGGTCATGGAGTTGGCAAGAAAACTCTACTTGCACATATATGCAGCGATGAAAGAGTCCGATCTAGCTTCTCTTCAATATTGCACTTGAATGGAGATAACTTTTTGGAATTGACACCGAAGTTCAAATTTGAGAGGACTTTGGTTATTGTCATGTTTCTTTCAAATGTGAAGGACGACGAGTGGGCACAGTTTTATTCATCCGTGACATGCATGGGTAGAGGAAGTAAGGTGATAATTGTAAGTAGGCTCCAAATAGTAGTGAGATATGGAACTGTGAAGCCAATTCATCTCAATAGCCTATCGAATCAAGAATTCAGCTACCTGTTCAAGACACTAGCTTTTGGAAGTGCAAACCGTGTGGACCATCCATGGCTAGTATCAACAGTTAAAGAGTTTGAACCAGAATTGGGAGGGTCTTTTGTGGGAGCATTTATGATTGCTGATGTGTTAAGAAAGAATATGAACCATCAATTCTGGCTTTGCATATTGAAAATGTGCAGGAGTGTGGTTTAGAGAAACTTCACCTTGTTTGGTGAGCATCCAAAAATACTGTATGGACGAAATCATCCAGTAGACATGACAAACGATATATGTTCTGCTGCCCCACTCCGCCTCTTAAGTAATATTTTCAAAGTCGAATTACCTAAGGTGACATTTGGAGACCTATTAGCAGATGCTACCATACGACCAAAGGGAGAGTTTAATCTAGTTAGATGGGAATCAAGAATTCCACCTTACACCATGTTTATTCAGTATGTGCCAACATGTGTTGATAACAATCCAGAAACCTCCTTACTAGGAACGGTTACTGCCGATCAGACAAACAAGTTATGGGCACAATTCAGCATAATTTATTGTTCTTTTTTTTTGCATTTTTTACTAATTTCCTGCAAACTTTATGTAATACATGCAATTCAAAATTCTATCTGTTAGATCATGTGGATCGTTAATAAAGTGATGATGCATAATTGACATTTGGTTTGCTTTGAATTTTGCGTTTGTGAAAGTTTCGGTCGATTACAATCGAAGGTTTCAAGATCGAGTAGTTTTGGGTCTGAGATGTTTTAATTTCTCCGAGTATTTTTGTCCGAGTGGTTTTTGGCTGCATCGAGTAGTTTCGGATCAGTCCGATTAGGTAAGTAGACGGCTGTCGAGCAGCAACAGAGCATCGGACGAAGTTCCGCTTCAAGAATGTTTGAACCAGTCCGATCAGGTAAGTGGCATCGGACGACAGTCGAGTAGTGATAGACATTAGACGGCGCTTCGCTTCAAGAATGTTCAGACCAGTCCGATTAGGTAAGTGACATCGGACGGTGCTGCTACTTCAAGAATGTTCGGACCAGTCCGATCTGGTAAGTGGCATCAAACGGCTATCGAGTAGTGACGGACATCAGACGATGCTCTGCTTTAAGGATGTTCAGATCAGTCCGATCGGCTATGACATCGGACAGCCTTCGAGTAACATCGAAGCATCAGATGGCTTTCAAGTGGCAGCGGAGGATCCAATGACTACGATAACGTTCGATTTCGACCATGTCTGACTTCTACCATGTTCGACTTCGACCACATCAAGCTTCGACCACGTCTGACTTCGACCTCATAGGTACAATACTTTCCTAGTCGTAGATTTTGCTGGTCGATAGTCGTAGACTTTGCTTGTTGAGGTCATAGCTCTTGTAGTTTGCTTCTCGAAGTCGTAAATTTTGTGGACTACTTTCTACTCGTAGTCTTTGCAGACTACTTCTCGAAGTCGTAGACTTTGTGATCGATACTCATAGACTTCGTGATTGGCAGTCTTAGGCTTTTATAATAGGAACTTGTAGACTTCTTTGTCAGTACGAGTACTTCAACTCTTGCTATTTTTGAGTACTTGTGTTTGGTCAGCGGTAGGACTGGCTAGTGCATAGTGGTCGGTATTCAGTGTGTAGTACTCGGTAGTCGGAAGGACTCGATACTCGATGTCGGAAGAGCGGTACTCGGAAATCGGTAGCGATGCGAAAGTTTTGGCGTGTGTTTTGAGCAGAGTTATGGTAATTTCTGAGTACTTGTTGTATTCGCGTACGTGTTGAGATAGTAGTCGTAATAAGTTGTCTAGAGATGTTTTCTGGAAAGCGATAGGCCGTGTGGTCATAGGAGACTGATGATGACTTGGGATGACCCGGTTGGTAGTCATGGATTGTTGTTGATCTTGTCATGGACAGACAAGGGGATAAGCATGTGTGCTGTGCTGATGATGGTCAAGTTGTGGATAAATTGTATGGGAGAATGTTTCTTTGGTCTTTTCATGTGCAGGAGAGCGTGGAGACGACCATGGTCGGTGACGAGGAGGACCGAAATTAGGATAGGTAGATCTGAGGTCTAGACGGTTGAGGATGTCATGCGAGATGGTCGAGCTAACGTTGGAGTACGTGGAGATCAAAGGTGGTGAAGCGTGGAGAAGCTACGGGCGATGTGTTTCCGGAGGTTTCAACACAGTTGTTGATAAGTTGTAATGAAGATACAGAAGGTGCGTCCTGGAGGCTTTGTTACGTGTTGAGTTTGGAGTTGTGGATGTAGTCTATGACTCGGTAGAGATAAAACCCGTGTTAGGAAGGGTTTCAGGTCCCTTGATTTGAGGAAGAGATAAGATCTCATGTTCGTGTTTGAGTTGAACACGGTTTAGGACTCTAGCATATAAAAGCAAGCCAAGGCTCTGTGGATGGAGTAACTGAAGTGAAACCGAGTGGCCCGGAAGTTGCCTGTGCGAGGCTTTTTATGCTAGGTCTTTAGGGGTGCCGTATAGGTGCTTTGTAACAAGATACATCTACAAAAATAATAGATTAGATCTATTCCAACAAAAGTTAATCGATTTCGGCAATATGTACCTGAGCATTATTCTTGTGTTCTCGGCGACGGCGTGCCAACTCTTCTCAAACTTGTACGACGGTTGCATCTCAAGTCGGTGAGTTAGATTATTTTTCTGTTGGTTTAAGATTTGTTTTCAAGTGTCGAAAGGCGGAGCCAATCATTCACCCCTTCTGATTGCACCATACAGTCCTACACTATATACATCAATGGGAAGAATGACAGACTTTGTAAGTAGAGTAAATTGAGTGACTGATGTGGGTGCGTTTGCCACAGAAATTGTAAGGATGATTCACCGGCGGAAAAGGTCACCGTTGACAAGTAGGTGAGTGGCTGGCAATTTAGAACAGGGGTAGCAGGGGTAGACAGTGAATTAGATAGATCGGAAGTAGATAACTTTATTGCTTGATTTTCTAACATACAATGGTGTCCCTAATATAGGAAGAACATGAGTTAGACGAATCCTATTTGTATTAGAACTTCTCCTAACACAACTCAAACTTTATTCTGAACCTAGCCTTCTTCGTCATGTACTCTGCTACTTCCTATTACTTCCACCCCCTGAACTCTACTACCCGTCCTGAAAATGCATGAAGCATGAACAATGACTTCAAAATCTGTGGCACAACCACAAATTGAGGATGATCAATGACAGTTATACATTAAAAGTACAACAAAATTTCAGTCGAATTAAATCGTAGATTCATAGACAAAAGCATTCAATAATTGATAGCCTTGTATTTATCAGACGTAATTTTTTCAATATTATAATTATATAATGTATTCACAGTAGGATTATCTCCTCTTTGTTTTTCCTCGAAACAAAAGAGATTGAGTTGCCTCTTCCAATTATTAAGCTATTTTGTAAAGCATATATCACTACATTTGCCAAAGTGAGGAAAATCAAAATCATTGGGCATTAAGCGATTAAGCAAATTTCTCATATTAATTCTAAAATTAAATATATACAAGAAAGCATATATCCAAAGACATGACAATAACATGAAGATTAAGCTATTATCCTTCAGCATGTATAATGACTTTGAGCCATAGGATAGTATGCCAAACTGAACAAAACAATAAGTATTTGAAATCTGCATTCGGCACATATAGTTCATGTGAATTTTGCTCTTAGATTGAGGAGTTGCTCAAGTATTAAATACCTGGCCTTCTTCTACTCTAGTCAATGATCAACAATCTAAGTGACAATTCTAGTATATTCTGCTAGTTCGACAACATAAATATTACCTCAGACTAGTGACAGAACCAAATTCAAGCAAAAAGTGTACGAGAACTAAACTAATACAAGATTCACTATTGTCGGCAATAATCGGATCTCGACAATAATGCGCTACAACTGAAATAAAGCATCGACTATAATTAGAACGAGCAATAGGAGCCGACACTTACATGAAGTATAATAACAGATCAAACTAGCAGAATATCACCAATTTGTCACTAAGATATCAAATGTGACTAGCTTTCTCACTGAGCAATTTCAAAAGCCCACGATCTATTGTGCAAAGTCCTCCCAGAGCAGGGAGCTGACACTTACATGGAGTATAATAACAGATCAAACTAGCAGAATATCACCAATTTGTCACTAAGATCTCAAATGTGACTAGCTTTCTCACTGAGCAATTTCAAAAGCCCACGATCTATTGTGCAAAGTCCTCCCAGAGCTAGTGATTATCACAAATTTCAGAGATACCAAACGTATGTATAACACTAGCACGGCTAACGTTTGCACAATAGAAATTACAAAACACAAGCAAAGCTTCTGCTTGC
This sequence comes from Melocanna baccifera, assembly GCA_036346265.1. Lineage (NCBI taxonomy): Eukaryota > Viridiplantae > Streptophyta > Magnoliopsida > Poales > Poaceae > Melocanna > Melocanna baccifera. The sequence goes on along the minus strand of CM070704.1, from coordinate 17,228,899 downwards.
AGATGGTACTCCAAACTCTTGAGATCTTGTGAGGCTAGGCATGTCGCGAAGACAAAGTCCCAGAAAACCAACCGTCGGGAATACTAGGGTATCACCAGGAAGGCAATCGGATATACAAAACCCGATCTTCACAAATTTATACTCACCGAGTTGTGAAGCCGAGATGCAATTTGATGCCGCACAAAGTCCACAAGAACCAAGTGAATTCGTCACTCACCACACCAAAGAAGCAATGCTAAGAAATCAGAGAAATCAACCACACACAAGCGCACGGCTCAAAGCCTGGATGCTCGAGAGATAGAGATCAAGAGCTCCACTGCTCAACTAGCTCACCGGAGCAAGCCGTTGAGCTCTCAATCAACCCTCAAAACCAGATATCTACTAGCAGTTTTTGGATCGAGTGATGAACCCCTTGAACTCTCTTCTTTCCCCCAAAACTCCCATCTGATTTTTAAAGGCCAGAGAGAGGCCCGGACTCATAGACGAGATTTCGGCTGCCAGGGAACGAATGCACCGAATCATCCGCCCAAGCTCCGCAAGAAGAGGAGACTTCCATACTGTTCTGAATGATAATCCTCATTCCTCAATGCCGTTATGATTAAATCAACACAAGGCTTTAGTTGAAGGCTTGAAGCCGGTGCCATCAATGGAATAAATGGGACTATAATTACTTATGGTCAGGTATGTATTGCTGCAAACACTTAGTACCCTAACTCACTAGTTGTCCACAAATATTTCTCTTCACAAGAGGCATATGTAGAACCATAATTTGCTTATGCTTGGGCGCTTGGCCAGTACATGTCTTAAATTTACATTGCACAGTTACCATTTGCAATTGCCAATTAGCCAATTTTGTTTAGCTACCTAGGCCCCACCTAGGCGGCCACCCACCACCCGTCTAGCGCCTAGGTAAACATTGGGCCCGAGGCTTTGCGAAATCCTGGCTCTGCCACTGGCGCCTCCACCGAACGCCCGAAGAAAAGCAGCATCATGAGGAGAGAGATGAGATCTGATCCTCTCGCTTGGGCTGCCGGTCAAAATGACCACGTCTCCTCCCCATCTCACTCTTAGAAGTGGGCCCCCTTCTCAATTTCTTTTCTCATTTCTTTTAATTAGGAGTTGAGGAAAATTACCATATTGCCTAACAATTTCCACCAATTTGCCTCAATTGTGACATAATAACCTTCCTGTAGGATCTATGTTTGATACTAGTAAGGTGCTCGTGCGTTGCAACGGAAAACCAAATAAAAGTGATGCATACTATGAAACAGTAGACCCTTTTGCGCAGACAGAGCTATGGATTCTGGCACACAATTAGCGCATTGAGACGCAACACAATCTCAACAGGATTAGGGTTAAAAAAATTGATCAACGAAAGAAGTTTTGGAGTTAAACAGGAGGAACGGCAAAATCATCATGTTAAAACCTAAAATAAGGGTGCTTATAAACCAAAACTTGTGTACAAGAATCCAATTGCAAGTCCAAAAACATTAGTAATTTTATGCAACTCAAATAGCAAAAACACATTAAAATTCGTTGTAATGTGAGTTGTCCAATAACAGTTAGGCATCTACTGTATCTTATATCCCCCTACTATGTTGCAAGCAACAGGTACACAAGGCCTTTCAAATATTCAACTATTTTCAGATCCACCAAGTTTTGAAGTTCCAGAGACCATGTGAACAAAAGAACCTGGATAAGACAATAAAAAATTCATTAGTCAAATAACAAATTCATTAGTCAAAAATCCATTGTATAAATTGTGTACAAAAGATACGAAAAGAATTAGTGAATTACTTACGTTATTTAATGACGAAACATTCTGTCAAGTGTATCATTCCTTACGTCAACGGTATTCATGATAAAGTTCCTTGCATTCAAATCATGCAACACTACCTGGCGCAGTTCTGTTTAAAGAGAGCATTATTTAAATTATGAAAGAATACATACTTGCATACTGTCGTAGGGGTGGCCCCCACCTAAACCCAGCTAGCCTGTTAGCGAGTTATGAACCCGTGTAGGATGGCATGATAGTCTCGGAAAGGAACTCGAGTGTAAGGGGCACTTGTAAAGGCACTCCTCGGGGGATATATGTATGAGCATGATGAAGCCCCGAGGAGGGCAGAGGTCATTCGATACCTAGCTCCCCACTACCTCTTTCTCTGTTTGGTCTGTAGCCACAACAGTTGGCGCCGTCCGTGGGGACGACGAAAGAGCCTCGAAACCGTGAGAGAAAGGATGGCACCGAAGAAAGCCGTCATCGGCGGCGAAGAAGAAGGAGGTGGTCGCGGCAAGGCCCGCATCAACACGGGGGCTTCGCATCGGGCGGTCGGGACCGCGGCGGCGTTCATCGCGCGATGGCCGACCCCGCCACCACCAACGCAGCGGCCGACCCCGCCACCACCGACGCAGCGACCGACCCCGCCACCACCGACGTAGGGACCGACCCCGCCACCACCGGCGCAGCGCCTGACCCCGCCACCACCGACGCAGCGACCGACCACGACACCACCGACGCGGCGATCGATCCTGCCGTTGGTAACGCGACCGTTGGCCTCACCACCACCGGCGCGACGGTTGAGCCCACCCTCCGCACTGTGCTCCATCCCGTGCATGGCGTGACCGTCGATCCCAGCGATCTTTGCTCGGCTTTTCGAAGGCGGTGGCATCGGTGCCCACCGGGCCGCGGCCACCGTCCCTGTACCAGGCGCGGTGGTCCTCAATACACCAGCAACACGACCGGCCGCACCTATGGCCACATCCACGCCAGGCGTAGAGGGCTCCAGAGGCTTCGCGAAGGCCCGGCACACCACGCGTGCCGCACGGGCATGGGCGGCGGCGCGAGTCTGGGCGGCACGACTCCGCATGCCGATCAAGCGGCGCGCGAGAGCTCAACGGCTAGCGCCTCTACAGGCGAGCCAGGAAGCCAGACGCCCTCGGCGGAAGTGCCCGTGCCGCTGCCGACCTCCAGCACGGAGCGGACGCCTGGCGCCATCGACGTCCGTCCCCGGGATGTGGCGTCATCCCAAAAAGGCGCTACAAGGCGGAGAGCGCCCAGCACTCCCCACGGGGCCTGCCGCCTCGAGCCGAAGGAGCCGGAGCCTGCCCGCGAAGCAGCGTGGCTCCCGGCAACACCGCCGGCACCGCGAGCCCGCGACCCCCCATCTCAGGCGCCTGGTAGCAAGAGAAGGAGACGGGGGGAGCCAACAGGCGTTGGCATGGGGCAGCAGGGTGGAACGCCGCCCTGCCCCAACGCGCTATAACAGTCCATTATCGAAGCGGCAAGCAACCCGGATGAAGTACAAGTGAATTGCCCATTACCTCGCGCCAACCGCGGCTCTCTGACGAGCGGCCGTGGACGAAGCACACCGCGGCTTCGCATCCCCCACCAGGACAGGATGCTCGACCCTGCGGTTGCCTGGGCGGCGTCGGCCGCGTCAGCGAGCCCCCTGCGCTGCGCTCGAGGGCGAGCAAGGCGAGTGTGGGGTGCGGGGTCCGGAAAGCGAGTGCCGTTTCGCTCCCCCACCCGCCCCCTTTTTAAAGAGCCCCGGAGGCAAGACCCGGGTCTTACGCTTCAAGAGTCCCGTCACCACCCCAGGGGCATATGGCGCGACAATTGTGCCCCCACCCCACTCACAGGGCTCTGTCAGCCACGCGCCGCGTGTACCCAACCCTACTCTGTGCGATCTAAAGCTGTGGGCGACAACCAAGGGACACCTCCCCACAGCCGTACCACACCACATGCGGCCCACCGCGGATCCCGCCGCACCTGTCCAATCGGCGCTTGCAAACACAGCGCAGCAGTGGCGCCGGTGAACCCCCCCACTTGCGGTTACCGACAGGGCCTACGGAGCTACGTCTCTGACATTCCATCATCCTACGTTACCCTCACCCCACCCGGCAGCACAAAGTCGCGCACGCGTCTACAGCTACTAGGCGCCAGCTCCGCTGCCACCACTTCGGAGGGTAGGGGACGGAGCGCGCACGCATCTACATCGACTAGGTGCCAGCTCCGCCGCCACCACTTCGGAGGGTAGGGGACGGAGCGCGCGCGCATCTACATCGACTAGGCGCCAGCTCCGCCGCCACCACTTCGGAGGGTAGGGGCGGGCGCGCGCATCTACATCGACTGGCGCCACCTCGTCGCCACCGCTCGGGCGCGGGGCGGAGCGCGCGCATCTACATCGACCAGGCGTCGGCTCGCCGCCCGGCTTCCGGGCGAGGGGCGGAGCGCGCGTGCATCTACATCGACTGGCGCCCGGCTCGCCAAAGCGCCAGGGTAGGGGACGGAGCGCGCGCGCATCTACATCGACTGGCGCCCGGCTCGCTGCGCCACTTCGAGGGTAGGGGCGGAGGGCGCGCACATCTACATCGACCAGGCGCCAACTCCGCTGCCGCCACCGGGGGGTAGGGGCGGAGCGCGCGCATCTACATCGACTGGCGCGGCTCGCCGCCACCACTCGGGGTAGGGGCGGCGCGCGCGCATCTACATCGACCAGGCGTCGGCTCGCGCCAAAGCCTTCGAGGGTAGGGGACGGAGCGCGCGCTTCTACATCGACTAGGCGTCGCTCGCCGCCCGGCGCCCGGGGTAGGGGCGGAGCGCGCGCTTCTACATCGACTAGGCACCAGCTCCGCTGCCAGCACATCGGAGGGTAGGGGACGGAGCGCGCGCGCATCTACATCGACTAGGCGCCAGCTCCGCTGCCACCACTTCGGAGGGTAGGGGACGGAGCGCACGTGCATCTACATCGACTAGGCGCCAGCTCCGCTGCCGCCACTTCGGAGGGTAGGGGACGAAGCGCGCGCGCGTCTACTGCGACTAGGTGCCAGCTCTGCTGCCACCACTTCGGAGGGTAGGAGCACATCGGCATGGCGGGAACAAATGATCATGGTTATATACCACACCGATACATACAAAGTAACGACCGCAAAGCCAGAGCTACTCATTCGGCTCCGTCCGGCTGATCCTCCGCGCCGAACCCTCACCCGTTGAGTGCCGGTTCGCCCAGAAGCTCCGCGCCTCCTCGGCCCGCCACCAGCGCCGTGAACGTCGACGAGCCACAATATCAGAAACCAGCAGCCGGCCCTCATCGCTCAGCCGCTGTGAATGAAATGGCGCACGGTCAAGAAAACGAGGTACTTTTGGACTTTATTCCCTTATAACATGAGGGTACATAAGTCACAACACACGATGAAGTACAAGAACCCCGAGGTCACACCTGCCTCGAGCCGCCGTCGCCGTCGTCATCACGCCGAGCGACTCCATCCACCCACTCGCCAAGGCTTCCCCGCGTACATATTCCGCGCAGCTCTACCTTTGCGCGCCTCTCGATGTACTCCCGCATCCGTTCGTGGAAAACTTCGAGCGGCGGGCGCTACGGCTCGCCTGACACGGAACATCACTCCGGCCCCGGCAGTATCTCCACCGCAGTCGCCGAGTTCGCGGCGTGACCGCAGTCTCGATGATGGAGAAGAGCGCACGCCAGGCAGGCGGTCATGTACGAGCAATTGTTGCCAAACGACGTGGCGGCGGCCTGGGCAAGGTCGGCTGCTTCCCCGATCCGCTGAAGGGTCCGCGGAAGCTCCTCCGGCCCGAAGGAGCGGGGCGGCACTTCACCGTGAGATTCTCAACGGGCCTTCCACGGCCAAAGATGGCTTCCCATGCCGTCGCGAGGCCTCCCAGCGCCGGTCGTTCTCGCGAGATGCACAAAGACGGCCCTTCTCTTCTTCGGCCACGGCAACAGCCGAGCAGGCCATCCCGCTCCTCTGACGCCTCCTGCTGAGCCTGGGCCGCAAGCTCCGCTGCATAACCAATAGCCCCCGCGCGGTACGCTTCCAAGCCCCGCAGGTGGGCGTCCTTAGCCGCATGTGCCTCCTCCGACGCAAGCAGAGCCTTCTCCGCGGCGTGTACCCGGCCTTCTAAGGCCTCTCGTTCCCGGATATGCGCCGCCTGCAGTGCCCGGCTAAGAGCGAAGGTCTGCGCAACACAATAATTAGTACAGCATCCAAGAGCTTCGCGCCACCATAGGACGCAGGCTTACCCTCATTTCAGAGACCTCCAATACTCTGTCTAGTAGCCCTACCGCCCCGCACGCCTGCAGCGCCTGTTGGTCCAAGCCAGCGACGGCACTATCCGCTGCCGCTCGCCAAGCCGCCAGCACCCCGGGTCCGGGGACAAAATCTGCCAAACTCTGTGCGGCGCTGGCAGTGATGGCGTCCCCCTCATCAGACGTCCTTCCCAAGTAGACGCCTTCGCACGCTATGGGACGCCTACGTGCGGAGACAGGCGTTGCTGCAAGGGGTCATGGCAGTCAGCCCTCTCAATGTATGCAGGGCACCGTCAATGTACGTTTACCTTCAGGTTCGCCCAAGTCCACCAGGATCCCCGCATCCTCCACCTCTTCGTCGGGCACAGCAACCTCTGTGTCGGAGCTCAGTTCCACCAAGCTTTCGCCCTCAACAGTCATGCGTCCACGTCGGGGTCCCACAGGGCTCCGACTTTGCCCGCAACAGCGAAGCCCCGGAGAGGCGATTATATGCGGGGCCTCTTCACCTGTGGGGAATGGCAGGCCGGCTCCGCATCAGAAGAGCTCGCAGGAGGCCTCACCACGGCGGAAGCACGCCCCGCCCCCGCATCCTTCGCGGGCGACAATTCTGTCTCAACGACGGCGGCCCGCAAAGCAGGGTCCCTGCACGCCTCCGAGACGGCGTGCTCCACCAAGTTGGGGCCCGCGCCGGCGGGCCCTCCCTCCCCCAGCGGGCCGCAAGGGGGCAGGCTCGGGACCCGGACAGGGCGTTCGGGCACCTTCACACCTAGAGCTTCGCATACGCGGTTCAACCGCCCAAGCCCTGCCTCCGCGGTCGCAGCCACGCGCAGTGCGTGTTCCCTGGCCGTATAAGGCCCGAGAACTGCGCCCACCGTGCGCTCCGCATCCTCAAGAGACACCCCTGCGAGTGGCCAAGGGGAAAGTTAACACAACATGCTCAGCACCCCGCATAAAAAGCCGAGCCCCGACACTTACGGTCGGTGGGTCTCGGCAGCGTGCACACACCCGGGCGTACGTTGTCACGTCGAAGCTTCCCAGGAGCAAGGCGCCACCCGTCAGCAAGGGGTGCCGCGCCATACATGACAAGCTCCTCCATGAGGTCGCGCACATTGAAGCGGGCGGTGATCCCCACAAGCCTTCGTGCTATCCGCTCGTCTTCAGTACCTAGCGGGGTGTCGGGCGCGGGGTTGATCTGGCCCGCCCCGAACACTCAAGGCCGCTACCACTCGCCACGCGATGGTAGAACCACCACCTCGTCTAACCGGGCTCCCACTCTGCCTGGCCCGACTCCGCGGGAAAAATCTTCTCACAGCCCGCGCGCAGGATGAGGTCGACACAGCCGAAGTCGCACAGCGCCCTATCACCCCACCCACTCGGTTCACACCGGGCGTCGTGGAGGAATGCGAACAGCGAGGCGGTCGGCCAGCACGCCTCCGAACGCAGGGCCCAACTGTACACCGCAAGGCGGGCTATCACAGTCGGCGTTATCTGCGCCAACTCAAGCCCGAAGGCCCGCAAGACGCCCCCGACAAGTTCGGCGGCCGGAATTCGCAACCCGGCATCAAAGAAGGCGACGAACACGATCGCCTCCGCCGTGTTGGGACGCGGTTTGGTCTTGTCGCCCGTGGGCAGCCGTACCTCCCCACGGTCCAACAGCTTCCCCTCGCGTAAAAGCCTGCAAATCGTCTCCTCCGTCACCAGCGTCGGGCCCAGGATGCGGGAGCGCGGATCACCCATCCTCCCCGCCGCCACCCGTCGATCGCCTACATCTGTCGAATCCCGCCCCACGAGTGTGTACGCCACCTCGAGCGGCTGGCTGGCTGGGCGCGCACCTCATCTTCCGCCATCATCCTCCTACCTCGTACCGTCCCGCGAAGAAGGGCGCTGCAAGAGAAGACAGTGGGGCGGGCAACAAGGGCTCGGGCAATGCAAAGGAGGTGGTCTAACTTAGGGGTATTTAAAACCCCTTCACCTCCCACGATATCGCCCAACGTAAATGCTGGAGGCGAACCGCCCACCTTCCTGCAGCCAGAACCGTCGCATCACTCCCACCCACGCGCGCCAGGCCCGGTCAGGGTGCCCAATCCAATGGCCCTGATGCCGCACGACACACCAATGGTGCCCTGCCGCGTGGCGCGTTCGGGGCCCAAGCAGCACAACCTCGCCCCTCCTTCGACGCCGACTTCGCCTTCGCGGGGCAGTGATCCGCCCCCGGCCTCGCCAAGCACACTGACCGGGCGCTCCACAACGACCCCCACAACAGCAGGCCACTCGGGTGCGGTGTTACCAACGAAATATCCGTAGGGCATACTGCTCACGCTCGGAGGCGATCTTGTTCTCGTAAATAGGCGCCGAGAGCGACGATGGCCTATTTACGAGAACAAGACCATCTTAGAGCGTGAAAGCGCCGGGTGCAGGTTTGGCAAGCACAGTGCTACACCACGGGTATATATATATATGCGTACCGGCGGTCGCTCCATCAGGAAGCACAACCGACGGAAGTCCAATAGGCGCGACTGCTGGGCGGAAGCTCAAAAGTTGAGGCGACGCGACCGCCTGCGTACGGGGCGCCACAACCGGCAGAAGACGTGCGGCCGCGACCGTTCAGGCGCACGCAACGTCTGCGCATGGCCCAGATCAAGGGATCTGAGTTACGCCCCCGGCATCGCCGGCAACTCAGCGGAGCGATACGTGGTTCAGCCGAGCTGTCCGCGCGACGCTTCCGCTACATCGGGCGACTTCGCCTACGCTGACTTGTCGCGACTATTCCACACCGGCACCACACGGAGTCACACCACTCCGAGCCTGCGAGGTCTTCGCATCGGGGGGGCGACTCCGACAACGCCATAGATAAGCCCTTTGCGCCCTTGCCGCACGATATACCTTTCCACTTTTACTGCAACCACTTTTCATACTCTAAATGTGTCCCATGCCTTTTAGTAGGCGCAGATCGCGGAGAGCGCCGACGCCGCGGTCGATCGTTGGCGATCCGCACTAACCGCGCGAGCTTAACCATCCCAGCTCCGTCTTCGCGCGCACATACAACTACGCCCGCCACAATAACCCGTTGCGGGCCTCGGCCGGCTCGCCTCGTTCACGGTCATACAACATCACAGGCGCGAGGACGGAGGGCCAAAGGACTCGGCGGTATGGCCCGGCTGTGAAGCCCTTTACCATGAGAGGCTCCTGTCGTAGGGGTGGCCCCCACCTAAACCCAGCTAGCCTGTTAGCGAGTTATGAACCCGTGTACGATGGCATGATAGTCTCGGAAAGGAACTCGAGTGTAAGGGGCACTTGTAAAGGCACTCCTCGGGGGATATATGTATGAGCATGATGAAGCCCCGAGGAGGGCAGAGGTCATTCGATACCTAGCTCCCCACTACCTCTTTCTCTGTTTGGTCTGTAGCCACAACACATACATTATTTACCTTTTGTTTTACCTTCAAGCTCTTGTAGCCTATCATCTTGTGGTCTAAATATGAAATTTGTACAATCCATTGTCATTAAGCAACCTTTTCAACAATGTATCAATTAGATGAGGAACAGGAATAAGATATAAGATGATGATGTATTCATAGTAGTTGCACACATACCACATCGACTATTCTTCTTCAGCATTGTCGCAGCTAAAATATAGTTTTGTTCCCCCGCAAGTCTCTATTGTGTTAGATATCGCACAATAAGTCTATCCCAAACGCGCACAAATAATAAGTTCTTACTGATGTATATTAAAAATGGACTCAATCAACAATATGCAATATAAATTATTTGTTTTCAAGAAAATAACAGCATTCTATGCAACTTGCCTGTCATCCATTAGGCATAATTCCCTCATTGGTATACGACGTGGGAAGCTGTTGATGTGCCGTATTGGGCCGACATGTACAACCAAACCGACCACATCTTACCAAAGTTCCATCAATTGTAAGGATTATTGAAAGCAACAATACAAAAGTATATCAAATAAGAGGCAGTATATATGTGAAAAAGTGGAGATCTTACCAATAATTGACTTGTTTGGTTTTAAATAAACATCTTCAAAATGTGTATATTGGATAGGGAGATCAGAAAATCGAATGATATTGCTCAATTGCCCAACCGTAGTTTGATATGTGAATCTTAATTCAAGCTCCTTTCCAAGGAACCAAAATTCGTCAGGATTTGGGTTAACGTCAACTGAGTGGATCTCATATGAACTCCCTTCGGCAAGTAATCGGTCAAATCTATGAGATTGTGTGCCGAAGCAAAATACTTCCATTTTCATGCCCTAATAATAGAAATGCGAAAAGCATATAAGTCATTGCATGAAATAATATTGGGCTGACAAGTACAAGAACATATGGTGTAATGAATATTAAAGCAAATATCGATACATACATTCTCATCAGCAGCTATTAGCTGAAGCATAGATCCAGTCATAATCTCTTGAATTGGAAATTTGTGCACTATGTGTACACGAAAGTTTCACTTGTAATGTATACTGTCTGGGCTCAACTCATGAAAGTGGATGCACCTATAAAAGGTAAATCATCAACGACATTACATTTTATGTTAAATGTATATTAAGATACACAAAGAATGAACTACAGAAAAAATAGGAATATGCATAAATGTGTCTTCAAGAACACTTACCTAGACTAGAATGACATGTGTGCATCAAAGGGAGCATAGACTCTTCGCGTAGAAAGGCTCCTAACCAACATCGTGCTGACACAGCAAATAGCATGTCAGAACGAAATCTAATACAACGTACATCTTTTGTGTTAAACATTCCAATAAAACATACATCTGCACAAGAATGTCAGTTGCAAAAAACAAAGGATAACAAAGAAAACAATTTTACATTTAGAAAATACATTTTGGAACTTCAACAAGAATTTAGTAATTGCCAAGCATGAATTTACAATCGAGTGATTAATACCTCATCTATGATGTGAGTACTTCTTTGTAGACGATGTTTTTCGTGAAGGTACCATGGGTCTTTCTAGACATTTTCGTGAAGGTATCACAGGTCTTTCTAGACATGCGTTGCTTGTCCTCCTTATCTGCAATGGCAAGGACCTTTATGTTGTTTCTGGCGGTGGCCCTAGATAGCGCGACGTACAATTGCCCATGAGAGAAAACCAGATCAGGGAGGTAGACACCAACATTCGAGATGGTCTGCCCCTGCGCCTTGTTGATTGTCATTGCGAAGCTGAGGCTGACTGGGATTTGCTTCCTCTTAAATTTAAACGGGAACATCTCATCATCAGAGGGACATAGAGGTATCCGAGGGAGGAACACCCTCTTCCCAGTGTGCTGACCGAGCACAATCTTGGCATCAATCTCATTCTTTTGGAACCCCTGGACTACCAATCTCGTCCCATTGCATAGTCCATTAGCGGGATCGATGTTCCGCAACAGTATCACGGGACAGTTAATCTTGAGCTTAAGTACATGCGGAGGTAGCCCGTTAGGGGTTAGTGTGTTTAAGAATTCAGGAGGGTAGTAGCTGTGGGGATCATCCTCCGCCTGATCAAAGCTATGGTACACCATCTCCTCCCCGCGAAATAGGTCAATCATTTTCATATTAATCTTATCGATATACTCATTTCGAGTTGACAAGATGGCCCGAGATGTGATATAGCTGGCATCCGATAGGTTCTGATCTAACATAGGGAACACACTCTGTATAAGTTTATCAAGGTCTGTGTCATTTCCTGTATATGGCACGCATATCTCGTCCGGAAGCCGTACACAGCCATCTTCATTGGTCTCCTCTGTACCATTGCCGACACGCAATAGGTACTCTGCAAACTCAGGATCACTTTGGGCCCTAAGGTTACGTACAAGCCTTAGCTGTCGCATGCATTCCCATAGATATGAATTACGCAGCATCGCATCAGTTATCTGTGGCCTTGTCCCCTTACGAACAACTGGAAGCACCTGCCTGAAGTCTCCACCGAACACGATCGTCTTCCCACCGAACGGCAAGTCATGTCGATCCATGATGTCTTGCATGGTACTATGTAGAGCCTCGACCGCCTGTCGCCTCGTCATGGAGGCTTCGTCCCATATTATTAGCGATGCTTGCTGAAGAATCTTAGCGGTCCCATTCTGCTTTGTGAAGTTACAGATCGCCCCATTACTAATGTTGAGTGGGATCTTAAACCTCGAGTGCGCCGTCCTACCTCCGGGCGTGATGGAGGCAGCTACACCTGACGTCGCGGTTGCCACTGCAATATTCCCATCGCCTCGGACCTTTGCGAGCAAAGCTTTATACAAGAATGTCTTTCCTGTGCCTCCCGGGCCATCAACAAAGAAGACACCTCTGTTTCCGCTATCAACCGCAGATAATATCTCGTCATATGCTACCCTTTGCTCAAGATTGAGAGAGGACGACAGAGAAATATGGTCAGGGTCTACCTCAATCGTTGACTCCTCATAGATTTCCCTGGCCTCTCCATCGTTGTTTTCGTTCGACTCATCTATAGCAGGGAGAGGGAATGATGTTATGAATTTTACCATCAGTATACTAAGAATAAATTAAAAAGTGAACAAAAACTGTGTAGGGTGCATACCAACCATCACTCAACAATGCTACTATTGTGCTAAGAATTAATTCATTGTAATAAATTACCTTAGCGTATATTCTGTTGCAGTAAGATAATCCTCTCTCTTTCCTGCTTCACCTCCTCGTAACAGTTGTAGTACTACACAGAACCAGGATAGACACAAAAATTAATGTAACGCCCAAATGAATATAATAGAAAAATTCTGTAGTGCAGAAATCCTTGAGCTTGTTCTCAACACAATCCTTGAGCTTGTTGTCAACACAATCCTAGCACTTTGTATTCCTCAGGTTGATAAAAGAATTAAACAATTGTGCAGTGCACTGGATCAGCAATACACCAATACATCAACAACAGATTGTGCCAAAAGAAACTATTTTGCATTCAACAGTTCATTTGCGAGCACTTGTACAAGCAAAATTACAGAGCGCTGCGTTTAATGTTGTCTGGTGCACGAGTTATTACACATGATTTCTTGAAACCAAAGTTACAGCACCGAAGTAATAATTTGGCACCATGCCTTATCAATATTACACAATTGTAACAAAAGACTACTGGCAGCACACAGCAAAAAATGGCAGTCTGAGAAGCAACAACTTGGTGCTAGGCGCTAATCGTTTCTTTGCTTTCGGCTAAATCTTGCACAAGAAACCACTTGGTGAGTGAGTTGCGAGCAGACTAATGTTATTTGTCTTTATTCACATGCTGGAGTAATGTAGGACGAACTAATGTTATTTGTGTTTCAACTAAAACAACACCCACTAATTACTTATGTTCTTTATCCACGGCAAATCGAAATGCATCTCAGGCAGTCAAAGGTAAGTGTACTGATTATGAACCTCTACCTAGCAGAGAGAGCAGATATGTCCTGAGAGGCATGCCAATATATTTTCCAGTGAGTAAATACAAGTTGTTGCACAGTATTGGATACACACAACTTCTTTATAAGCATATTGATACAACTAAAGGTAAACTGATAAGTAACATCTTAATTTAGGTTGCCATAATAAGTAAACCCCCTAGTAACATCTTTACAGACGAAGTAAATACAAGTTGTTGCACAGTATTGGATACACACAACTTCTTTATAAGCATATTGATACAACCAAAGGTAAACTGATAAGTAACATCTTAATTTAGGTTGCCATAATAAGTAAACCCCCTAGTAACATCTTTATAGACGAACAAGTAGTATTAAATTGCTTCCTTTTTAACACTTAAACTAAAAATTAGATAAATATCTCCAATCCTAACTGAATTTGTATAGCATATTTGTGATAACTGAACAAGTTAATATAAAGTCAATTCAAAGAAGGAAACAAGGGCAGAGAGAACCTGCAGTAGATGACACTCAAGGAGGTGAAATATGCGTAATCGTGGTGTCATATCATTGAAGATGATGCGAAGATTATCAAAAGTCATACAATGATTTGTCTGTTTGCACAGCGGATTGAAGATGACGCGAACATTTATAAGGTTATAAACAGAAACATACCTTCAGATTTGCACAGCTGTTTGCAACTGCATACAATGATTCTCTGTGATAAATGTTCTTGAAACCTACAGGGAAGTTCGACAAAAGCAAAGAATGAGCTCTTGAAACATGGAGGGAAGTTCGACAAAAGCACATTATTATTATTGTAACAAATTAAACGTGTCCTTGGCAGTGTAGATTAAACTGTCAAAGTTTTTTTGCAGATAAACCTGCTGGAGGATGCGGCGGCGCGGGGGTGGCGGTGGCGCGAGTCGGGGCGGAGGGGTGAGGCGGGGCGCTGGCCGGCGAGGAGGGTGGGGGCGCGGAGGAGTGGCGGTGGCGCGGGGAGGGGTGAGGCGGAGGGAGGGAGGATGCGGTGGCGGAGGAGGGAGAGGGGTGATGATACGGGGATGGACTGCGCCTTATGCACGCAAGGCGGGCGCGAGCCCGAGACGGGGAGCGCGCGTCGTAAACGAAGCGTGGTTGATGCACTCGGGCGGAGGAATCGAGAGGGGCGCGCCGTCGCGGTGAAGCCGGCGAGAGTGACCCCGGCGTGGTCGGTGACGCGGAAGACCGTGCGCTGGTGGGAGGAGAGCTCGAAGGCGGCCCTATTAGCGGCGGTGAGGACGGCGTGGGTGTGGGAGCGGAGGCCGACGCAGGCGGCGGCGGTGTGGGGTGGGAGGGAGGGGAGGAGGCGGCGGCGCGGGGTGGGGGGAGGAGGCGGGGGCGGCGGGGGGAGCGCGAGAGGAAACCTGCGGAGGGGGAGGCGGGGGATGAGCGAGGGGGAGCGGATCGGGGCGATTAGGACGGCGGGGGGAGCGCTAGGCAGGGGCGGCGGTTAGAGCGCGATATAATCTGGGGAAGGGGAGGGGGCGGTGGGATCGGGGGAGTGCGATATAATCTGGGGAGGGGGAGGCGAGGGACGGTGGGATCGGGGGGGTTTTATGGCCGGGAGGGGAGGGAAGATCCGATGGTTCAGATTGGATGGAGGCTTTGGCAACCACCAACTCCTTCTTTTTAAATAGTAAAGATATGGTTGTTCGACAAAGGTATCTTGTGGGTTTAAACCTAATGCCTAGTAACAAAAGCTATGACTCTGCACAGACAAAAGAACGACTACATCTTGATCCAGTGTCTTGATGTGAGAGTCTTTACTTATACTCAGGGCAACTTGGACCGTACTTCTCGGGTTGGAACGTATCATTTGGATTAAGCTCAACGCGAGTTTTCTTGTTGTTCCATTGCAACAAACATGCGTTGTTACACACTCTTCAGATTCATCATGTACTCCTAGTAACATCTCTTCATTTTACAGGGACCCTAGCAGATGGCAATTGTCTACTGTAGTAGAAAATCATTTAGCACAGCAATGTACGAGCCTTTAAGACAAGAAATTAAATGAGGAATTATGCCAATTATCAAACCTAGCTTCGCCGGGACAGGAGGAACGAGGGCGTTCGTCGGGGACTCGGGGGTTGGCAGCTGGGCACATGCGCGGTGGGCGGGAGACGAATTTTTGGCGTCAGAGAGGCGTCGCGGGAAGACGGCGGCTCTTAGTTCAGGCAATCGAAGGATGGAGTCTCTTCTCGGCTTGTTGGGGCCCGTGCAGCCGGGGTGAGGGTTAGTTGGGCAAACGGAGCTTCCCTGTTCCCGTGTCGGTGTTTCCCTCCGTGTTCTCTCGATCTGGACCGCTCACTGTGATCAGCGAGTGGTCCAGATCGAGAGAACATGAAGGGGAACACCGATACGGGAACACGGAAGCCGTTTTCTTAGTTGGGCTGGCCTAGTCAATATTTTATTACCAAATATTGTTCTGGAAATGCGAACCATCATGTTCATGGTTTTCTCAACCACATCACCAGGGGGTTTCCTGACCATCAACTCGTTTTGCTACTTGTTCGTACTTTACAGGTTTTCTTGACCATCAACTTAGAAATAAAGCCTTGTAAGGGACCTAAGGGTTGTCCTCAGTGTCGTGTAAAGATAACAATGAAAAGTTTTATAGACAACTTTATGTGCATTGCTGTACATGCACGAAAATATATTCCTTATACTTGTCATTTGTTATTGACCGACTCGGTAGAAGAAAAAAAACATTAAGGCAGCTGTCGTGGAGAGTCAAAGTCAACGGTTGAGATGAGATGATAGGTCAGGGTGGATCGCGAATCAACCTAGGCTGAAGACTGGAGTTGGTCAAGGCGTACGTCCTGGTAGTATAGTATATAGTGTGTACTGCAAATTAAAAATCTGTTGAAGAAAAAGAAGATAGTTGGACATGTTTTTTTAGTTTATGCCTCATAGTTTCACTCGAATAAATAAATAAAATAGTTTTTTATCGTTGTTGCAAAACGATTTATTGGAATAGTATTTTAGAAATAACTTATCAGCTTTCCATTCGTTCGCATGATCATTTGTACTAAGCTCAAAATTATAAGGTGCAGCTCAAATGAATAGATCCGTTAATGCCAATAGTCAACCATGTTCGTACCTCAAAATGTAGGGCCATGGCTCAAGATACAAGATCGCCAGCAGTCCAGATCGTCGATGACAATTGTTGTCTCAAAATGACAAAGGGGATATGTCAGTGCGAACTAACTATTAGGTGCATTCAACTTCAATATTTTTTAGCACTAATAAATACAAATATATTTAGACTGATCACGTGAAGATGATACTATTCGATCAACGCCGAAAATAACTTATCGCTCATATGCATCTTGCTATAAAAATTAGGGTAAAAGTTACGTGTTGAAGATCATGCCATATCCAAACAACTATATCTTATCTAAAGTTGAGTACAAAGCTAAGCATAATTAAGAAAACACCACGTCATCACATATTCCGGTGTACCCGCTCAGCTTGACTTTTTTTATGGCTTATGGCTTTTTTTTACTATAGTTAAGTAATTCTGTACTGTAGCTATTGTAAATAATGTGGTATAAGCATATACTTAGTTTTAATGTCAATATATTTGATAAGGACACAAGCATGATATAAAGGGCATATAAATAACTTAATCAACATATGAACTCTTTAAGTCATTGAAACAGTAACATATGCCCAATATATATACCATGTAAGAGTCTAAAAGGAGAATATACACATATAGGCAAATTAAGTCATACCAACTGAATGCTGATAACAATATGAATATAACATATATGACCAAATTCTACATATTATCAAGGTTTTAAATGTTATTCTCAGAAGGCTAGTTACACAAGATTTACTCTTGTCCATCTCCGCCATGACAAATTTACTCTTGATTATATATGACAGTTATAGATTAGATCTTGAACTCTAAAACAAGTTTTGCTATTTAAAGAAGACTATCAGATCATAAATAAGACTGCTCGACAATATTATTGATCCCAAAAATCAATCTAACATTCAACTAACATGAATTTTATTGATTAAATAGGGTTTGACAATTGTTAAAGAACCAAAACTCACTAATAGATCACAAAGATGATACAACATAGTGAGCACCTAGCAGTGTAAAGCAATTTCCATGTTCAGTATATATACATAAACAGCAAGCTAGCCGAAGTCTCAAGATCTATCAACCTTCATAGTTCTTCTTTGCAATTTCCAATCAGAGATAAGTCACAAATATTTGATATAGATCAAGCAAAAAGGGCAGCAGTCGATATACTCACAACACCGATGATACTCAAAATCACCATAAAGAAACCGAAGAAGGCAAGCCACACAAGTTGCGCTGTCCTAGAAAATCAAGCACCCTATTGTGTCGAGCAAGGAGACAATAGCAATCAGAGATACAATGCCACACTTCCACCTCGCGTAGCCAACGTAGAAGCTGAGGGTCGGGTGGATGCCGCATAAGACCAATGAGATCAACGTCCACAAAGCACTCGTGAACACCAAAGGTCAAGCCTCGGTTCTTCTCCTCAACTAGCCACAAATCCAACCTGAATTGGCCTTCTAAAAGAAAATCCCCCAAATCTCCTTACCACCAATTCTCAGATGAGAAGGCACAAGGAAACTACACAGGGAAATCACAAAGAAGACAATTTAGGCTCCTCGGTCACCAGCACCGGTGAAGATCACCATAGATCGGTGCCCCAAAACCAAATCAAGGACCAGCCGAGAGAAGAAGATCAAGGGAACAAAGAACTCACTGCTTTGGGTTTCTCAAGGAGAAAAAGAGGGCCACCTTTTATAGGAGAGCGAAGGGGTGGAGGCCGGTGGGCTGCTGCCATGGCTGGCGCCAAAGCACCCGGGCCGGTGGCGCCTTCGTTGCCGCAGATGCTAGGTCCAATCACCCGAATGAATCAGTCAAGGCAAGCTCCTCAAGCGCATGGAGAGAAACAACCGAAAGGCCTTATCTCCATCTCCTCTGTCCCACCAATAGGTGGGGCCCTCTTTTCCCTTTTTTCCTTTTATAAATTGAAAAATTCCCAAAATGCCTTCATGAGTCCACCAGTAGCTACTGATAACTTTTTTGATGTAATTAAATTTAAAAAATTTAAAAATGGAAAAATAGATTAACCCATCACGGATAATGCATATGAACATGGGAAAAAGAAAAGGGCAAAAAGTCCAAAAAAGCCAAAAAAAAAAAAGTTAAAAAAAGATGAAATTAAGGAATAATGAACTAGAAACGAAAAGACAGAAGCTGAAGCCGAAACAAGCGAGGCCTCATAGTATACGGAGTTGTTGCTAACTCATTTACAATGATATGGGTGCTGGCTAATTCAAAGAATAACACCACAGTAGCAAAGAAACCAAGTGGTATAGGATCGCATTAAAAGTTTAGGGACTACTTGTTTGATTTGATAGTTGCAACTTGCAAGCGCAAGCTATTGTGGTAGTTTTGATTTCATAGTTGCTACTTGCGAGCTAAAGCTATTGTGATAGTTCAAGGAGTATGTAGAATCAGGTACGACGAGTCAAAAAGGGCTTAATGACTTTTCAAAAAATCTTTCCCCAAGTATCTATATCAACACGCAACGAAAAACAAATTCACAAGCTCATAGAACCAAGAGCCAAAATCCATTGAGACTTCCTGTCCCAAACCAGTCTGACCGCAGGCAAGTCGTTTGTTTGACCGCTCAGCGGTTGGACAGCTAGCGAAGCCGGTCTAACTGCCCCAGTATGACTGCATCCCGGCCTGACCGTTTGGGTCCTTACGGTCTGACCGCTCGCTGTAGAATAGAGCAATCAGCACTGCACATGATCCAAGAAAAGATCCAACTCTCAAACCACTGATCTAAATACAGTGAAACATGACTTGAACATTTTCTAGGATGTTAAGAATCTATTCCAATCATAGATCCTAAAGATCTATTCTAAAGTTCCAACCTTTATCCAAAATAAAGAGAGTTCCACAAAATAAGGCAAAAGAGAAAAATTTGGATCTGCTCTTCCATGTTAGTCCTAGAAGATCTAGATAACTTTGGATGGATTCTCACATATTATAGAAACTAGATCACAACATGATTTTAAGCCAAACCCTTACAAGAGCAAAATCCCCAAATCATCTCTCTTTTGAGGGAAAACCGGGCAACTCAAGAACTTCGCCAAGAAGGTGTCTTGATAGATGTGATCTGATCTTTAAGAAATATCTCTACCTCTTACACGTCTTTGACATCAGGAAATATCAAGAAGAGAGAAATCCAAATAAGAAAGCCACGCAACTAAAAACTAATGAATAATCTATGGCACAACTCTCTTGAGCAAACTTTAGATATTCATTTCATTTGGGGATGAATGTTTTCTAGCCACTCCCTCGGGTTGGTAGAGCTCTAAGCCTAGTGTTGGACCTAGATTTGATTAATCTGAAATCCTCTGTGATTCTACCATACTATTCCCTAAATTAATAGATAGTGTTCACAGATACATCATTGTATACTAAAAACATATCATGCGGAAATGCAAATAATACAATAATAACTTGCACATGAGCCGAACAGGCCAAAAATAAATAAATACAGCAACGCAAACTTCACATAGGTAGGACCCTCAGGACACACCCAGAGGCAGCCAAGTGGGGTTCACAACTTAGTTTTTAGCCTCTTCATCTTCTAGCTCTGTCGATCCCTTTAAAGCACCATAGGGCTTCATTTTCTTTATCTTACTGACTGAATAATGGTAATTGAGCAAGAGTGAGTACAACGGTACTCAGCAAGTCACCACATAAAATGCAATAATAATAGATACAAAGCTATCAAGAGAGGCTTGAGGTTCTTTCATGTAACATCCTATTCTTTTTGAGGATTTTCAAGTCCAAAATTTAAAAATGAATTTTTGAAATTTTCTGGAATTTAATCAAGCTTAAAATGAATTTTTAGAAATTAAAATGACTTAATATGATTAAAATAAACTTTAACAAAAGCTAAAAATATTTTATTTGAGTTCCATAGATCTCAATGATTTTTCTGGTATTTTTAGTGAATTTTTGGGATTTATTTGTTATTTTCTGGAGCTTGTTGAATTTTATTCGGATTTATAAAAAGGAAAATCGGGGAAAACCCTTTTGCACAGTACCGGGCCCGGCCCATCCGCCTCCTCGGCCCATCCCCGCCGCCACACGTTAGTCGCACACCCCGCTCCCGCCCGCACTCGTCCCTATGCCCGCCTCCGCACCGCCCTATTCCGCCGTTGCCACACGGCACCCATCCTCGCGTCCCCGCGCCTGTACCCTAGCGCTGCACCGTTCAATTTCCCCGCGCCACATCCTCGCTGTCCATGAGTCCCAAACCGTGTCCTGCTCGTGTCCGCGCTGTAACCGATCAAGCGCATTGGTTCATGTGCTATAAAAACCGTCACCGCCTCGGTTCGTGAGCCTCGCCGCCACCAAACCCTCGCCACCGCCTCCTCACCTCGTGCCACCGTCACCGAAGCCCGCGCCGTTGCCGCTCTGTGTTCCTTCACCGTGCACCCGTCCCCGCCGCCGCCGGAGTCCCCGCTAACGTCGCCATCCCTACCGGTGAGCCCCCTAGCCCGCGTCGCTTCCCCGTCGCCGCTTTCGCCGCTCGGTCACCAAACACAACCGCCCACCAGCGATCGGTCTGCATGCCCACATTGCGCCTGCATCCACGCGGCGAGCCGAGACACGCGTCAACCATCGGACTGGCCCCACGACCAATCGCCGCCACTCATCCAGATTTGAATCAATGGCAGTGATTGCACAACGTGGCCGATCCACAGCCATTCGATCCGTGCCGCCGCTGCGCCTGCGTGTGCCATGTCAGCCCTAGCCACATGGCAGCCACGTCAGCCAAAAACCGCCCTTGGTGCCACGTCAACACCACGTCGGCTGCCACATCAGCTAGTGCCATGTGTCAGCATCCCGTTCCACCACGTCAGCCCTAGGCCGCCATGTCAGCACCGCCCCTCCGCGCGTACTGTTTCATGGACCGGGTCCACCACGGACTCGTTCTACCGTGAGTCGGGTCCACAGCACAGTGTAATTTCTGATTTTTAGGACTTTCTTTAGAATTTAATTTTCCGAGAGCCCGTTCTCCTCCGTCCTAGCTCCGATTGACCCCATTCTTTTTTGTAAACTCATCTAAAATTGAGTTCTAGCTATTGGTTCTGGTTTCAAGATTTTTGGAGTTCATTTGCTTATCATTTAAATATTTTTGTTGTTTTAGTCGTTTTCTCTCTCGTTAGATTTCGATTCCAGAGGAGTAACTATGATAGATGTCATATGGGTTGTACGATTAGAATGCTTAACCTGCTTAATTTACGAAAGGGTCTATCATCGCATGTGATTAATTAATTTGACTTAATGAGATATGGAACCATAGTTGGTGCCATAATTATTAAAATTTGTGCTATGACATTGGTGTATCATTGGCGTGTTTATACGAACTTGGTTTTTCACTCAGGCGAGTGATCGTCCAGTAAAGGGGGAAGTGCAGGTTCACTTCGTGGGATGTGGTAGCCTCACCCGGGTAGATTTAATGACTTAACTTTGTGTGCCATTGATCTGAGCTATATCATGCAAACCACATGTCTAGTATGGGATAGACCTGGCTGATTAATTTGTGATATTTAAATTTTGATCTTGCCATTGAGATGAATATGGTTGCTGATTTCCATGTGGCGCAAGGGGAGTGTGATGCGAAACCCTAGTGAGCAAGATTGGGTTCAGGTAGAGCATTGTAAATGCCTTGTTGTGATTTTCTTAGATCGAGGTTAATCACATTGTGTGGGTACAGTTGTGCAACCTCTGCATAGTGTAAAACTATTCGAATAGCCGCGTCCTCAGTCATGGACAATGCTCGGTGATTTCACACGAGGGTTAGTGATTTCATTTAAACTTATGGTTTATGGTTGAAAGGTGAACGGATAGTTGACTATTGGCTTAGCTTGTGAATGGGAGGTTCACAAGTGGTTTATTTCAATTTTGTTGATTATTTATTACTGTTTCTTTACAATTTGCTTTCAATCTATTTATTGTATTTACCTTAAAATGTCAATTTATGTAAATTAACATTTCTGTCCTCCATTGGTAAGCCTTGCATATTATATTGCATCCATTTGTTACAAACGACTTGCTCAGTACTAATGTACTCACGGCTTTATGCCTATGTTGCTCAGTTGAGGAGGAGGAGTATTACCAGTAGGAGGTACCAGAGGGAGAGTACTTCGACGACTTCACGGATTAGAACTTCGCTCCCCAGTCTATTGCCTGTGGGTATGTCGAATGGCTACTACGCTTATTTTGTTCTTTCCGTTGCTAGACTTTAAGCCCTTCGGGCTAGTGATATTGTAAGCTTGGCCATAAGGTCATACTTTTGGATTTTTATCGATATTTGAGGTTTCCCTTTATTTTAGCGTGTATATGGTGGTGGTTACATCTATGTTTGACTGTGTGCACTAGCGTGATCCTGGACTAGTGCAGTTTACATAGAGAGTCCGAATTTGCATATTCGAGTCTCGATAGAGATGGTATCAGAGCCATATCGACTGTAGAACGAAGCCTTAGTTAGAATGGCCATTTAGCCCAAAAATTTATTTTCTAAATCAAACAACTAAATTGGATACTTAGTAATATTTCTATCTTCTTACCTCTTTCTTAAGGATTCTCATTCTTCGCCCCTCTCATAACATTTATTTTCATAAATCTTTAAACTGATCTTTACCCTCATAAATGCAATAGATGTCCCAATCTTCTTTCAGCTAGATGGGGGGATGGAGAGGATTTCTTCGTGTCCTATTGCGGAGTCTTGGATTGAAAAGATTGCCCGTCTACCTCACCAAATAAGAGAAAAATAAAGGACAACACATCGGAAACATGAAGGATCGGAATGGCAACAAAGGGGAGTGAATGGTGTCTTTTTAAAAAAATGCCCCAAATCTTCACACCAACTTTTACTCCAATAGCTATTGTTGTGGGGCTGATCTCCACCTTCTCCTTTTTAGTCCAGTGTGCCCACTGTAGCTAGAAAGTAGGGGTTTTGGTGTGAGTCATAGGGTTAGGTGGCATTGTAATTATTGATCCCTGTCAAATCAGTCAAAACCCAAGGGGCACGTATCCAAAAAAAAAGAGAGGGACACGTTACCCCTTGAGGACGGCTCTATGCATACTTGTATAAATGCCCCCTGGACCGACGAGAAAGGGGGGAATTTCTCACCTTGGCTGTTTGGTCAGTAACCACAACAGATTGTTGTTTGGTCAGTAACCACAACAGACTGGCACCGTCCGTGGGGATCGACGGACAAACAAGCTATGATCCGACGATGCCGCCCAAGTCGGCGAAGAAGAAACGGAGCACTCGAGAGGCGACTACGCAGGCTCGCACGAGCACTGGCGACCCGGAGGCACCGGAAGGGGAACTGCGCAACTCACCTACGGAGGTCCTTCTCGACAGCGTTAGCCTGGGAGGGGGACGTGTTGCTGCCTCAGTCGTGACCATGGGAGTTCCGAGTGTAGATGCCGAAGGCGGAGGGGGCCTCCCCATCCCTTTGGCCCCTGCCACTGGCCGTGACACTCCAAATGATCCCCAGATAAGCGGACATGGTCCTACCATCGTCGACGCCCCCGGAGCATGTGATGTCTCCCGGCCTAGGGCGGAGAATACTCTCCTCCAAGTCCTTGGTGCGCTGCAAAGGGAACTGAAAGATCTCAAGGGTGCAATGTGCGAGCTACAATCTAAGAGTCATCCCCCGCCTCCAGTAGTGGCAGGGCAGATCCCTCCGGAAAGAGTGGAGAGCTCCCAAGCGAGCTCCTCGACAGACAGACTTCGAATCTCCACTTTCTGTCGACCTCCAACAAGCTGTGTGGCCGGAAGACTTCAAGATGCCTACCATCGAGCCCTACAAGGGAGACGCGGATCCCCGGGAGTTTGTGCGGGTATACGAGACTGCGATCGAAGCGGCGGGGGGTGATGACTCCACCAAAGCCAAAGGGCTGCCTCTCGCTCTCCAAGGCGTAGCGCTCTCATGGTTCTTCACGATAGAACCGGGTTCTGTGAACTCATGGGAACAAGTCAATAGTACATGTAGCTTTTCCAATATGAGGCACATAATTTGATTGAAATGAACAAACAAAATTCACATATAGGCATTCATACATGTAGCTTTTTCTTTTGATTACGAGTTTTTGCAGCAGGCCTTATCTGTTGCTACGAAGAATTTGAATCTGCTGGTGGGTCATTGTTGTCTGTTGGGAAAAGATTTCTTGTTACAATAGTATTAGCTGTAGCCGTGGTGCGAGTAGGTGGATCAACTTCTTTTTCTGTGGTCATCACGCTTGCTGGTTGAATCTGCCAACAAACAAAATAACAACACTGTGCATTAATACACATGTGTACAAATGCATTTTGTATGTCGACATGCTGCATTTTTATTACCTCTTGTTCTTCATCTTCTATACGTGGTGGTGTGATGTCATTCATGCCTGATTGCGCTATTTGGAGGTCGTGTGCAGTGGTGTTTCTGGGTTAGCTTTGCACCATATAAAAGGCAAGCAACATTAGGGAAAAAATCGACAAAAGACAAGCATATAATATATTTACTACTCAGAATAGTGCAACTTGCAAGCGAAGCTCTTCTCTAAGTTCTGCATTTGTCGGATACTTTCTTCCTTATCTCTTTCCCTTGCAGCAACTTCATTTGCAAGTTTTTGTTTTAAATCTTCAACCTCCTCTCGGTGCTGTAGGGCTGCAGCTGAGCTACGGGCTAAATTCTCTTCTCTCTCATTCAATAGAGCCGTTCGTGTTGGATATTTTGCCATATATCCATGACCATGACATCTCATGCGTTTTGGTCCCTATGGTTTCTTTGTAGTATTTCGGAAAAGTGCATTTTCTTCTTCAACTATAAGACATTGTTTATCTTTCGATAATTCTACCTCAGCAATTTTGACGAGAGCATTTTCCTAAGCGAAACATAATTAACACATTAGAAGGATTAAAATTAGAAGTGTTCCAAAATTTTATGAAGCATGAACCAATTATAAAGTCGAACAATATATATATTTAGCACTCACATATACTTCGGTGTATCCGGTTTGACCATTGCCCGCCCTTGGTGTGAGTAACCATCCAAAGATCCAAATCGTGAGGCTCCTCACCGCTTGTCGGGTCTCTCTAAGATGGCAACACATGTAGTATGAGGTATTGACTGTTGTAAAAAATAACTAGGTCAGTAAAGCTTGTCATTACCTGATCATAGCTTATTTGGGAAAATGGTTTGGATCCCATGAGATGCTGTGTCTTTTGCTTCTTACGGTTTTCAGTATTCTTGGTGCTCTTCTTCTGTAAATGGTTTACAAATGATGTGATTAAAACACTGATTTGATCATTTGTAAAAAGAAAAGGATATTTAACCATTTTACAAACCTGGAAGCTCTCACTTCCAAAGTACTGGATCAAGTAGTACCACTCAACATTGTCTAAATCTTCAGGCTTATGTTTCATTCTTTCACACAAGGTAAGCCCCAGTATGTAGCACTAAATGCAGCACGCCATCCTTTGTACCTCTCCTTGGCAATGGCCCATATCTTTTCTTTAGGTTCTTCAACATTCTGTAAGTCCCAGTTAAGCTGTTCCAATGCAAAGACAAATAGAATACAAAATTTTAGCTAGTGATAACAAGACATATGGACAAAAAAGATAGTGTCATACCAGTATGTCATGTGCTATTGACATTTTGACTTTTGGATGCACACCCTTCCACGTTTTCACTCCTATAATCTGAGCCTTTTTCTGGTAAATGTTACCACCTCATCCACAAACGACCGACGGTTCTCACCAATGGGGCCACCCGACTAGGATTAAATTCGATTTTTAATTTACGAGTCCGATTCCTAATTCTCTTGTTGGTTCTTATCGGACCTTTGAGACATCCTCTTCCACGTGTTTTGGAATTTTCTCCTATTTGAACAATAAGAAATAATGGAACATCCATGCTTAGCAAAAGAGTTTTTAATATAAAATGGAAGGAGCAGACATACCATCTCCTAGATTTTTGGTTTCCTAGCATGACTTGGCCTATCATTTTCCTCCCCTTGATTATGTCATCATCATTTGTATTTTCTTCCAATAATGATACTACAAAAGAATGCAACCAACACATGTTAATAATTATTTTATTGTTTGCGAGCAGTAAACATGTTTAAATGAGTAAAGATATTTAATTACGCATGTGTCGACGACGGCCTGTATGCCTTAGCCATTCCTTGTATGTTTCGATTGTTTCATCCCTGAAGGCATCCCTTAAATCTGCGAGTGATGATGATTATACAATACCACTTGTCAGAGCAACACTTTGTTATAACAATTTGCATGAGTGAATCATCGAACAATCTTACCAGTGTCTAGATCCTTGGATTGCAGCTTTGTTAGCCACAACTTGTAGGCATCAATGTCTTCAAGCGTACTTGAGTCATCATTGTTTCCCTTCTCCCTTGGTCGCTTAATCGGTGTTATGGTGACATCTACCTCATGTTCCTGCTCCTTCGACAGTACCAACCTGATTTCCCTCTCAGCCTCATTCATACGTAGCACTATATCTGCATCTCGTGTATAACCCATGGCCTCAAGTTTTGCTACATCCCTGCCACAACGCATCTTGTAGTACATGAAGTCCCTAGGTCCGTACCCAAGTTGTTCTTTAAAAGATGCCAAGTTAAAATATGTGACATCAGCTTTATCTAAATGTACATCAACAAATTCGTTTTCTGGATCCTTCCCCTTGCATTGGAAATATATTGTCCAAACCTCTCCAGTCTTTGGTGCACTGCGTGTATATACATGTAGTTACAAATCAATAAAGCAGATATATCGCAGTAATAAAAAGGTTCATATTTGCCATTATCATTGTCGAAGTCTACTGAAATTACTATGACATAAACAGTGGCAGAGCTCACATCAATATGTAGGGGGGCCATTTTGTTTAATATATGAATCAACATGTACCCAATATAAAGTAATTAGCCTTCAAATGTTGAATGTAGCATTTCCTACTCAATTTCATCATGACTGCCGATGTAGTGCATGAGGTTCGGAAATAAGAAGCAAGTAACAAAACAAAAAAATATCCAAAACAATCCTGAATTTTCATACCAAGTACACAGTCGTACTGCATTATCTTGAGTATAGTATAGTATCTTGAGTATCCAATCAAATGCATTATCATGTATTAAGAACTCTCAGGAGAGAACATTGTACCATTAAGTTCGTTGGCATAAAACTAAAATGGGAGAACAATCCTCCAAGCAAAGAACTGGCTTACAGGAGCAAAAACAACTCATAGTTCTTGGTCAACTATGCATATGTTTTCACCACCAAAAAAACAACTCGTAAAGCTACTCGCGCATTTCGTCGAGCACTTTGAAGGCGGCGGCGGGAATCGGCAGGCGCGGGGCGCGCGCCGAGGACGCGGCGGCGCGAGGGGAGGCGGCGCGCGCGAGGCGGATAAGGAGCGCGGAGAAGGAGGCGACACGGCCGAGGTGAAGTGCAGCGAGGCAGGACACGGCGAGGCAGGACATCGTCTGCATACCTGCTTTCGCGAAACCTTAGTGACCCGGTGTGTTCTTCATCTTCTTCCTCGACGACGGCTTGAATATGAGGATGACGCCGCCATTCCATTGATCTGGCGGGCTGTTTCCTGAGTTCTCCGGCGCCATCGCGTTGTGAAGCAGACGGTGGTGTCCTCTTGGATGAAGGTGCCGTCACAGCTCTCCTGCTGAGATCTCCAGAGGCGACGTCCATAGAGGGATGCCCCGTCCCGGTGTCCGGCGGCGGCGATGCCATCAGACCTGAGCTAGGGCAAAAACGAAGGCACCCCTCCTCTCCCCTCATGGTTTTTGGAATAGATCGCAATTGTAGGAAACGCGCGTGGGACTAGTACTACTAGTATCCGGATTCGCAGAATGTAGTAGTATCGAGTCGATGCTAGGGATACAATACGTACGTACTCCGGAATGGATACAGACGATACGTAGTATTACCGTACAAAAGCTCATGTATGGTACATACGCAAGCACACATGCACCACCTAATTGAATAAGTACATAGCAGCTTCATGTACGTACGCAGTTTAAACATATCATTCATCTAGTAGTATCCGGATTCACGTGGAGTATTATCCCTTTGTTTTTCAAGCATACATACTCACATTCAGCAATATTTCCTTCGTATTCACGTACACATACTATCATTTTGCAATAGTATTCACGTGCAGTAGTACTACCTTCGTATTCACGTGCAGTAGTACTACCTTCGTATTCACGTCGCGATAGTATCCGCAATTAGGCTACGATTCACGTGCAGCAACGATTCCTTCATATACAAATGGAATACTTGCCTTTGTTTTCACGCACACATACTCCTATCTATCAACACCGCCTTCTTATGCACGATGCTATAACATACGTATTGTAAAAAAATTACTTTGTTTACCAAATTGGACAGAGAGGTTGTCAATTTGGCACCAAAAATATCGTAAATACTACATATTATGCAAAATTTCTACAGACCTAAAATTGGAAGGATGAGGATGACAAAACCGTACGGGTGAGGTCAAGGGGACCGTTAGATCAACCCTCGACGCTCAAACCCTTCCAGTTTACATGCTCGTAGATAGAATGCTCGCTTGCTCCTTGTCTTTCTCGGACGAAGACAGCGGATCCATGTATTTAAGCATGGGCGCTCCTATCTAAACCAGCGGTATGGTACTAACGAACCGGAGCTTTCTAGTTTGTGACATGCGCGTATGGGCCTTTTCCCATTCTTTCATTCGGACGGCCCATTGACATTTTCGGGTGGGCAGCGATAAGCTAGCTACTATTATCCGGATTCTCACCATGTAGTAGTATTGAGTCGATGCTAGGGATACAATACGTCTGTATTCTGGGATGGATACAAACGCTAACAATTATTACCGTACAAAAGCTTACGTATGGTGCATACTTCTACACACATGCACCACCAAATTAAATAAAATATAGCAGCTACATGTATTACGCAGTTTGAACATATCCTTTATCTAGTAGTATCCGAATTCACGTGGAGTATTATCCCTATGTTTTCCAAGCATACATACTCGCATTCAGCAATATTGCCTTCTTATTCACAATGAATACATACTCCCTATAACAGAGTACAGCTAACGTTGTACAGTGCTATAACTGAAAAATATAATATTTTCACGTTTAATACTACATACTTCTTCTCGATTTTGAAAGTATGTTTACATACTATGTCTCCCGTCGTGAAAACTAACTTCAGGTCATACAAGGATGCGATAGAGAAGCACGGAAGTCACGAATGCTACATGAGCAAGGTAAACGGATAATTTCGTACAAGTAGTGTCCGAAGAAATACTACTCCGATACTTTTTGTTCCCTTACCATACGTGGATACTCCCTTCCGAAGGAAATCTGGAGAAATACTCCATGTACATGCATTTCTAAAATACTACCCCAATACGTCGATATTGTATAGTTCCTGCGTGCGTAACGATACTTTCAAACTTTCGTATCGATACTTCCTTCGTGCGTACGTCTTTTCATAAACGTGCTTCATGCATGCATGGATTTCCAAAAGATTGCACTAGATTCTAACGGCCATAAGAAGCTGCTTTAGGTAGTGATCGTTTTAGCGATGGCTTTTGGTTTGAAAAAACACATCAGAGTCGGTTGAAAAAACATCAGAGTGAGTTAGCTTTTGGCATAATTAAATTTAAAAAAATGTAAAAATAGAAAAAACATGTTAACCTATCTCGGACAATGCAAAGGAATACAGGAAAAAAAGAAAATACAAAAAACCTAAAATATCTTTAAAAATCGAGAAAAGACGAATTAGTGAATAGTGAAAAAGTCAAGCTAGAAGTCAAGTGAAAAAAGACAAAACGAAAGCGGGGCACCTGCCAAGTTGCGATTCTTACGGCGTGAGGTTTGTGACGTTATGGGTTTCTTTGGCAATTAACGGATACTACTCTCCAAACCGATCCAATAATCAAAATCATCTGGTGATAGATGGACGGTAGATACTATAGGTGTAACTACACCTGTGTGTAGAAAAAGGCTTCCTATATATATATATATATATATATATATATATATATATATATATATATATATATATATATATATAAAGACATTATCGGATATCTGCTAGGTTGTCAGGTACACCATGGTAATAATATCTGATAGCCACACAGTCCGTCACGGCATGCACCAGCCCAAGGCAGCACCTCTTCCCCATGAAAAAGGCTAGCCTGAAGAAATTGTCTAACAAATTCGATAAAACTGTGGCAATAAGGGCATTCAGTGTGGCATCTCTATCAGCATCAGGAAGGATAACGACATGATTCTTTGCACCCATGTTACACTAAAAAGAAACAGAAACAAAGTATGGATTATGCTGTCTACAGGGAAACAAGCTAGTTTTTAGAACAAGCTAGTTAATGACCCCAAAACTGCAAAGGAATAGGTTAGTAAGTAACTAAGTATTGTGCAGACAGAGAAGAATATCTGATAGATGATTGATGGCAAAAGCGTATCTCAAATCAACAAACTGGCAGATCATTGGATCCACTTACTGTATTGGAACCAACAAAAGATACTGTCTTAATATTCTCATCATCACAAATGTTGTTGACAACATCCTGCAAACGTAAAGCAGAATCTGAATGGATCAAGCGTGGGGTCTCTAGTAGAATAGATTTATGGATGTTCTATTGAGATAAACATAGAAGAATCATGTAGCCATTATGACCAAACAATCACCACAGAGCAAGTAAGGAAGGTTAAAGTGAAGTTTCAAGGTGTGCTGATTTGCCGGTGTTCCAAAGGATAAAAATTAATTCTTTGTGCAGCATTGCCAAAAAAACATAAATCATCATATTTGTTCTAGCCTCTAACAATACTAGTCACGTGCATCAACAATACATGACAGCAAACTATCAAACCAAGTGGCCATCTCAAAATTTGAAAGCTAAAAGAATAAAAATAGCTAAGAATACGTACATGGGTACCATGAACAATGTTCAACACACCCTTTGGTAAACCAGGCCTCCATTGCTAGCTCCACAAGCATTATAGCAGCCCACAAGTATTACCAAATAACAAGGATTTTGAAAGTAGCCTAAGATCATGATATTTGCACCTTCTTTCTATTCGCATTTCCAAATTGATCATGTACCTTCTTTCTGTTTAAGTAGCCTAAGATCAAAGCATTTTGAAAGGATTAGCATGATATTTGCTATTTTATAATGTATTATTTCACGTTTTAGAAGTAATATCATTATATCAGTGCCAGTTCATTAAAAACTAAAGTGTTATATGTCACTCAACCTAAAGCCATTCCCATGTATAAAAGGATTGTAATGCACCCTGTAATCAACCTTTTTAACTCATTTAATGGAATGGTAAGTAGCTCCCCTAGTGGTAGCGTATAGAACCAGCAAAACGGGCCGGCCCATCTTCGCCTCAACAAAACCCCACCAGCGGCCTCCTTCCAGGGGATTCCCCTCACCACGCTCGTGACTTTTGCTAAAAAAAAAACACACGCTCGTGACTCTCTACATTTTCCAGAGGCGACGGCGATGGCGTCGAGATGGCAGGCGGCGAGCGCGTCCACAACTCGCACCTTCAGCCGCACATATGCGCGGGGCCAGTTCGCCCCCTCCAGGAAGGTGATGCCAAGCCACCGTGGCGCCTCCGGTTCATCGACGTCTTCGGAGGCTGGCCACTCCTGGTTGATGCTGGCCTGCATCTGCGGCTCGGCGCGCTGCTGAAGTTCTTGGCGTCTGGGGAGAAAGAAGGCGATGAGCTCAAGAGGAACTCGGACGTCGTCGAGATCCTCAAGAACACGTAGTTCAGACGGGTCTGCAAGAGATCGGGCCATAGGATTCCCGGGCGTCGTCCCGTGCCGCGATGCCGCAGAAGCTAAAGAAGGCGGCGGCGGTGTTGGTCCACCGATCTTGACGCGAGAAGCCGGCGAAGGTTGCGCGCGCGCGCCGAGCAGATCTGGACGCCGGAAAAGCCGGAGCAACCTCCGCCGCCGCGGAGGGCGCGCAACCTCGAAGTGGCGTTCTCCGTCAAGGAGGTCCGGCGGGTGGCGCTTGGGTTGCGACGGCCAGAGAAGGGCCCGGCTGAGGCTACGCCTTCTCCTCCCGCGCCGTTTTGTGATGGCTCTGGGATGGCTCCCGTGGCAAATAATAATAGACCATCAGGTATGTCTATCCTGTGATTGATGCGACAAATGATAATAGCTGCTTATTTCTCTACAAATATCATCAGTAATTATACACACGGATATTTGATGAGATAGTATTAGGATCGGATGCTTTATGCAAAATGAGCTACAACACCAATTGATGATTGCATAATCTACTCTTGCAAATAATTTAAAATCATGGTATACATCCCAATATTGGTGAATTTTCAAAAGCGTTCTATCAAAAAAAAAACTATTACTTATCACATATGTTTGTAAAATCTACATTTGTTGTCTCTGTTGCGTTTTTTATCTGGCTAATTCGTGGGCATCCAAGGCCTAAATTTTCATGCCGACAATAGGATCCACTACTAGTATCTTCTGGATCCGACGTAGCATTTATAATCTGTGATCTCTTGAAGTTAACATGGGGAGTGAGGACATGCTTGCAGAGCTACTCTCATATCCCGTTATCCACACTTTCCAACTTAATCCTTGAATTTAAGCCAAGAAGAAGGTAAGATTAAGTTAGGGTTAGTAATTTGGTAGTGTTACGGTGATTTGAGGTGCTAGATTGGGTTAGTAATTTGGTAGGGTTAGCCTTTCTAATTTGGTTAGATTGATCTGCTAGGTTGGGTCAGGTTAATTGACAGCCTGCCTTGTTTCTACCTTGTTGTTGAAGCTACTTTTATTCCTGCGCCATCTATGGTTCCAGAGCGTGACGGCGATGACCAGTAGCAATGCTTGCAGCCAAATTTCAACCATAAGTATTCTGTATACTTATGACAGTAAGGACATGCAAACTTGCCTTTAGTACTCCAACCAGACAGCATGGCATATGCAGGGAAATCGTTTATGGTCCATAGTAGAACTGCACGTAAGGTAAAATTTTTCCTAACCTTTGCATCCCATGTGAGAACACCCTTTTCCCAAAGATCCTTTAGCTCATCGATCAGTGGCTGCAAATAGACATCAATGTTCATTCCAGGAGATTTGGGCCCTGGTATCAGCATTGACATCATCCAATACGATTGTTTTAAACACAACCAAGGAGGCAAGTTATAAGGGATTATGATGACAGGCCAAGTAGTGTATGCAACATTCAACATCCCAAACGGATTGAAGCCATCAGATGCAAGTCCAAGCCTTACATTGCGAGGGTCAGATGCAAATTCCTCCTCCAGGGCATCCAAATGCTTCCATGCCAACGAGTCCGCAGGGTGACGCATTTTCCCATCACGCACCAGTCCTTCCTTATGCCAACGCATAAGTTTTGATGTCGACTCCCTCATAAACAATCTTTGCAGCCGAGGAGTAAGTGGGAAATACCGCAAGATCTTACATGGAAAACGCTTTTGTTCGCCACAAGTGCTAGAGGACTCGTCATCTTCAGAAGAGTAGGTCCCTTTCCACCTAGACTGACCACAGGTTGGACATGTATCCAAGTCAGCATAATCCCCACTAAATAATACACAGTCGTTCACACATGCATGAATCTTTTGGTAGTCGAGTCCAAGATCTCGAACAACCTTACGCACTTTATCCAAGGTGTCTGGGATACCAGGGTGGAACAATGCGAACAGATCAAGGATCGACTGTATTCCATTGTTACTAAAACCATGCATGCACTTCATCTGAAAAATCCTGATAATGAAAGAAACCTTTGTAGCCTCCTTGCAGCCTGGATACAGTTCCTTTTGTGCCTCGGTTAATAACTTAAAGAACTTTTTTGCACTCTCATTTGGCTCTTCATCTCCACTTCCTGTGAGTTCGCCATGTATAGCTCCGCGGATTAGTGCGTAAATCAGTTCTTTGCTAGCAGCGCATCACTGCTTCGCCATCATCGTATTCTCCTTCAAAGAGGTTATCCTCCTGAGGACATGCAACTAAATCTTGAGCATTACCTTCTCCTTGGATGAAACTTTCATCGAACCCTTTAAGTACCAAATGACTTCGAACATCTTTTTGATTTCTGTAGGACATGCAACGGCAACGAGCACATGGACATGGAGCAGTTTCTTCTTTAGATCTGCCTCCAAAGGTATTCTGAATGAAGTCCTTAAATCCTTTTTGCCATTCAGCAGTATACTTCGCCATGCGCATCCAGCTCCTATCTTCAATCGACATGCTGCTGCCTTGCCTCCTGGAAAACAGCCCACCGACTCTTCACCACGGACCCAACCTTCCCAACAACACCAGCTATATTATCCGATTGCCCTGCATGCTTCCGCTTGACACCTGCATTAAATCGGTACAGTAAGGTTAAAGTTCCAGCTAAAGCAGACATAAAAAATGGTAATAGGATACTGTAGGATCGTCGATAATCTGGCCCTGTGCTATTAGAAGGAGTTGCATTTGTATTGATATTGATAATTGATTCATCTCACTTTTTGCTCGTGCTGCAGATTGTGAAATGTCAAGAAGCTCAATAGCGACCTGACACGGAGGCGCGTGAAGATCTACTCATTGCATGTTGATTCGTGCACTCTGCGTGTCAATTTAAGTGTAATTTAAATTTTAAGTGAGTTAGTATCGATTGCAAATTACTCTTATTATGCTGGATGCCACTAATTGTTGTTTTCATTTTTTAATGGTAAAAGTGGAAGTATTTATCTGTTTCATGCTTTTGTCATAATCTTACAATGTCTTTATTTGGTGATTGCCATTGAAGATTTGGGAGAAGGCGGTGATGCAGAGCCTGCACAAGAAGAAGGCACCAACAAAAAGGATGTTGATAGGAGGGTACATCTCTTTGAATGGATCACTGATTTTCTTTTTTCTTTTTCACTTCAATTCTGCTTGATTATTACTCATGTTTGCTTCATTTGTGCAGATTTCACCACTTCGACATTGGAGTCGCTCGTTTGAGGCTCTTAATGTACAGAAGTTTGATGGTAAGTTTCAGTTTTCCCCCTCATTGTGCTTCTATGGAGACTTTTCTGTCATGCGCCCAAAAGTATAATATAATTTTATTACACTTTCTTCTAGTTGCTTTCACGGTGGATCCATTTTGTCGCTTCTTGTAACATCAGTAACCCAAGAAATACTTGATGCAGGACAAACCAATTACAATTGCTTTGAAGTCAGTAGTGAGGCATAGTTGGCTTATTGGTTCACTTTCTTGGGATATATATTTCTTGAACAGATATATATTTCTTGGGATGACAAGGGTAAATTAGTTCACTTTTGCAGGGACAACAACCCACATCCCCGTTATAAACTTCCTAATTGAACCTTGGTATATCTTGAACTGCTTGTACCCTTAGTTTGACCTCATAAACTACATGCTAAACTGAAACATGTTAGAGAGGAAAATTAGCATGAACTGAAAATATTTGTTATGGCATGCTAAACTGAAACATGCTAAACTGAAAATTAGCATGCTAAACTGAAACATGCTAAACATGCCAATTTTTTTGCTTTTCTAATAGCACTTTCACTATTGTCACAGGGCTGTTGGTCATCTTTGAAAATATTTGTTATGGCCTCTGTGTAGTCGATGTTTTTGTGACCTAGAGACAATCTGCTGTGGTATGAACTTGTTTTTTGTTGTGGACTTGTGGTTGTGGCCTGTCATGAAAATTGTATGGTCTTGGTATGAACTGGTGGACATTTATACTATAATTGGTATGTGCTCTATGGTTGCTGAATATGGTCTTGCATGACTTGCTGGAGACGGAGGCCCTTTTCTTCCTCTTCAAAAATCACAGATCGGAACTCGCCAACGCCGTTTCTTTTTCTAAACAGCCGCCGGCCAAATTGTTTCTAGGCGCTACCTTTTCTTCGAAATCTCGGCCGCTAAAGCAAATAGCCACGAGCTCAAAGAATTTTGCTCGTCTCTGCTTGTTACTTCTTTCCAAAAAGCTTGCCGCGTACACAAAACAACCGTAAGCCAATCTTTTTGCAAAGTCACGGCCGCCAAAATCACAAACCAGCCACAACCCAATTTATTATCTAGTCACACTTCCTCACGTTACGCACATGTCATGGCATGCATGCATTGCCATGCAAAGCCATTATCTTCTTGGCCAAAAAGCAATGTATGCAAATCAACCGAACGTACTTTGTTTTACAGGATTGCTCCTCGCCTTTCTTGCCTCGTACGTCGTATATACGAAATCTTCCAGACCTTCGTGCGGACAGAACGAGCGAGATGAGGCGCTGCCGTATTCTTCTAAAATCAGGGCGCAAGAATTCACGGCCAAAAACGATCATTGCTGCGCGCGCCTAGACTTCTTTTTATTTCTCAAAGTACTCGGCCAAACAAAACCGAGCACTTCCTTTTTCTTTTTCACGTGAACTGCTCTCTCCGCTCCACGAAATACACACGCGGCAACTTCTTTTTAAACTACCCACAGGACTCCTATTCCAACACGGAATCGGCCCACACGCCACCGAATACGATTTTGTTCTTTCTCACGCAACCGTATCGACTCATATCGTATGCCATACATGCAACACAAACTTTTCATATCATTTCGATAACACAAGCCCCAAATAAATTTTGGACTCTCCAAAATTACTACGTATCGTAGCCTCCGGACCGCACCTCCGTAGCTTCAACACGCATCATCCACCTTTGATCTTCACGTGTCCAAGCTCCTCTGAAAATCAAAATTTTTCTTTGGTACCTTCGTCGAGGAGTAGTGCCCAAGCTCATCTGAAAATCAAAAAAAAAATTTCTTTTTAAATCATAGATGCATGATGAGGCTTGCTGCTCGATCCTTTGCTATCTTTCAAGCGCACGACGATTTTTCACGGAGACCGAGGCGAAAGAAGAAACCATCGTGTGCGATTCCAATGGACAAGAAATCGCCAACGCAATTGCTTCTTTCTTCTTTGTAGCGGCGGCGGCGGATTCTATCGGGCGGCGGGGATTTGCGGCGATGCGTTTTTTTATCAATGCCGGCGATGTGCCTGGTGGTCGCTCGGTGTATGAAACCTTTGACTTTGGCCCATGCGTTCGTAGCCTTTCGCCCATGTGTAGGAGTAGTTTGGGCCACCAACAAATTTGTATGGCAATATGACTAATAATTTGCAACCAAATGTACTACACTATTGCAACATATGTTATGAGTAGCAATAGAACATTATGCCATGCAACGAACTATTTTTTCGATGCAATATAGCGCGACCTTTCGCGATGCATGCCAATTCTATGGCAACACAGTTATTTCGTGGCGATATTGAAAACTACTCGCAACCATCGTTCAAATGGTGGCAACAACGACGTGTTATCGCAACGCAAATTTATTATTAACACAACGCAGCTTAATTTGTTGCAATATTTAAATGTAATTGCAATCACAGTTTAATCGTGACCATAACACCAACCTGTCGCAACGAAGGTTAGGACTAACACAACCCAATAATTTAGATGCAATAAGTGCCACGTATCGCAACCATTAT
The DNA here is from genome assembly GCA_036346265.1 of Melocanna baccifera. Classification (NCBI taxonomy): domain Eukaryota; kingdom Viridiplantae; phylum Streptophyta; class Magnoliopsida; order Poales; family Poaceae; genus Melocanna; species Melocanna baccifera. Next base: position 17,190,777 of record CM070704.1, on the reverse strand, counting down.
AGTCCATGTTGCAATAGAGCCTCCTATTGCGACTAAATTTGTGGCGTTGCGAATACAAGTGGTTGGATTAGGGTAAAAACCTTGTAGTGGTTGGAGTACCCCGGTATCAGCCCTAGCCTGGTGGAGGCTAGAGGCTCCGCTCGTTCGTTGGAGTACCCCGGTATCAGCCCTAGCCCGGTGGAGGCTAGAGGCTCCGCTTGTCTATTTCTATGTCATTGTACTGACCGAAGTCTTGTGGAACATAATGCCTCCTGTCGGCCATCGTGGCCTAGGTCCAACGTCCGTGGATACCCCTGGCTCCACCGATCTGGGGCGCGCGAACCTTCACAGGTACTTTGCCAGCCTCCTATCACGTCACACGCACTAGAAGCCACGTAATGGGTGCAGGCTCAAAAGTAAGGGTGGTGACGGAAGTATCAGTGTCGGCTTTGAGCGATAGGAGTAACTCGTTACAACTGGGATGGAATTAACGTTTACGAGGATGTGACCAAGTAAAGGGCGGGTTCTTGGACCTCACCTCGCCCTTGGTACTGCTGCTGACAGGAAAGAACGGGAAATTTGCGCATAAGCTCGCACATTTCATAACCCATCATTTGATTTGTGACAACTATGAAAACAGTACTCTACACAATCATAGAACCTCATGTTATGCCTCCCACGAGGCAACGGTGCTGCGGCCCGACAACAGCCCTTCGCGAGACGGGAAGTTATCCCAGATTGCCGAAGAGGGAGTACGTCGGAGCATGGCACCGTGGAGGTGCTCAGGCGGGAGCCTGGGGTTCCGAACCATCGGGCCTTGGCCAAGAAGCCGAGGAACCACGGACGCTTGAGCTTATGCCTCGGCCTTCCCGCAGGCGGTCCTACCACATGCGAGTAAGGCGAAGCTGGCTTAATCTTAGGACCCATCTAGTGAAGAAGAGACATGGGATATTTGCTGGGAGGGTCCTCGAAAAAGCGTGCCCCCGAAGTGAGGGGCCAGGTCCTTCCCTTGGGATCGAGAAGCCTCCTGTTGAAGTATAAGTGAATTGCTCACTTGTCCGCCCTTGCTTGGGTCTTGACCGGGATAGGTTGGCGGGTGCATCGTGAGAGCACCAACCCTGCTTCACGTCGAACGAGGAAATCATCCTATCAATGGCCCGTCGGAGCTAGCCAGAGTTGGCTGCTAAACCAGAAGCGATACCTATGGGCAGCTCCAGAGCACGGAGCGGTGTTCAGTAGAAGGGTGGTGGGAGTGTCGAAACTTAGGGGTAACGAAGTCTAGAGTGATCACCTGTTCTTTTTAAAGAGAATCGGGGAGACAGGTTCCCACCAATCCCGCTCGTTACGTCCTCTCGCTATGCATCAGGAGCACATGACTACAGCGATTTGAAGGGGATACGCCCGAGGGACTCCGCCATTTACGCTCATTACGTCCTCTCGCTATGCGTTAGGAGCACGTGACTACAGTGATTTGAAGGGGATACACCCGTGGGACTCCGCCATTTACACTCATTATGTCTTGTCGCGTCGCTTTATGAGTGGATGACTCTACGATTACCCGAAAAAACTATATCCACGAGATCCCACCGATTACACGGTCAAGGTCAAGTTAGTGTACAGGCACGCACATGGAAAGGGCAGGAAGTTCACTCAGTTAGAGGGACTTGTCCCCAGTAAAAGGAAGCAATTACAACGACGAGCATTACAATATTCCAGCCCATTACATCCAAAAGGCTACGAGGGCCTGGTAATACTAGTGAAGCGTCTAGCGAAGTTAGGAGCTAGCCTTGGTGCCTGCCAGCTTGGTCCGCCCAAAAGCGCAACGATTCTTCAGCGAAGCCCCAGTGACGGAGTCAACGACGCACGAGGCGATCCGGGATAAGTAGATCGGTATCCATCACCTGCTGGATTCAAGCAGCTGATGGAAGTAAGCAAATGGTCCGAAGTCTTTGCGTCATATAAGGATAGTTATATCCAGCTGATAGGCCGTCACTTAAGCGGAGAGCGACGAGGGGGGGTTAGGTGTCACACCTGAGGGGCGACCTCAGGACTAGGACCACACTCCTCCCCCTCACCTCGACGGGGGACTTCGTCCAACCAAGTCCCGAGGTTGACGCTGGCGCCCAATGTGCGTCGCAGCGTGATCTTGGCGGCCGCTTCACCAATGAAGTCCCAGATACGGTGATGGAAGACCCGAGTAGACTTCCGAATGGCATGGAGGGCTCGTGACATTGCTCCTTCTCCTTCCAGAAGATCTAGGTTTGGGGACTCCAGCTCGGAGACATGGGGGCATCCATGGACGTGAAGCAAGCCGAGCAGTATCGAGGCCGTCACCCTGGAACAATGGTTACCAAAGGAATGAGCCGCGTTCAAGGCTAATGTTGAAGTTTCTTCGATCCTCCGAAAGCTGCTAGGAGCATCTTCGGGGCCATGAGTCCAGGGGGGACCTCGACGGCCAACTCCGTCAGCGTATGCTCTAGCGATTCCATAGACTTCCACGCTAACAGAGAAATATCCCCTAACTGGCATTCCATAGCCTGCTTCTTGGAGGCCAAGCGAGTCTTCTCTGACTCTAGTTCAAAAAGCTGCTGCAGCAGTCCTTGACGTTCCTCCGCTGCCACCTTCTGTAGTTGATCAATCTGGGACTTCGCTTCCGCAATGACTTTCTTGTATTCCACCTCGAGAAGCCTGATTCGGTCTTCTTTATCAGCGGCTGCCTTGGCCCATCGGTCTTTCTTCGACACTAACTCGGTAATTCGCTGAAGGAGCTCAGAGCTCTCCTCGGCAGCAGTGGCTGCAGTGGCCGCTGTGCCTCTGCGAGCTGATTCGGCGGAGGCTTCCGCTGCTGCCATCCTCTCGTAAAGGGAATCCCTCTCACGGTCTCGGGCGCTTCGGATTGTCCTCGAAAGAGCCAAAACCTGCACCAAGCGAAGACCTCGGGGTTCGATGTATCGGCGTCTACTCGAATTGAGGGAATACCTTCGTCTCAGCAGCTTCCAAGGCGTCCTCCAGCAAGCCCGTGTCGCAGGAAGCCAACACGCCCCGGTCCAATGTAGAGTCTGCCCAATCGGCCACCTGCTTCAACATTTGCTATGCATCGGAGCGCGTGACGAGGTCTGATAAGACTAAACGCGGAACCCCGGCGGCTAGCACCTCTCTCAGAGGGCCCGAATAGGCATCTATCTCAACCGCCTCGATGGGCTGAAGCTCACCTTCAACCAGAGGGGATGACGGGTGTCCTTGGGGCAGCTGATTCACTGGCACAAAGGCATCACCATAAAAGGGACCGGATGGCAGGGAAAAAGGAAATGGACGACCATCCTCATACCTTGGCCCGTGGCTCCCGGTAGACGCTCGTCGACGCTCCCTTCGACTATGGGTGCCGAAGAGGGGCCTTCCAGGTCCGGAGGAGGCGCCTGAAGCTCCCCGCCCATTTCTGAGATGCTGGTTGTCTTCTCCGCCCCTGAAATAGCATCGCTTGTTTCGACTAGTGAGGCTTTGATGCTCCTCTCGGCTCCAAGAACGGGAGGATCCGCATCGGAGTCCGAGCTCTCATAGAACGATGTCGGAGCCACACGGAAGCCTATGTTCCCGACCGTTGGCGAAGACAAAACTACAGGAGGGATGGCCCCTTAGTCGGGGTCGCCACTCCTTGCTCGCCGATGGGGGTGGGGGATCGCAATCGGGCGCACTTGGCCGGTGGCAGTGTGGAGGGGGAAGAAGATCCTTCGGAGTCCCCTTGTGGGTCGAGGGGCGCATCTCCCCCCTCGTCGAGGTTCGAGTAGGCACGATCTTCGGAGGTACCCCCTGTCGAGACAGTCCTGCCCATCTCCATTTCTCCGGACGGGATCTGATGGGGGGAGTCTGGAAAGGCTTCTGCGGCAGAAACCGAGGGGCGAGAGGTCGAGGCCCCCGTGGTTCCCCTTTTCTTACCAGTGCGCTTCTTTAGAGAATGGGGGATTGGGCGTTTGGGCACTGGGAGTTGGAGTGCTTTGCACACCCAATTGACACGTCGGTGGCCTCGCGTCACGGATTCCCGCAAGCCATGTTCTTTCGATACATAGGGGCCAAGAAAAGCTACAGCAGCCACTTCGGCGTTTCGTAGAGTCATCCCTACAAGATCCCAGTAAGGACGGCGACAATGAGGGTTATGCTGATGAGCCCGCAAGAAAAAAGAACTTACGGAAATTTTCCGGGGGAAGCAAAGAGGGGACTGAAGGTCGAAGCCCGTCGTCACGAATACTCCCCAATTGAATGGTCCATTGTCGATCTAGCAAAGACACCCCGTACATCAGGAACTCCTCTGCCAGATCCCGCATATTAAACCGGAGTGTCATTCCAGCCAATTTATGCGCCCTCGCTTCGTCATCGCGGTCGAGGGACACCACCGGCGAGGTAATGAAGTCCAACCTTCCGCCTGCCCACTTCAACGCGCTGGTATCCTCCACGCGGTGGTAAAACCACCGGCGGGCCCAGCGCGACTCCCATTTTCCCTTCGTCGCATTTGACGGAAACAACCTTGTACATTGGGAGCGCAAGACGAAGTTGACACTGCCGAGGTTAGCATATTCGCCCTCCGCAAGCTCCTTAGGCTGGTAACGGGCGTCGTGCAGGAAGCAAAAGAGGGAGGTACTTAGCGAAGCTCCTCCTGCCCGGCTCGCCCAACAGAAAACGGCCAAGCAGGCGATGGCATTCAGAGTTAATTGAGTCAACTCCAGTTCGTATTTTTGGAGCACCCCAGCTACGAATCTTGACGGAGGAAGCCTCAAGCCGACATCGAAGTAGGCGATGAATGCCACCAATTCTGACCCCATGGGATGAGGCTCCTCCTCGTCAAGAGCTGGAAGCCGGACCTCCCCCCTGCTCGATATCTTGCCGCTACGCACCAAGTCACCTATCATTTCTTCGGTGGACAAGCTCGTCCCCAACCTGTTGCTGTACTGTCCTCCCTCCTTTTTATCGGAACGCCAGCGCCTGCCGGCAGTGGAGGTCTTCCGGGCAACGAGCTTGACTTCCATCTCCACGGGACGGCGAGCGCGCAGCATCTCAAGGACTAGGGAGGACGAGAATACTGGAGAGTGAGAACGGACGAGAAGGAGAACACGAGAAGTCCAAGACAGAGGGAGGTTTGGGTGGAGAAGATCTCCTCACAGGTGAATCAGCTCGCAATTTATAGATTGGGCGCAACGACTGCAGCCCGACGTTTCGAATACCTTCTCGAGTGGCCTGCCGGCAGTTCTCGGGATGACCGTTCGTGTACCTGGTGAAGTGAAACGGCGGAAGCAGCGCTGGCACCGATTACCGAGCGCCGCGTATCAAGGGCTGCGGGAAGTCCTCAGGATCCTGCGTAACCATGTCGCGGCGTCGGTTGAACCGGTCAACAAGTGCAATACACGCAACCCCTCAAAGCCTCTCTCCATAGTAGGCGCTGCGACCGATACGTCCCCATCATCTGACGACGCGTGCCTGAGGCAGTGATACCCATAGCGGCAGGCGGGAGATGGGACCGGCTCCTAGGTGTACTTTGGCCTATGCGCTTCAAGTACCACGATGGACCGAAGGATTCACTTACCCACAAGATATGAAGACTGTGCCTTCGAATGCGGTCGGCGAAGGCCGTTAACTTCGCTATGGAGAAGCCTTCGGAGAAGCCATCAACCGTTCCAAGTGTTCGAGCATCCATTTTGGCGTACACTGGACTAATCAGACGGAGGAGACCAGACGAATCGAAGACACAGCATCAGCCTACCTGTTACGGAGCCTTCTACTGTGAGAGGCTACTGTTGTGGGGCTGATCTCCACCTTCTCCTTTTTAGTCCAGTGTGCCCATTGTAGCTAGAAAGTAGGGGTTTTGGTGTGAGTCATAGGGTTAGGTGGTATTGTAATTATTGATCCCTGTCAAATCAGTCAGAACCCAAGGGGCACGTATCCAAAAAAAAAGAGAGGGACACGTTATCCCTTGAGGACGGCTCTATGCATACTTGTATAAAATGCCCCCTGGACCGACAAGAAAGGGGGGAATTTCTCACCTTGGCTGTTTGGTCAGTAACCAGAACAGATTGCTGTTTGGTCAGTAACCACAACAGCTATAGAAGCTATGAAGCAAGAGGACAAAAGACTTCACTAAAAAATGAAGAAACTTTGTTCCATGGAGGCCGAAAACAATTTTTGTCGATTTACCAAGGAAACTCACAGAGGTGGCAAAACAAGACCAACAAGTACTTCTCTGATAGCAAACTTGATTTTTGAAATTTCAACACATACTTGCGGAGAAACGGTATACTATTGGTCTCACAAGAACTGTTGACCAAAAACAAAAAACTGCGGCCAGAAATAAACTGAACACAGACTTGAAAAGTAAGAACTAAAACCCTGAAAGGTGCAAAAAAAGATAGAACACAGATGGCTGTTTTTACTGTCCGAAAACTAGGGAATTTAGTTGTGTTTAACAGGCTGAAAGTAGTACATGCTGCAGGCTTCAAACCGAGCAAAAAACGGCTGCCCAAACACCAGCAAATACAGCACATGAACAGCCAACCAAACCAACTAAAGCAGCCTGGAAAGAGAGAACTTTTGCTGCCATAAACCTGAAAAGAACGAGACCAAAACTGCAGTTCAGAGAGCAGCAGACCAATCTGAAAAAGTGGGCAGCCAGGAAACCTGAAAATAGACTGAAATAGGGACTGCTTTTGACTGCTGAAAACTGAATCTTGCGCAGAAACAATAAAGGATTGAGAGCCCCTAGAATTTGCGGAAGAACAGCTAGGTAGAAAACAAACTACTGCAGATTCTGAAAACAGCAAACTGCAGCACCTATAGACCAAAAAACTGCACTCTGAAAAAAATAAAAACCTGCACACAAACCAGCAGCAAGTGCAGCACACCTGGCCGAAAGAATGATGCAGGAAACAGCTAATGAAAGAGGTGAGAGCTGCTGCTCAAAAGCAGATATTAGGCCAACCGAAAACTGAGAAAATGGAGAACCTTCCACTATCTTTACTTGCTGGAATAGCAGGCAGTAGACAGAGCAGAGGACTGCACAAAGAAAACCGAAACTGCAAAGAAAATGATGAACTGCTGCTGTTTTTCTCAGGCCAAGAGAGCAAAAATTCTAGAGAAAGAAGTTTCTTAGACCTTTGCTCTTAGGATTTTCATGTTTAATCTCGGGCAAGCTAGCCAACAGGCCTTGAGAAGATAGCCTGTTCAGATCAACATCTAGGACAAAACAAAAAGACTAGCAAAACAGACATTAACCATCAAACGAGGACTAAAAAAGATCGAGACAAACAAGAAAAACATAATCACAATAACACAAGAAGGAGACCTCATAACATAGAAGAAGAGACATGAATGATTAGATAAAGAGTTTGTTTACACCCATCTCTCTCTCTCTCTCACACACTCAAGAACACAAACTCACACACTCATGGAGAGAATTAGAAAACCCTAATTTTCACACCGCTCTCTCCACTAGAGAGCACCCTCTATTTATAGCCTCCACTAATGGGTTTACAACCCACTTTACCTATTAGCTCTCAACAACTCATAGCACTTTATCCATTATCCCCTAACTAAATCCACTTCTTTTTGTGCAGCCCTGCGAATTCACCAAAACGCTACTCCTGCACCTTTCGGGAAGCTTCCTCATTCCTTGTCATCCAAGCTTCGCAACCACTTCGAGTCCTCGCCGTCTTCGACATATCCCGACCGCTCCGACCTCAACACTGCCTGTGCCTAGTTCGGTCACCACGTGTCTCGCCACGACTCCGTCTCAAAGTCCTGCAACCATCACAGACAAGAAAACACATTACATAGCACCGCACAAAATATTATAATCAAACATTCGCATCAGTAGATAGCACAAAATGCCTGACACAAACTCAAACTTTCTAGAGTACGAGTCAAATACTCATCACACACACGGGGTTACCTCCACATGGTCTCACAATCTCCCACTTGATGAGTATATTGACAAACACAGAAAAAACATAAATTTGAGTTTGTGTAAAGAGTCAGAAACGGTCTAAAATAGGAACAAGGAAACTCAAGACCATGTTGACAAAAGAGAAAACTGGAGCAGAAACTGAAAGTGCAAATTTTTTTGCAAAGCTCCAGAAGGTTTTTTCTCTAAACTTCTCCCCTTTTTGGCAATAAAATCATCAAGATGCACGAGAGAGAATGAAATTACTGTGTGTTATTTATGTTAAACATTCAGAGCTATGAAGATTATCCTAAATGACTTTTTGAGTATTACACCAAGCCATAACTCATAAGAATGCTATCAAGATCATGACGATTTATGCATAGATAAGCTAAACCAAATAAGCCATAATTTGAAATTTACTCAATTTTCTTATCATGTCAAGTCGACAAGGATTATAGTCTAGCTAAAGGTATCCAAGGATGATGCAAGCCATGTCAATTAATCTAAGTAGAACCAAGAAGCTAGTATTGAGCCAGTTTAATTAGAGTGCTACAAGTTCAAGAATGAATCATTTGTTCAAGTAATTGGTCTTTTTGTAAATAAGCAAAATTTAGCACACTTGACATTTTCTGAAAATCATTTTTGGCTTTATCTTAGCAAAGCAAGTCCTGGACTAGGAGCCATCCACAACTACCTCTTACGCTTCAACCATTTTCACAGATTTTGAATTTCTTAGCCACGTGCTAGATCTCAAGTCTTATGTGACCAACCCAAACAATAAGCTTAAGGAAGTGATCTTGGTCATCCAAGACTCCCATTGAGCTCATGCCTAGTGCAATGACAAATAGTCTCATGAGATCAGTTGGTGAGATCAGTTTTTTCGCACAAAAGAGATCATTTTGCTTTTGTTGAATATAGTTTTAGACCAAGGAGTTAATGATAATTCATGCTTCATAAAGGAACTAGCATAGCTCAATCTAAAACTCAATAGAGATTCAAGACTCAACTCAGCCTATTTGACATGACATGAATCATAAAGAGATAACTAAAGACAGACTAGTTTCAAGAGCTAACATGACATGATTTAAGTTGTGCATTTTTAATCAACTTATCATGGCAAAGACTAGACTATACATATAAAGTCATAATAAATTTAGCAATTTAGCATATATTATAGCAAGGTGTAAAGCAGTTGAATCATGTCATAACAGGATAATAATCAAGGCTCCATGTAGTTATATTACAATGCAGAATGTTCAAATGCAAGAAAGTCCAGCTTCCCCTCAACATGAGATGCACTTTTAGTTCAAGTTGAGTTATGTCAATATTAAGATCTAGAAGCTTCCAAATGAACTCTTACTAAACCAAAGGAATAAAAACGAGAAGCTGGTAAGAGAAACAGAAAAGGCAGTCCTTAAAGCATAGATAAGATATAGAGGATACTATGGCTCAGACTGATTCTCATCTACCCCATATGACTCTAGGATTATCAACTGGTCTTCTAACACACTAAGGAGTAAACACGTTCTATGTCTACCCAAGGGTGGCCCAACCCTTGCTAGACCTATAAGAAGTGAGTGAACTCAACCTAGTGAGAAGTGAGACAGCTAATAAGCAGCATCCTAGAATCAAAAGATGAGAGGAAGAAATCTAAGCTACTAGACAAGAGAACCACTCTAATCTATGCTAGAAGGACTAACCCAAATGCACCCTTATGCAGAAGCATATAAATATGGTAAAGCATAAAGCACAATGCTCCCCGTCACAATAATCCATACGGACAGACCATCCCAAGCTCTCCCCGCAAGGCTGAAAACCTAGAACTATCCAAAGGCTTGGTAAAGATATCAGCCAACTGGTGGTCACTCTCTACAAACAAGAGCACTATATCACCCTTCTCCACATGGTCTCTAAGGAAGTGATATCTGATATCAATGTGCTTGGTCCGAGAGTGCTGCACTGGGTTCTTAGCAATGTTAATAGCAGAAGTGTTATCACAAAAGAGTGTAACACTGTCTATGGCTAACCCAAAGTCCCGCAAGGTCGAGACCATCCAAAGTACTTGACTGCAGCAGCTGGCGGCAGCAACGTACTTGACCTCTGCGGTGGACTGTGCAACACCGGATTGCTTCCTAGAAGACCAAGAAACAAGAGAAGTGTCAATGAATTGGCAGGTGCCAAAAGTGCTCTTCCTGTCTATCCTACAGCCAGCAAAGTCTGCATCGGAGTAGGCTTTGAGGGAAAGACAAGAAGATGAAGAGTACCAGATACCATAGTGTATGGTAGCTCGAAGTTACCGAAAGATGCGTTTCACCGCCTGACGGTGAGATACGCGAGGAGAAGCCTGAAATCGAGCACACAGACACACAGAGAAGTGTATGTCCAGTCTCGAGGTAGTGAGGTACAAGAGGGAGCCAATCATGCTTCTGTACTCTTTTTGATCAACTGGCTCGCCATCCTCATCTGGATCGAGTAAAGCTGATGATGCCATTGGAGTTGATACTGGCTTGCCATCACTCATGTCAAAGCGCCTCAGAATGTCTCGAGTGTACTTGTCCTGATGCAAGAAGGTACCCTCCCTAGTTTGCTTGATCTGGAATCCAAGGAAGAAGCTCAACTTGCCCATCATGCTCATCTCAAACTCTATACTCATGACATCAGAGAACTGGGAAACAAGAGCATGAGAGAAACCGCCAAAGATGATGTCATCCACATAAATCTGGATGAGTAGAAAGTCATTGCCATGCCCGTGAATGAACAAGGTCTTGTCTACCTTACCCATCTCAAACCTATGACTCAACAGATAGGACTTAAGCATCTCATACCAAGCTCTAGGGGCTTGCTTAAGTCCATACAGGGCTATGGAAAACTTGTAGACATGGTTTGGATATTTGGAGTTCTTGAAACCTGGAGGCTGCCTAACATAGACCTCTTCCTCAATATACCTGTTGAGGAAGGCACTCTTAACATTCATCTGGTAAAGCTTGAAGCCCTTAGATGCCGCGAAAGCAAGTAAGATCCTAATGGCTTCTAGCCTAGCTACAGGGGTAAAGGTCTTCTCAAAATGTAGGCCTTCAACATGAGAGAAACCCTGAGCTACCAATCTAGCCTTGTTTTGAATGACTACCCCAACCTCACTCTGCTTATTTTTGAACACCTACTTGGTACCAATGACATTATGACCTCTAGGGGACTCAACAAGCGACCAGACCTTGTCCCTCTCAAAGTTTTCTAACTCCTCATGCATGGCATTGACACAAGACTCATCAGAAAGAGCATGACTGACATCCTTGGGCTCAAAAGAGGCAACAAAGGCAGAGTGGAGACAGAAGTGAGACAAGCCAGATTTTGAGTGTGTGACACGCTCAATGAGATCTCCAATTATCTACTCTGAAGGATAATGTTCTTGGATTTTTTGGAGAGGTCCTTGATGAGAAAAAGGAGAAGTGGCCTCTACCTCGTGAGCTGACGAGGTAGATACAGAGCCACTAGCTCCAGAAGATGTGGAAGGGATGGGCTGATCTCCTTGAGGTGCGGTGGAAGAAGTAGGCACCTCAAGGGGAGGAAAAACTGGATCAGGTAGACAACCATCATCTTCATCCTCCTTATCATCCACAAAGATGGGCTCATACTGCTCTACTGAACCTGAGATATCGGGCCTAGTCCCCGGATTGGCCTCATCGAAGGTCACCTCGCAGGTCTCTACCAATTTGCTAGACTCGTAGTTCTAGACCCTATACGCCCGCGACGAAGTCGAGTAACCCAGAAAAATCCCATCACAAGATCGTGAGTCGAACTTATCTAGGTTTTCAAACTTCAGAATAAAACACTTGCAACCAAACACACAAAAATGAGAGACACTGGGCTTTCGCCCGTATCTCAACTCACAAGAGGTGCGATGCAAGTATGCCTTTAGAAAAACTCTGTTTGAAACATGGCACACGGTGGCTATCGCCTCAGCCCAAAACTTCTTAGGTCTAGAGTATTCATTGAGCATCGTCCTGGTCATCTCGACCAAGGTACGGTTCTTCCTCTCCACAACGCTATCTTGCTGGGAGACGTACGGAGAAGAGAACTGGTGCTCTACACCTATCTCACCGCAAAACCTCTCAAACTAGGAATTCTTGAACTCCGTGCCATTGTCACTGCGGATCGCTCGTAAGGCACCCGGGAGCTCAACAGAAAGCCTACTAAAAAGACCCCGAAAGTGGGTAAATATCTCATCCTTCGAGGCTAAGAAAAACACCCAAGAGTACCTCGAGAAGTCGTCGACCATGACAAGAACATACTGTTACGAAACCTGATGGTTTAGGGTTATGGGCAAATACCTAAACTACCCTTCATCTATTCTCCTTTATATATGAGGGCTTTGAGCCATTGTAAGTGTACAATCAATGATCAATAAAGACTACAATTGAGCTCTCTATTTCTGGTATTCTTGTGTGTGATTATTGGATTGCTTGCGGAGATCATTTTGTATATTGCATTACCGTTCGTCGATCAACATTATTTCTCAACACGTTATCAGCACGAAGTCTCTACAAGGTGTATGGTATGCGATCTCTTATACGCACTGTCCAAGTTCTCAACCTATATTGATTCCTAAATTACATAGCAACTTGGTACATAGATCGATCTGGTATTTGCTACTATCTATTCTAGATTGTTTTGGCAAGATAGATTATAATCGATTTGATCGATGCCCTGACCATCTAAAAACATGCAACCAAATTCACTCACAAGCCCGGCAATATGCTATCACCGGCTACCGCTGCCGGAGATCTTCCTGGTGCTGCCATGCTCGGCTTCTCCATACGCCAAACAATCCATGCCTGAGGCCGCCCCGCTGCCGACCTCAGCCTCCGCGCATCCGAGGCCCGCCTGCCGTTGCTTGACACCAAACCCGGCGCCGTCGCATAGCGCCCGAAGAGCACCAGGATCCCGCTGCCGCGCGCTCACCTGTCGACATCGGCCGCCGTGCCCTATGGCCCAAGGCAGAGCGGCCCAAGGCGCGGGGAGGCGTGAGGCTGCCAACCGCCGCCCGCGCGCTCACCTGTCAACCTCGGCCATAGTGCCCTATGGCCCAAGGCGGAGCGCCCAAGGTGTGGGGAGGCGTGAGGCCGCCAGTCACTACCACAACCCAGCCCCTGCGCATCCGGCCGTCACCGCCGCTGCCTGGCCCTTGCGCGCCCGGCCGCTGGCCCTTGCGCATCCGGCTGCCGCCGCCGTTGCCCAGCCTCTTTGCGCCTAACCGTCGCCCAGCCCGAAGCCGACCGGCACCACCTCCGGACCCCATGTCTGACCACCCTTTGCTATGCCGCCACCTGCTCACCGGTCGTGGACACTCAGAGCGGCAGCTGCGGCAGGAAGAGGCAGGGCAGCAGATACGGCAGCGGGAGACGGGGCGGCGGATGCGGGCCGGACCTCGCCGCCGCATGGAACCGCCGGAGTGGGGAAGCGGGGCGGCGCCCTCGGCGCGGGAAGGCGAAGCAGTGCCGCAACCGGGGGAGGTGGGGCCCACTTGCGACCGAGAAGAACGGGGGAGGCGAAGCCCAGTCGTAGTAGCCAGTCAGATATGAAAAAGTGGCTGCCACTAGGGAAGCTCCTGGCCACTCCTTTTGGTGGAAGGGATAAGGCAAATCCGACTTTTGCATAAAGGCCCTCGGGCTCCTCTAAAATATAGTTATGCGATGACACTTTACAAGTTAGCTCCCGGATTTCGGTTCAATTAAATTGAACATAATAAAACCGAACATACATGTGCTCCTACTGTTTATTACAATTATAATTCGGTCCAGTAGATTGGTTTTTATTTCATATGTTTTAATTTCTAAATTATTTTAATTTCTTTATGATCTAGATGACATGTGGCATTATTGTTCTATTTTCTGGAATAATGTAATTGGCTTGTGGTATTATTGTTATATGTTTTCTAGATTTATTTTATTCAGCATGTTGTTTCTGCTTATTTAGTAATTCTGAAAATTGCTTATTAATTAGCAGAAATTCATTAACAATTGCTAGAAAATTTTAGAAAATCCAAGAAAATCTTAAAACTTGGTTTTTAGGTATATGAGCTTCCGTGAATTTGTGAAACATTAGACTTAGTACACATTGGAAGCATCATATTTCTTTTATGGTTTATTTCCTAGCATTGTGTGTTTGGGGATTTATTTAATGGGTTAGTAATTTCTGAAAATTGCTTAAATGCCCTAATAATTATCAGAAAATCCCATAAGTTGCTAGGAAAATCTGGGAAATGGTACTTTATCTACTGAATAGATACAAGCAAATCTTTATTATTTTGCACTCATTTCATGCACTTGAGATTATCTACCAGAAGTAAGTATGTATAAAACTGCATGAATATTGTACGACATTGGACATCACTAAGTGGATATTTGCACGCCCCGAATGGCTGGAAATTGTATCACCTAGGCTTATTTAATCAGCATATTGTTATACCACTGTTAAGCTTGAAGCTGGCAGAGTTATACCCTTTTACTACTAAAAGGTAAAAACTTTGTGGTTGGTGAGGTATCACCTCTACTCTACCCTGAAGTGTACTGATGGCCTTATAGGCACTTTGCCAGGACCAATTGCTGTCTCTTGGACTAGAAGTCCACACGGGAGTATTACTCTGTCTTGCACCACACAGTCTCTGGACAAAGTTTAGGTAACCCATATTTTACCAATAGATTGGTGCATTCATAAGCAAAAATATGCCTATGGTGAACAATATGGAGACCAGTAGTATTCTCCCAGTTATCCCTTAGCCTTATTTAGATGTCAATTTCATATATGAGTAGCATCGATTGTACAATATAGCTCCTGTTGAGTTTGATCTTGCTCATGAAGAGCACCTCTTATCTTTTGCTAAAATTATGCATTAACTAATTATTTTCCCAGATACCATAAATTTTTAGTCTAAATTGTTCTGTTAAAGCCTTACCCCTGCTGAGTAGTTGCTTAATAGAACACATTGCCAAGCAGCATTATCTTACCTGAAGTAAAGATTAATTAATCCTGCATGGAATAACATTTGTAAATATTATGCCTGACATTTCAAAGGAATGATATGCCTTAGTTCATTATTGCCCAGATGGCAATAGGAAATGTGTCCCTCTTCAAGACACAAGGAATATAGTCAAATGTTAAAACCCAGAAGGATCACCTCGACTAGACGACGATATAAACCCCAAAGACTAGAAGTCCATATACAACCCCCATATTCTATTTTACAAAGTGTGCGTTGGTTTCACACCAATAAAATTATACTCTTGAAGTAGTATAATAATAACTTATTGCTAAAACTCCAAATCAATTCAAAACAAATGCTAGAAGCATGCGTTTTTATTTGGAGTTTTATGATTGGTGTGATAAGGGGGAGGAATTTGGGGTGTATGAGGAATATTGGAACCTCCGAGGCATATCCTAGGTCAAATACAGAAGCGAATAAGCCTGAAGCTGTAAATTTGAGAGATAATTAAACCTACTATCCACTGTTGGTAAAGCATTGTAACCCTCGAAGGGTAATTGATTTGTCTCCAGTAATCTAGTTGCCAGTATGCAACCACATACATGAGTATTATATGGTAGCATGAAGCTACCGCACATATACCACTGGAAACTATAATCATTTGCCTGAAGCAAATATAACTCTCAAATACTAGATGACCTATTGGATGATAATGATCCTGAATGATCAACATATACTACATTCATTTGACGTTATAAACTATAACAGGCATATAAATTATCTTCCAAATTAATCACATATATTCTTGAAGAATAATTATTCCATCTGGGAGGTTAAACTAGAAGTATATTCCAGCAGAATATATATAAATATATTCCATGTAGATTAATTGTCAGGCATGTTTATGTTATAGTGTTATATTAATACCTTTGCTAACATCCTGAAAATGTACTTTATGCTGTCAAAGCATAATACATGTTGCACTAACACAAAATCTGAAGTTTTATGCAATCTAAATTTGAAGTCAGAAGTATGAGAAATTAGATCATAATATTGGGCAATATATAAGAAGCTAGAATATTTCTGCTACCGCAGATCAATAACCCAACAGATATTTGGAATAATCTACTCGAAGTAGAGATGCGCAGTTATCCATACCACTGCATTAATAAATATCTAGCTCACTGCATTAAGAAAGGAACCCCAATCAAGGATTAGTGCGTATTACAAGAACCAATCATTTCCCATATGATATCACCACCACAGCATACCGAGGGGATTTTAAAGTATGCTATTAAGCAAGATCACATCTCGGCATTAGGGGGAGAGTAATGCCCAAAATATTTGAATGCCGAGATATTTCCTGAAGAAATATCTTTACTATATGGTTCATGCACTAACTAAGCTAAATATAAATTTAGCCAATCGATACCCTTGTACGCTAGAAGCGGGGAGACTGCCAGATTTTCTTTTATCATTGCATGAAGGAGTTACATAGTATTTACCTGAAGTAAATATGTCGCTAAGTTTGGAATACCTCGGGTTGAATAGTATTTCCATCTTTGCGAAATTGACTTATTGGTCAGTGACCTAAACTCTATGGGGACACGTGTGGATCTAAGGTCTGGTGACACTAGTCAAAATAATTGTTAAATACTCCTTGAATACTTCAGAAGAAAATTCACCCTGAAGGTGAAATACCTCCTGAAGAGGCTCATCCTGAAGATAAAAACCCCAGCAATAAAGCGCGCACATATTATACTACCGGGGAACACGAAACTACCAAAAGACTTTCGTTTTGGGAAATGACGAAGTTTTGGTTAATATTGAAAGACACTTAATTATAAGGATATTCAGAGAAGAGTTGTCGACAACTAGTTTGCCTCTAAAAATTGCTAAGGGTTTCTCGTATGAGAACATAAATCCGGAATCAAAGTCCATGGCTGAACACCTAAAGTGTTTTTATCAGGTCGAAAGGAAAGAAAGCAATTGAGGCCGAACCATAATCGCAAATGAAAGTTTTGGCACCTATTCGTCCAGACTTGATGGGTCATTATGAAATAATGAGGTGGTGAAAGCGATGGTTCAAAGATCCTTGTAGATATCTATATTCTCCTGTTATGAATGAAATAATGTTCCGTTATATAATAACTCTGGCAGATGATATGAATGAGATATGCAGTTATCGGATTCTGAAAATCCTTGATGGGATCCCTGAAGGAACCTAAAGCTCAATCCCTGAAGGACTTGGTGTTTTAATAAGATAGCAAATTACAACATGTATACATATGTATACAAAACTCATACCTGATAAACTCTTACTTAAAGAAAGAGTATCTCCTAGAAGATAGTATTTCCCTGAAGTGAAATCACCAGTTGATCGAAAATACATCAACGACTATGCGATCCCTAGAAGCGGATAAGAACCCATCCAAGACTTGAGAAAATAAAATGAGAAAGCTAAGAACCAGAAATTTGTCATATAAGCATATATAAAGTGCATTTCCTATCAGAAGCTGATGAAGTGGCAATGTCTTCTATTACCACGAAAGTATCACATGTCTGGTGGTGATGGCAAATTTATTAATCCCCTAAGTGCCAAAATTAAGACTGGTTACATTGACTCTATGGTAGTATGACCATGCTATGAGTTCCATAGAACAGACGTTTGGTCATATGGTACTACTCAGAGATGGTTGCTAAATATTAAAGAACCTGAAAGGTCTTACTAAGTCACATCCTGAAGAAATGTGACATTATAATTCATTAACCCCTATATCTTGATTAAGATAAATATACTGGCCTACATTCATTTATTAAAATGTGTTAAAGGCAGTGGAACAATAAGACTTCACCAGAAGTGGTCTTCAGGGGGAGCATATGCCAAACTTTATAATTATACATGAGATTTAGAAAATCTTGGCTTTAGTCAAACCCAGAAGGTATTGACTTGACGATCACGACCTTGAAGTTTTTACCACCTATCGATATAAGTCCAATCGATAAATATGATAAAGGTCTTCAAGATCATAATATATCCTGAAGATAGTTTATAAATCCTGAAGATAAGTATTGCAAATTCTGAAGATAAGCGTTGTACTCTTTTCCCTTAGTAAGTTTTTCCCATTGGGTTTTCTTGCTTGAAGGGTTTTTAATAAGACAACAACTGCAATAGAATTTTAACGTGTGCTATGTACTCTTTTCTCCATTCCTTTTTTTCTCACTGGGTTTTTGGAAGGAGTTTTTAATGAGACATATGCATATCGTGCTTGGCTTAAGTGAATGATTAGCCATATCTAGAAGTTATGTGGCACAAACATCGTTGATGAACCCCATCATTATCTATAAAGATAATGCAACTTATGTGGTATAGATGCAAATGGGCTATATTAAGAGTAATATCCCGAAGTATGTTACTCCTAAATTATTTTATTCTCACGAGCTCCAGAGGAACGAAGAGAAAAGATACTGAAGGTAAGTCTTGTGATAATTCGACATATTTATTCACAAAATCTCTCACAGTTTCTAGCTTCCAGAAGTGCATTCGATGCATTGGTATAAGACGACTTAGAGAGTTACAAGGTTCAGGGAGAGCGAATCCCTGAACCATAGCCCATATGTAAAACCAGAAGACTTACATGATCCTGAAGATCTAAATGTTGCACTCTTTTTCCCTTTGTGAGTTTTTCCTGAAGTTTTCTCACGCAAGGTTTTTAATGAGGCAACAGGTGCCATAAGTAACGGATGCGATGTACTCTTTTCTCCATCCCTTTTTTCCCATTGGGTTTTTGGGAGGAGTTTTTGATGAGGCATGTGCATACCGCGGTATTCGCCCAAGGGGGAGTGTTACGAAACCTGATGGTTTAGGGTTATGGGTAAATACCTAAACTACCCTTCGTCTATTCTCCTTTATATGTGAGGGCTTTTAGCCATTGTAAGTGTACAATCAATGATCAATAAAGACTACAATTGAGCTCTCTATTTCTGGTATTCTTGTGTGTGATTATTGGATTGCTTGTGGGGATCATTTTGTATATTGCATTACCGTTCGTCGATCAACATTATTTCTCAACACATACCACTTCCCTCCTGCTGACTGCACTCTAGCTGGTCCAACTGTGTCCATGTGGAGCAGCTGTCCCGGTGCATCGGTCATAGTCACTGTGACCGGAGGATGAGAAACGGCAACCATCTTGCGGTGCCGGCAAGGAGCGCAAATTAGATCTTTGACCATCTTGAGTTTAGGCAGAACACGAATGAAATCGTGGCCGCTAACTCGGGTCAAATGGTCAAAACCAATATGACCAAGTCTCCTATGCTAGAAAGTGAGGTCACGAGACTCTGAAGCAACTAAATACCTAAGAGGATCACCAGAAGACTCAACAAAATCAGCACGAAAGATCCTCCCATATCTAGAAATCCTGCAAACCAGACTCCTCGAAGAATTAAGAATTTTGCAAGCATTTTTCTTAAAGCTTACCTCGAAATCGTCATTGGTAAGTTAGGAAACCAAAAGCAAATTGTATTGCAGCTTACTCACTAAAGCAACATCTTTTAAAATAAAAGAATCATTAACACGCACAGTACCTTTAGCGATGACGCGTCCAGAGGATTCGTCTCCAAAGGTGATCATCTCATCACTTGGAGCTTGGGCTAAGGAAGAGAACCAATGGGAGTCTCCGGTCATGTGTCAAGAACAGCCGGAGTCAACAAGCTAAACCTCTCCCTTCCCTGCCCGACGAACCTGAGTCAACAAGAGAGAGATGGCTTAGTACTGGGATAAATCAAAAGCGATTTTGGCATCCAATACTGAGTCACACGACGAGCAGAAGAAGTAGTCAGACACGACTGACCTCTAACTACTCTACGCTCTCCGTCGCTCAAAAAGCCAAAAGGTCTATGAGTAGACCTAAATCTGTTGTTGGACTTGACAGCTATGGAAGAGCGAGTCGAAGCATCAGCAGCATGCTAATCTTGCCGCGGGTAGCTATCTCGATGGGGGAAATGAGATCTACCCTCAGGACGGCGAATATCACGAACTGAGGCAAATCGAGGACGAAAATCAGAAAAACCAGAAAAGCCAAGTCCTCGAGTCTGCCTAAACACTTCAAAGTGATCAACTCTAGACCTCGTGTTGGTCTTAGATGCACTCAAGGTCTGGGCTTGACCCTGAATATGCCTAAGAGCATGAACACGGTCTCTCGATCAAGTGTCTATCCTTCTGACAGAAAGTACAATGATACTTCACCTTCTGAAAGGTACAAGTAGCATGATGAGGCTTTGCCTTCTGAGAGGTCGAAGCAACAGGTGAGACCACCTTACTGTTAGAAATCCCTTGGACAATGCCCACAGATTTGAACTCAACCTTTTTAGTTCTAGGCTTGACCTCGATCACACCTGCTGCTATGGGTCTAAGAACAGCAGGTGGATGCTTCCTAACATCCTCAAAAAAAATCATATCCTAGACCTTGATTGAATTTACAAATCTTGGACTGGTCTAGAATAAGATTTAGCTTCTTCTTGCCTCCAACAAATCTCTCAAGAGTATTCATAAGATACTGACACTCTCGAAAGAGAGAGATGCAAGAAGAGCAAGGGGAAGAGGGGACAGTAGAAGGTAAGGGTGAAGAAGAAGAACCAACAGCAGATGAAGGAATGGCATGTGCACGCACAGCCGCCTCAACTTTGAGGTCTTCGAAAGGAACAGGAGGGATAGTCCTACTTCTAGTTGTTTGGTTCTCGAGCCTAAGCGTCTCTACCACTTCCTTAGACTTCTCCCCCTACCAAAGCACTCACAACACAATTTGATTGTGGCTTTTCTAGAAGGTCCTTAGTTAGCTTCACACATTTTTCATCTAATGTAATTAAATCAGATTTTAGTTTTTCACAATTATTGCATAGTGAGCTAACAGGGTCCTTAGAAGCATATTGAGCCAATTTGTTGTTGTGATCAATCATTTCTTAAAACACATGACGACACATAGTGATGGGCTAGCTGACGTGGCGGTGATGTGGTAGCTGACGTGTGCGCTAGGGCTCATGTGGCTAACAAGTGTACCCTAGGGATAACATGGCATGATGATGTCGACTGACATGTGGATCCTTATGTGGGACCTGGGACGGCTCAGGAGCTGATGTGGCACACATGTGTCATAACACATGGCGACACATGGCATCTAGGGCTTGCGTGGCAGCTGAGGTAGCAAGGTTGACTCAATGAGTCTACACAACAGTGCTAGCTGGTAGGTGGGGTCTGGCTACCTGTGGCTTGGCGCATGTAGACTGCATTCATGGAGAAGGAGAATGGTCATGAGGCGCGAGTGCGGGATGATGTTGGCAGATCCGATGGCAAGACGAGAATCACGTGGCCGAATCCTGACCATTGGCTTAGATTGAAGGCATGGATCTGATCGGACACTCGCAATGGCGATTGGATGGCCAAGGAAATTGACACACGGTACTTTGCAATTGGTTGGATGGCAGCGGAGCATCGGCGGATGTTTGGGCTCCCAAGCGGCGCAACGCGCACGTGTTCTGAATGGTGGTTAGGTGGGGTGGTACGGTGGGCGAAGCAAGGCAGTGGCGGACTGACCGACGGGCGAAACTGAATGGCAGGGTGAGGTGACAACTCACTGGATATTGAGGTCTGTGGGGATGGCGGTGTCGGCTGAAGGCATGGACACGTGTCCATAGACAAGATCTGGTGGTTGGTGTAGAACGTGGGTCGGTTGATTAACATGTGGCAAAAGAGGATCTACAGCTAAGGCTAAGCTAGTTAGATGAATAGTAATGGGCTCGACCCAGTACTGTTCTTAGAATTTTTGAGAATTTTCTAATTTTAAAAATTTGAATAAAATCAAATGAGCTCTAGAAAATAGCAAATAAATCCAAAAAGTACAAAACATTCTAAAAAATTCCTTAAGGCATAAGGAACCCAAATAAAATACTTTCAGCAAATGTTAATGTTTAATTTAGTCATATTAAATCCTTTAAATTATTAAAATTTTATTTTAAGCTTGATTTAATTCTAGAAAAAAATAATTGGTGAATTTTCTTTTAAAGGCTTCGAATAAACTCTGAAAAATAGGATGCTACATGACAGTTCTATAGTAAAACTTTCTGTGATGTTTATTATCATAGATGGTTCTAATTTAGAACCGTCTATGATGTGTCCAACCTTTGTATATATCTTTAACAGTCCCCCGAGCATGAGCCGCCACCTCCTCCCCAGCATGCCTCCTCCCCCAAGCTATCCGCCTCCTCCCCGATTTGCCTCCTCCCTAAGCACGCTGCCTCCTCCCCCGCACGCCTCCTCCTCGAACACATCACTGCCTCCTCCCAGGAGCACTTTCTCCCCCGAGTCGGCCGCCTCCTCCTCGAGCACGCCATATGTAATATTCTTCTTTCTTGTTTATAATATGGTAATGAACATTGTATCATCATGGTTACACGTCTTGAGGATGAATGCCTAGGCTTAATTTTCAATTATGCCCTTTTAATGTCAATATCCTGAAGATGTATTGCTAATGCTCTTAAGAATCAATTTTCTAAATAAAAGATAAGTCATATATAGATCTAAGGTCAATAACTTGCATAATTATAATTAAATAAAGTTGCACTTGATTTTCTTCAGCTATGCAAAATATTTGAAGTTTGATATTGCTATCATCTGAGGAATGGAGTAAACATGAGTTATGCCATCACCCACAATCCTAACGATTTCAAATCCCATACTAAATTATTCATTAGTTAAATTAGTACTGCTAGCACACTTATGATGGTTCTAATCTAAAGTGCACCAAGAACTCCAATTTTGCCTACAACTATCTTTTCTCAATAAAATCTCTACCATGTTTCTCACCCCCAAAGGTGCCTTCATCACTAAGGTATGAGTACCACTTATTAATGCTTTCTACCACTTTAATTAGCTTCATGGTCCGTATAACAACCGTCTGCGAGTTGATGATATCTAAAATAGAAAAAATAATTATACACAGCACATACCAAGTATATCTTACAGAATGATGAATGAAATTTCATTCCTTATTTTGTATGATATACTTGGTGTGTGCTATGTAAAACTATTTTTTTACTTCAGATATCACCAACTCGTAGATAGTTGTTATGAACAAACTTTGATCAACCTCCACTACTTAAGGAATCACCTATTACCATTACTAATCACCATTTGTCTTTTCATATCTTCCCCATGCACTGGAAGCAGTATATATATTTCATTGTAAAACTAACATATATGGTCTTGCACACCCCACAATTTAAATGAGATAGAGACAAAGTCAAATCCCATATGACACTTGGACTTCAAATGGCATGAAGTAAATGACACAGTGGATGCAGTGTGTGATGTACTTCATGCCATTTGAAGCGCAATGGTGATATAGGGAGCTAGAGACAAAGTTAGATCCCATATCACCCTTACGCTTCAAATGGCATGAAGCAAATCACACATTAGGTACAATGTGTGATTTGTTTCATACCCTTTGGAGCCCAAATGTGATATAGGATCTGACTTTATCTCTAGCTCATTTAAATTATAGGGTATTCAAGACTACATATGCTAGTGTTATCATGAAATATATACGTACTGCTTTCATTGACTGGGGAAGATATAGAATACCAAAAATGGTGATTGGTAATATCACATACGGTTTTTTTAACAGATGGTTTTTTATTAGTTATCTATGACTATAGATATCATAAATGGTTATATTTAAAAACCGTATATAATATGTACACATCATAGACGTTTATTGTTAAAAATCGTCTGTGATACATACACATTACATATGGTAATTTTAAAAAACTGTTTGTGTTGTTACTTATCACAAATGGTTGATCTATCATGACCACATGTTATTACTGACCCATTGTGACATACCAAAATTTGAAAGTTGTAGATAAGGTGTAATTTGAGAATAATTGAGTTTTCAACATTTCTTGTTATTTTAGATTTTTGAACTTCATTGGCTTTTGGTTGAGGTTCCATTAAATAAAAAAAAATACATATATATATACACACACACATAATGTTAAAGCACAAAATAAAGAGGGAGCACCAAAAAGAAAGGAATATAATTATAAAAGAAAAGTTTGAATTAAAATGCGTATATGAAAATATGATCCACACCTTTGCCCAAAAATTTACAAAATTTAATTAGCAATAAAAGTTTAAAAAGGGGACTTCCAAAATATGAAAAATATAACATGAAAAGAGGTAATGCTAGATTGGATGTCTTGAAACCTTATACATGAAATATATATATATATATATATATATATACAAATATATATATACACACTTATGCCTCAAAAATACAAATGGAAATCAAATAAAAACAAAAATGGAAATTTAAAAGAAGGACAATAGCACTTGAGAAAGCATCATCTGAAATTTTATGTATAAAAATATATATACTCATATATGCCTAAAAAATGCAATAGAATTCAAAGCAAAAATGAAAATAAACATAAGCTCAAAAAACAAGACAAAAGGGGAAAGGAGCTTAGCCGCGGCCCAGCCAGCCCACGGCCTCGCCCCTTCCCCCTTCTCCTCTCCCCTCCCTCTGCGCCCGCTCACCCTCTGTCTCGCTTGCGCGTGCCAGCGCCGGCCGTCCTCTCGCCCAAAAACTCGCACAATGGCCCCACCTCGTTTTTCTCCCTTCGGACCATCGGGTGCCGGCGCGTTCCCTCCCCCATGCCACCTCCGACGCGCCCGTGGTATGCCACCCGCTCCCCCGTTCCCTCTCGTGGGTAGCTCGCCCCAAGGCCTATAAAAACCTGCCAAAGCCACGAATCGGCTCCCCGCACCTCCCTCTCACTCCCACCGAACGTAATTGCACCCTGGTGCCTTGTCGGCACCGTCTTCTCCCCCAACTCCGGCCGAAAGGCTCATTGCCGATTGACCCCACCTCCGTCCAATTCCATTGGCCGAGAGCGTCTACAGCACCTAGCGAAGCCATCCCGCCGATCTCCCGAAGCTCTCGTTGCCCGAGCCACCACCTCGCCGTAAGCCCTCCTCGTAGCACTGTCGCCGCACGACAACAGCCCACCACAGCCACGCCCAAGTTCCGTCGACCCCTGAGGTAGCCTCATGACACCTCCCTGATGCTTCAGCATCATTTAATTGAGCTCTAATGCCGTAGATTGCCGTAGCCCCCACTATCCTATTTCGCCGCCACCTGAGCTTGCCGCCGATAATGGCTCCAGCCGACCAACGAGATTTCACCTAGGCTCCAGCCGACAAGAAACCCATTTTTGCATATGTTAAGGTCCAGCCGCCGTCTCCTCCGTCGACGGCGAGCTTCGCCGTTGTCAAGAGGTAGGAGAAGGCATTGTTCATCGATGCCATTTGATTAGCGTGGGTTAATTAATGCTAATGACCAGTAATTAGTTATAATGTGTCTCTGTCGTGTGGGCCCGATTTAATTAAACCGTTACTCGGTCCCCACCTACTAGCGTCAGGTAGAATAATTAATCCCCGTGGCCTACCTGTCAGTGAAATCGAGAGGAGAGATAATAACTCTTAGTGGACTCCACGTGTCAGTCTCTAAGCAATTAAAGGAATAATAAACTCCAGTGGGTCCCAGCTGTTAGTGAGAGAAAAGAAAAATAATATAACCTGTGGGCCCCACCTATCAGTCCCACACACTCTCTCTCCTCAAGTTATTTAAATGATTTCTGATTTTTCATTTTAATTAAATAAGGCTGAGAACTTCAAAATTTCATAACTAATTCATTTTAACTCCAAATAAAGTGAGAAAAATTGCTAAATTCATCTAAATTCACCCTCTTTCCAATGGAACCAAAATCATGGATTTTTGAGCTTGCTTGAATTTTTGATGAGAATTTATTTGGTTAAATTGATTCTTTTTATTTCTTTTAAATTCCTATTCAATGAAAAATTAGTGTACGAAGCTCAAGAGGAGGAATCCGATGCAGACGCAAGTCAGGACCAGCAAGACCAAGGCAACAATAACCCAGGCAAGTCAATACTTGATCATTTTGAATTTCCACTTTAGCAAATTATTTACTTTCAAACTATCAACTGCATGCTGTTATTTTATGTATAGTTTTATGTCTGTTTTACGATTCTAGTTAGCTGCCCTTTGGTTTAAGTGCCAATATTATATTTTTCCCAGCACATTAAACAATGAGCCTTGCTATCCCTTCGAAAAGTATAATTGTAATCTTCTGAAAATAAGATTCACATATATTCCAAGCTTAGCACTGCTTAGATATCGGGGTGCATAAAATACCACAGACATCATATACAATTACAAGAATGATTTTGGGAAAGTTGTAAATCGAAATGGTCATATATTTGTTAAAATGATCATTATTTTATGCCCAAATTTCTCAGTTGCTTATACGTCTGGGCAGCTGGTTCGGGGTATGGTGCATTGGAGTACACGAGTGTGTGGTTTGTGGTAGAACCGCCTAGATAACTCAAGGACCGAATCGGGTTATGATCTCCCATTGTAAAATAGTACAGCCACAAGTCTGCAAAGTGCAACTTGGTTGAGTAAATCTATCGAACCTCCGACTCATCTCACAGGTAGGGGAGAGAAGTATGGTAATGCCAGGGCCTATTGTGGCTAAAAGGACACCGGGTGGAGGGTGACTTGTTTATCAGTCTTACTAGCGTTATGGGGAGGGAAGCCCGACGGCGCTAGCAATAGTGATTAACATCCTGCACAACGTATGGGACCTACCGCAAGTGGGAGCAGCCCATAGGGTGAGATGAGAACAAGTGGCCAGGTAGTTTGAAAGGTTACTATGACGGTCTACTCAACTGCATGACTAAGGAATCATGCAGAGCAACGAGCGGATTGTCTCTTATGGTGAAAGTGTACACACTCTACAGAATCAAAACTATTCGAATAGCCGTGCCCACGGTCAGGGGCGGACATGGGAACTTAACTCAAATATAGTTCTATCTCAAAAACAATTTTACGAGTGGGACTTGGAGAAAAAATGAAGGACGATGGACTGTCCTGATTTGTATTGCCCTAGGTGTCGTCTCAGTGATAATGTAAGTGGCTATAACGCTAAAAAATAAATATATGGTGCAGGTGACCTGTAAAGGTGGATGTAATCTATATCAATACTATCATCACAACTCGTTTTCAAACACTATGATCTTAGTCCAAATGGCTAGGTCTTAGAGACTTTCTTATGTATTATATTTAAAAAGCAGTTTCAGGCAAAATAAAATAACCCGAGCCTATCCTTGACAAGCCATGCATGTTACTTAATTGCGTTCTGTGTATTGGCTCGAGGAGCACAGTGGTTAGTGTTCTCACCCTCGCATCATCATATCCAAAAGAAGAAGGTCAGGATCATTATGCCTACGAGGATACACCATGCCATAGAACCGATAATGTGACGGTGGCCCGATCTTCCGAGAGGTACTGATAAGTCGATTGTGGAGATCTCGACATTGATGATTCAAAGGCTCCGACTAAAATAGATCAATCCCCTCGCAATCACTACACCACTGCTCCGATGGTTATCAACCGTGCCGAATACGGTTGACCTCGCCAAGAAGACTATCTCCTGCAAGCGAATCGAGAACACAAGCAAGAGAGTAAAAGATGCAATCTAAAATTGTATTGCGAATAAAGATTAAGTTCACAAGTTAGGGTTCCTCAACCAGACGTACGGTGAGACTGCTAAGCAGAATAAACTCTTAAGAAAAACCCCTAGGAAAACTAAAGGGGTGCAACCTCCTTAAATAAGGGTGGGGGAGGCCGCACTTATCTAACAAAAGGGGATGCGGTACTATTTATGGGTACTGTTCACGTGAACAGTAAGCCCATGAATAGTGCCAGCCCAAGTAGTCCAAGTATGATTACAAGGCCCAAGGCCGACTTTGACTCAGACTGGAAAAGTGACGCAACTTGTTTTGCAGTTTTTGATTATCTCAGATAGAATTTCGCTGTGAGACCAGATTCATCTGCATGTAGACTCTGAAATCTTTCGAACGAGTACTCACGGGCCCCGAGAAACCTTCTGGATCAAAAGTTATGGCCATTTGAAGTAGACACTGTCAAGCAGTCCGAATCTGAGTCGAACTCACGAATATGAGTTGGATTGCGCTTGACGGTTCCACTTCTACACTTGAGCTCGGGTGGTTCTTCTCCATGGTTCCTAAGAACAAGAAAATCACAAGTCTTAGGAAGTATCGAATTCTCAGCGGAAATATTATTGACACCTAAAAACGAGTTTACCTGATAGTTGAGTTGACGAGCACGTGTCCGAGTAATTGGACCTTGCCCATCATTCATGGAAGCAGTAAGAGGAGTGTTCATATCAGTAGAAGTGATGTCCTCATCAGCCGATGACTGCAACTAGGGCGAATTTTAAAATGTTTTAGTCCTAGGCAAGTTGGCCTGCTAGAGGGTGTGCACTCATATTGCCTAAGGGTTAAGTAATATAGTTGCACATAATTACCCGCCAGTCGCTTGCCTGTGGCTTTTGATCCCGCTGATGTTCTCGTTTTCCGTTGCTATACTTTTGATCTGTAATTATTTGGCCTTAGAGGCCCGTTATTTAAAACTGTTGTAAAATTATTTGGCATATGTTAAACTCTGATGTAAATTATATTATGACTTTATGATTATCATGTGATATATGAGTTGATTCAGTAATGTACTGTGAGCACTATCTACTAATCTAGGGAATAGTGCAGTGGAATCACAGAGGATTCTAGATTTCAAATCTGGGTCCGACACTCATAAATTCAGATGGCTCACGAAATCATCTGTGATGATGTTTTTGAATTGTTTATGAAAACCTTTTCTACAGTAGTGTCAAACTCATGGTGGATCACACACACACTAAGTTTGGAGAGAAAATACACATGTTGTACCCTAGTTTATGTCTTTGTAAAGAAGTCAGCAATCTGTAACTCTAAGGACACAAACTGTAAAGCGAATACTCCCTCCAGCACATGTGAGCGAGTGTATGAAACATCCACACCTATGTGCTTAGTGAGCTCATGCTTCACTAAGTCATAGCAATACTGATAGTACCTATATTGTCAAGCAAAAGAGTCATAGGTCCCATCACATGTACTTTAAAATCTGTAAGTGGCCACCTCAACCAAGTAATCTCTATTGTCACTGCTTCCATAGCTTTCAAGCCAAGAGAAACACAGTAAGCAGAAAGAAAATGATGATCAAAAGGATAACTAGCTCAGGTCACATCGGAGTACGCCTGAAGCTGTAGTGAGGTGGAGCTAGGGAAAAACAAACGACAAGAGATTGTTCCATGCAAGTGGCAAACAACATGAAGAAGGTAACTATAGTGAAGATGACTAAGAAGATCCATGAGTTGACTCAAGATAGGAATGGCATGAGCAATATCAGGACAAATGCTCATAAGATATACCAAACTCCCAACAAGATGGCGATATCAAGTAGGATCCTCAAGAAGATCACCATCAGAAGCACAAAGCTAAAGGGAGAGCTCCACAGGAGTCTCAACAGTGTGAGTATCAGTTAGACTAAACCAATCAAGAAGATCCTAGACATACTTTTGCTAGGAGAGGAAGTAACCCTTAGGCGTGGAAGAAACCTCAATCCCAAGAAAGTATGTCAATCATCAGAAATTACTCAGTGAGATACTTCTTCGCATATGTGATGAAAGAGGAATCGACAACAGTTATGAGCATGTCATCCTTATATAGAAGAAGCAGGGTCCTACCTTAAGGTGAGACATGGAAAAAATAGAGCAGGATTATGCGCATTGACAGTGAAGCGGTAACCACTGAGGTAAAACACGCAAACCAGGCACGAGGAGCCTATTTGTGGCCATAAAGAGCATGACGAAGACGACAGACATGGCCATCTGGAATAGAATACCTAGGTGATAGTTACATATAAACTTCCTTATGCAAAACACCATTAATAAAAATATTCTTAACATCTAATGGAAGAAACCGCAACAAGAGTGAAAATAGTTGTCCTAACAGGGGTAAAAATCTCATCGTAATTACAACCATACTCCTGCTAGAAGCCACGAGCCATAAGACGAGCCTTGTAGTTCTTGATAGTACCACCAGAGCTAGTCTTAATATTGTACACCCACGTGCATGTGATAGAATGAGCATGCACAATTGTCGGTACAATATCCTAGGTCTCTATACGTTAAAGATCATTAAGCTCCTCTACCATAGCAAGCTGCCATTCAGAATAAAAAGTAGCCTCACAATAAGAATTAGGCTCAGTGATAGAGAGAGTATAAGTTGTCGAAGAAGAACTAAGACGATTAGGAGACTAAAGGAATGTCCGGTCATGAAAGAGGTAGTGAGGAGTATTATCAGAGTAATCAGACGTTAGTGTCAGCAAGATTCTAAGAGAGGAGTTTGGTGAAGCATGAGGACGCCTAGAGTAATGTACTCTAGAGAAACAAGATAATGATACTGCAGGAACAAGAGGCGGTGCTGCAAGAGGTAGTATAGAAGGTGGAGATACAGAAGAAACCACTGGAGATAGACTAGGGAAAGGCTATGAGAGAAGAGAAATGGGTGAAAAGTTAGAAACAGATAACCTTGAGATTGTCTCAATAGTGGAAGCAGGACAAGGAGCCGAATCTTGATAGAAGAAAGGTGGAGATTCATCAAAGATAATGTCTTGTGAGATCCTGATCCTTCGAGTAAAAGGATCATAGCAACGATAACCCTTATATTCAGAACTATAACCAAGAAACACACACTTAATTGACTAGGCTGATAGTCTGGTGGACCAAAGAGTGCCCTGATAGTTGGCAGATAGGCGAGTACTGTCAGCTATCTGAATAGATATAGGACAGGAAGGAGGTCCTATTGAAGTGGGTCATGTGGAGTCCGGTGTCATGTAGAATGAGGCACTAGAATCTAAGACCCAAGATTTACCTTGAAGAGATGTCCGAGTTAGATTGCCAGAACCTGCTAAGCTATGAGAAAGGTGCTGAAGCAGAGCCTGGCAAAGCTGCTGAACAGAGTCACCTCACTAGGAACTTGACAAGCTGGTCTATCCTCCTGTGATGGAAGAGCCACACCTCCCCCCTTGGATCGTCCAATTCCACGCGTCTTGTTCCGCTTTTTCTGCACCGTGTAACTTTGGTAGTCATACTCGAAGTTCTTGTAGTAATTACACTGAACTCCAGTTGGTGCAAAAACAAGAGTAGAAATAGGCACCTAGTGAGGGACCGTGGTCGAAGAAGAAAGCGTCAGTATAGTTGAAGAAGAAGGGGTAACTTACA
The DNA here is from genome assembly GCA_036346265.1 of Melocanna baccifera. Classification (NCBI taxonomy): domain Eukaryota; kingdom Viridiplantae; phylum Streptophyta; class Magnoliopsida; order Poales; family Poaceae; genus Melocanna; species Melocanna baccifera. Next base: position 17,159,629 of record CM070704.1, on the reverse strand, counting down.
TAATCAAAATGGACTGTGCTACTAACCCGGGGTCAAGCTCCTCAACCCAAAGTGTCAAAAGGCCCTCAGTGATGATCGGTCGTGGTGAGCGGTTCAGCAGTTGAGCCCTGATAGGCTCAAACTTTGGGCAAAAATGTTAGACGAAATCATGAAGGCGTAGGTGATCACGATTTGTCTTCTATACTTTATGACACTCCTAGCATCTCCAACTCACGTTGAAGCATTTCTAGCTCACGTTGAAGCGAAAAGAACTAAGCATCACTACTCTGCTGGTATCGCTCTCCCAAATACTCCTAGATCTATCGAGTAGACTATAGACCAACAATGTTTGGCTGGATGGAGTTATCGATGCTAACCACCAGGATGGCACGAACACGGGTCTCATTAGGACACTAGCGCTTGAAAGCATCGATGGTATACTGAAAGGCCTAATTAGCTTTGTTAGCAGCATCAGACTCTACCTCCTTCTTGGTAGCCTCATCATCTACAAGAGGTGCAGAAGGAGACTGCCTAGGATGAGGCTAGACCGGCGATGGCAGAGAAGTTCGTGCACCAATGATATGTCCTCAAAGGGGGAGACTATCAAGCGTAATCTCCATAAGTGAAGATTAGAACCTGCAGTTTATTTCATGTAGCTTTGTTTTTGAAAATGGGATCACAACTGGTAAAACAGAAGCTATCGGTAGGCAGTGCTGGACGGTGCGGTGACTAAGGCAACGAAGTCTAATAGGTGGTGCTAGACAACACAACGGTTAGATCAACATTTTTTTCTTCTTTTTTCTTTTTCTTTTTGTAATCGGGAGGAGTGTTAGAAACGCACTATGTGTAGAAACCAAATCCGATTACTATACACGCTTCACCCGAACTCAAAGATGGTGGCGGGAGTGTGTCCGGGCAAATCAGCGGCGACCGTCGACGGCCGACAGCGATCAGCGACTGATCCACGCAAGGGCGCAGTCAAGTGGCCGGATGGCGTCTGGGTAAGTGGCCCGAAGAGCGGAAACGGCGGCCCAAAGAGCGGTGGCTTGCATACGGTTGGGCGGGCGCCGGCTGATGGGGGCGGCGACGGGCGGCAAAAGTCGGTCGGGCGTCGGGCGGCCAGTAGACCGAGGCGTTGAGCGAAGCTGGCAATGATGGTTTGAGACGACAAATGCTTCCTAGGCAACAATTACAATGCCTGGGTAGAGCAGTGGCAACCGGAGGGCAGCAGCAACCCGGAGGGCGGCAGCTCGACCGTGAACCAACGGCGGCGGCAGATCCACGGCGATGGTGCGAGAAAACTAGGGTTAGTGTCCTAACTCTGATACCATATTATAAATATTGTGTGTACATTCATGATGCCCAAAGGACAATTTTATATATAAGGAGTATAAGGGGATATTACAGAGAAATATACCATATGCAAATAAGGAAACTAAAACATATAAGGAAACAACAAATCATATCGTATTCTAACAATTATAATGTTTTGTACATTCCGATTGGGCCACCATCACCGAGAATTCATTAAAAAAAATGATAATCTGATTGATTGCCTCATCGATGCAGCCTGCTCCAGGTATTTCCAATGCACCAACTGGCCGTTGATTAACTAACTACAAAAGGGAGTGCTACCCTACTCAGTCCCAGTCAGAAAGAACACTACAAAATGTCACAGCATTATATACATTTTTTGCGGCAACTAACATCACAACTCACAACTACTCCCTGTCATTTTTTTATACGACGTTAATGAATCTTCATGGGTCCAAGATGTGACTTTGATTATTGCTTCCTGTAACTCTACCTATAAACCGAGAAAATTGTCATATCTTGATAGTTGTTTTGACAATAACAGAGCGAGTATGGATTAGCTAGTGACTGTCGTTCTATGAATTAGCTAGTGATTGCCAGAAGAAGCACGACAAATGACAACGGATAAGACTGGCTTTTACAGACAAATTTGTGCAACAAGCAGTGTTAGCTACTGTACTTATACTCGTTTGGATGTCATGAATTTTACCAGTTCAATTTGATTGGAGCTACGGATAGAAATTTTTAATTTGGAAAGGATTGTAAACACACTAGTTCAATTCAATTTATTTTCCTTCCGTTTTTGCCTCGAAGCTTCTGTCCGGTGGCACGAAGCTTCTATCCAAGTTCAAGACAGAGCTCACGCTTCTCTTTTCTTACACTAGTTCTGCTAGCTGGCTGCCTATAAATTCAGGGCCGTGGTTTCGGTAGTAGATCATCAAATCCAGGATTAACAAAGCCAGCCTAGTTTGCCTGCAGCGATTCAACTAGTTTGTCTCTCGCTCTGTAGTTTGATCTCTTAGATTCGCTTTCCCTGCTGATCTCTTACATCAAAACCGTGGAACTGTCCTTGTGCTTCCAGCTATACTTTCTTTTCTTGCACACAAGTCCCATCAGAGTTTAACATGGAGATTGTCATATCTGCTCTTGCCACTGACCTGGTTGGCAGATTCATATCCTTCGTGACGAACAAGTATTCAGGCCATGCATGCTCGGAGAAGAAGCAGGTGGAGAGGTTGCAGCAGCTCCTGCTAAGAGTTCACACCGTCGTCGAGGAGGCGGACGGCATATACATCACCAACTTCGGTATGCTCATGCAGCTGAAGATGCTTGCGGAGGCCATGTACCGAGGCTACCACGTGCTGGACACCTTTCAGTACAGGCACCTCAAGGAGGGTGTTGAAGAAGAGGTGAGCGACTCTTATGCCTGGTTCCTCACCAATCCTATCAAACGTTTTCGGCCAGATGTTGGTTTATCAAATCACAGTTCTCCCGACCTTGATCTCCAAAGTGCCTTATTAGATTTAGAAGATATCGCTGAAAATATGAAGGAGTTTGTCATACTTTTGGGGGCATCTGAGCGCATGTTGCGCAGACCATATGACACGTATCTTTACATTGACAACTTTATGTTCAGTCGTCATACAGAAAAGCAACATGTTATCAACATCTTATTGCAGCGCAACCCTCTTTGTTCTCCAACTGTTGTTCCAATCATTGGTGACTATCGTATTGGGAAGAAAACACTGGTAGCGCATGTTTGCAATGATGAGAGGGTCCGTTCCTACTTCTCTTCAATTTTGCATCTTAATAGTGAAGACCTCCATGGAATCGACCATGAAAAGTTTGCATCTGGAAGGATGTTGATTGTCGTTACTTTTGTTTCTGATGTTGACGATGAGGACTGGAAAAAACTTTACATGTCACTGCACAAAGAAAGCAAGGTGGTAATCATAAGTAGGAGTGAAAGATTAGTGAGATTTAGCACAATAATGAAGCCAATTCGCCTTAGTACATTATCTCACGAGGAGTATTGCTACCTCTTCAAGAATCTAGCTTTTGGAAGTGCAAACCCGCAGGACCACCCATGTTTAGTACTGGTGGCAAATGAGTTTGCCAAGGAGTTGAAAGGTTCATTTGTCGCAGCATTTGCCTTAGCCAATGCGTTGAGGAGTAATCTGAACCTTCAATTCTGGCTTTGCATATTGAAAAGATACAGAAATGCGGTTGAGACCAACTTCTCCAAGTATGGTGAGCATGTGATACTCCGTCTTAAAAGACGCAGCCAAGTAGACATTACCGACTTTATTCCGTCTTCTGCTGCTCCGCTCCGCCTCATGCCTCCTCGCCGTGAAACTGAGGTTTCCAACAGGAAGCTGCCGATGGTGAGGTTTGGAGACCTCTTTCGAGATCCTACCATCCGTCTAAAGGGTGATTTTGATTTAGTGATATGGGAATCACAGATGCCCCCGTATACTAAATTTATTAACTTCGTTCCATCTTCTGCCGAAGAGAAGCTGTTCCCGCCTAGGAGGAAGCGCCCAGGACTACCATCTTAGTACGTGTTCTTCCCTACCGTGTGTATCACCCCTAGACAAATTAGAGTGGCCTTTGGCCCGTGTGTAGCTGAGGTTTGCAGACGTCTTTCGAGATCCTACCATCCGTCCAAAGGGTGATTTTGATTTAGTGACATGGGAATCACGGATGCCCCCGTATACTAAAACAATTTACTTCGTTCCATCTTCTGCCGAAGAGAAGCTGTTCCCGCTTAGCAGGAAGCGCCCACGACTACCATCTAAGTACGTGTTCTTCCCTACTGTGTAAAACCCCTAGACAACTTTGCCCCATGTGTAGCAGTGTTAGACCGGTTTGCTGCCACATTGAAGGTTTGATGTGAGTTGTACTTTCTAGTGATGTCCTAGAGGTGATTATAGAGATGATTGTATTACAAATATGTTTATGATGTGAACGAATAATCCGGACATGGGTCTGCAGGAGTTACGCCTGACCGAGATGACCGGAAGCAAATAACAGAAGAGGCGCTCATAGTGCGCAGGGACTTCGTCAGTTAGTTGAAGTTTTTCAGTTAAGGTCAGATACCCGCAGTATGCGGATCGCGTGTTATCATCTCCAGTCAATATGGTAAAGGAATACGCGTAGGCTACGGAAGCAGAAAACAAAACTTTTCTACCACGCACCCAAGAACATCATGCTAAGGATCATGGATTCTTACCACTTAGACGCGCAGCGCAGCGGAAGAAGAATTGGAAACTGATCCAATCACGCGCGTCGAGGTAGTAGTGGAAGTAGCCGATCGTCCCGAACAGATCGTCTCCTCCACGCACGCCAATCAACACTGCAACGAGCAGCGCCTCCACCGATATCCACACGTCCGGGGCTGGAACGCCGATCGCGAGTGTACTAGCACTCGTGAGCAGCTAGGGTTTGGCTCGGGAGGTGGCGGCTAGGGTTTTGCTAGATGTTAACTAGAACGAATCCCCTCTGCCCCTCGCCTCCATATATATAGACCTCCTCACGTGGGCCTCGTGGACCGAGGCCCAATAGGAGTCTATTCGGATCTCTATCCGAATTGAGCCCATATCCGAATCATATTCGAATTAGTGTTCCAACCCGTTAAGCGTGCGACCCTGTAGGTTCACGTATACTTGGTCGTGACCCGGAAACGTCTTTCCGGTTACCATGTTAATAGCGGCCTCTAGTAAGACATATTAACCCCAAAGTATATGTAAAGATCATATCGGCTGAACCTGTAATGTTCTCTCATGTATGAATCCCTTTGCCTCACGATATAGATTGAGCTCAAGGCGAGACCTGTGTCATCCTCTTAATAGCTCGATCACTCTCACGATTCCGTGATAGATTATAAACTCGTGATTGACTCCTCAATCACCTTGGCATGGCCGTGCACTTTCATAATCCATTACATCGAGGGGCCCAGAGATATCTCTCCCATAAGGAGGGGCAAATTCTATCTTGATCATTCACATCCCACTACATGTTTCATGGCAAACCCGAAGACTACTTTTATGACTACCCGATTCACGGAGTAGTGTTTAGTAGTCCCAAAATAAGCTACTACTCATGTTGGGAACCATGATGATCTCAAGTCTAAGGATTCTACATAAACACTACTTGAGACCAACTGATGATACATGGAATCTCTGTAGTGTCTCATGGCAGGTCTATCCAACATATGTTCACTAACACATGTCCATATTATTGATTTGGTATCACCATACCATGATCCATGAGACATGATCATCAATCAATACATATGCTGATCTTTGTCTTTGAATTATATTTGTTCCTCATATGATATACGATCAGGGATCATTTAGAAATAGCAACATCTTAGTATTTAAGAGTCTCATGAATAAGTCACATACTCATTGATCAATAATGATGATGTCTATTCCAAGGAACAAAGTAATGTATCATAAACATAGTATGTGATATATACAACATCTCCATGTTGCCTCTAGGGCATATCACTAACATACGGATCTTGGATTGACTAGTTGTTTGTTAGTTAAGCTTTATATTTAGCATGTAACAGTATGTTTTGAGTATTCGGAGAAATAAGAAAATTGCCCCATATCCTCCTGTGCCCAGTTCATCTGTGTTCTCTGAATATTACTGTAGCATATCCGAAAATACAATCTGAGGGAAGAGTGCCCGAGCGTGAGTGATCCTGAGGCGTGATATTCAACATCTGGTATCAGAGCTTAGTGTTGATTACTCGACCACTCTCATATCAGCCTGATGTCAATGGTTCCTCACATGGCAGTGAAAGAGAGCGGCGGTGCGTCGTTTCACTCGTCGATGTTGACCTCCTCAAATTACACGGTGTGGGCAATTCGGATGGAAGCAATCCTCAATGCCCAGGGAGTGTGGGAGGCGGTGGAACCAGCGGAAGGGACACAAGCGGATGTCAAGAAAGACAAAGTGGCATGCACACACATTCTGCAGTGCGTCCCAGAACATGTGCTACTTTAGATAGCCAAGAAGAAGATGGTGAAGGAAATCTGGGACAGTCTCAAGACAAGATTTTTTGGTGGGCGCAGACCGGGTGAAGAAGGCACGGCTGCAGACGTTGAAGGGGGAATTTGATGTCCTTCGGATGGCAGACAATGAGACAATTGACGAATTCGCTTTAAAATTGAGTGCCATGTCCAGCAAGTATGCGTCTCTCAGAGCCACACCGAATGATTCAGCGCTAGTCAAGAAGTTGCTGGATTCCATCCCTGACAAATTTCTTCCAGTTGTCGCTGGGATCGAACAATTCTATGATTTGGAGGCAATGGCGTTTGAAGAGGCGATAGGGCGGCTCAAGGCATTTGAAGAGAGGACTGTGCGGCTGCGCAGCAGTACAAGCAGCAGCTAGGGCCAACTTCTACTTACCCAAGACAAAGCACATCTCACCTGAGTTGCTGAAGAAGAACCAGCATTGATGCTGGTGATGTCCCAGTAGGGGACAAACATGGCACTGAACGACAAGATGCAGTGTTACTCAATGAAGAAAGGGTATTGCCGGAGCTGTACCGTGGCAACAAGAGAGGGACCAAAACAGATACCTGGTATCTGGACAACGGAGCTAGTAACCATATGACCAGCCATCGTGAAAAGTTCCAAGAACTTGATGAAGAAGTCACAGGATGTCGAGACCCGAATATACAAATTCGAAATCTTTGTGTATACTGCACTAGTCCAGGATCACGCTAGTGCACACAGTTAAACATAGATGCATAACAACCATATACACGCTAAATAAAGGGAAACTCAAATATCAATAAATATCCAAAGTACGACCTTTAGGGCCAACCTTACAATATCATTAGCCCGAAGGGCTTAAAGTCTAGCAGCAGAAAGAAACAAAATAAGCGTAGTAGCCATTCAATATGCCCACAGGCAATCGACTGGGGAGCGAAGTTCTAATCCATGAAGTCGCTGAAGTAATCTCCCTCTGGTACCTCCTGTTGGTAAAACTCCTCCTCCTCAACTGAGCAACAATGGGCACAAAGCTATGAGTACATTGATACTCAGCAAGTCGTTTGTAACAAATGAATGCAATATAACATGCAAGGCTTACCAATGAAGGGCTGAAAAGTTAATTTGCATAAAATGACATTTTAAGATAAATATGATAATAGATTGAAAGCGAACTTTAATGGAAAAACAATAATCAATGATCAATGGAATTGAAATAAAACAACCTATGAACATCCCATCCATAAGCTAAACCAACAGTGAACTATCCATTCACATTCCAATCATAACCACAAGTTTCTATGAAATCAGTACTCCTCGTGTGAAATCACCGAGTATTGTCCATAGCTGGGGACACGACTATTCGAATAGTTTTACACTCTACAGAGGTTGCACAACTGTACTGTAACATCCTGTTTTTCTGGAGTTTTTAAAGTCTTAAATTTAAAAATGAATTTTTAGAATTTTTTTGGAATTAATAAAGCTTAATTTAAATTTTTAGAAATTTAAAAGGATTTAATATGATTAAAATAAACATTAACATAAGCGAAAAATAATTTATTTGGATTCCTGGAGTCTCAAGGATTTATTTGGTGAATTTTTGGAATTTATTTTCTATTTTCTAGAGCTTCTTTTTATTTATTTAATTTTCTAAAAAAGAAAAGGCTCAAAAATCCAATGTGAACAGTAGCAGGCCCGGCCCACAACTGTTCATCGGCCGCACCGCCCTCAGCTGTCCGATCCGTGCCACCCACGCGTCGCACATCCGCGCTGCCCCTCGCGCACGCCCGCATGTCACCGCGCCTCGCTGCGTCACCATCACTCGATCCTGCACCCCGCGCCCGCGCCGCACCTGGACTCGCCCCACGGCCATTCGATCGCCCCGCGTGCCACGCGTCGGCCTCCCCGTGCTCTTCATCTTTGATTCGGGAACCACGCCGTCTCCTCCCCAAACCCGCCCTGGTTCGTTTATTTCTATCCCGTCGCTGCCCTCGGTTCGCTGCATATAAACGCCGCCGCCCTCGCCGCCTTCCTTCACCCCGTGCCACCATTGCCGATGCCTCCTCCCCACCGTGCGCCATCGAAGCCCACGTCGCCAACGTCCTCGCTGTCTCCACTGTCCTGTGCCGCCGCTGTCGACGCCCCGTCCCCGCCATGACCCACTGGAGCCCACGTCGCCGACATCCACACCGTCGCCGACGTCCTCGCCGTCGCCATCGTCCCGTGCTGCCGCTGCCGACGCCCCCTCCCCGCCGAGCACCACCGGAGCCCATGTCACTGTCGTCCTTGCAGGTAAGCCGCCGTCGCCATCCTGCCTCCTCCCTGCTGTCACCGAAGACAGACCCGCACACCCCGTCCCTCGGTCCGCGCCTCATCCCTCGGTTCGCGCACTGCTCCACGCCGTGCCCCGCATCACTTTGCGCAGCGTGCCCTGTCACGCATCGAAGATCCGACGGCTCAAGCCTCGCATCGTGACCGTTGCTTTGGATCTGGATCCACGGCCCAGATGCCGCCACACGTCACCTCCTCAACCGCCCAATTTCCTCTACCACCGCTGCGCCCGACCGAGCCACATCAGCCCTAGCCACGTTAGCCCTAGCATGCCACGTCAGCGCCACATGTGATGCCACATCAGTGCCATGTCAGCAAAACCCGACCCCCACTTCCACGTCAGCGCCATGTCAGTAGTTCCACATGTCAGCCCTGCAGCCCGCCACGTTATCGACCCGCGCACTATTCTGTGGATCGAGTCCACTGTAGACTCTGTCTCCTGTGCACCGAGTCCACAGCACAGTGTAATTTATGATTTTCCAGTATTTTTTTAAGGTTTAATTTTTTGAGAGCATGTTTTCCTCTGTCCTAGCTCCGATTGACTCCATTCTTTTTTCTAAATTCATCTAAAATCGTGCTCTACCTTGCGGTTCTAGTTTCAAGGTTTTTAGAGTTCTTTTGTATATTATTTTATGTAAATTTGTTGTTTTGGCCGCTTTCTCTTTCGTTAGATTCTGATTTCGGAGGAGCAGGAGCGACGCCAGAAGACCCCGAGTATCTCGCTGAGCATAACCAAGGAAAATCGTAACCTTTGATAATGTTGAACCTAGATTTTAATCTATTATTTATCTACTTTGTTTTAAATTATTCTGCATCGCTATTTTAATACAACCTTTGTACTTGGTAGTTATTACCTCATTTGATTAAATTCCTCCTTGATAATTTTATACACCATGATGCCATTGTCACCTTAGATTGGGAAATTACATAGTGATGTTATGCTATATGTCACATAATATTGGTATGGAATATCAATGATGTCAAGGATCACGCTCTCACTTTGGGTGCCACTCCTGGCCCTGAATCCCATGATCAGCTTGGTCCTGCTAAGGGCCAGGACCAGTTCACCATCGAAGCCAGGCAACAAGATGCTAGGTTCCAACAGGAGTGACCATGAGATCCCGAGCCTATCAAAGGTGGAGGTGAACATGATGTCTGTGGAGCTTCCCTCAAACACAAACACATGCCTTACGTCACACCCGATGATGGAGGTGTTGATCACCAAGGTGTCATGCTGCGGGAGGCTAACCCCAACTGCATCTTCTGGGCAAAACATGATGGGATTGTTAACCCACTATGGGAGCTCAATTGGGGGGTCATGCTGATGTAGTGCACTTAGCGGGCATAGACTCAGTGTTGAGGGTCAGCAGTTTGTCCCGTGGCCTCAAGCCGAACTGGAGTAGGCAAGATAGGTAGCACGACTATCGCCGTAGGTGTGGGAAGTGGGTTGTGCTGCAATGCATTGGCAGTGGCCTAGACTTGCTATTACTGTCAAGTGGAAATGCTGAGCTCGTACCCTGAAGTTTCATGGCAAGTCCATACATGAATGGCATAGAAATGGAGATTATTGCCTTGGTCGTGGCATTGCTCCTCATGCCATCGCCCACCCTCACGCTTGCGCTCATGGTTGTTGCCTCGGTAGTCATCAAGAAGATCAGCGTGGCAGTCATTGCGGCATGGCTGAGCAACATTAGACATGACATGGTACACAGGGCAGTGGCGGTGTTGCTGCCTTTCGGTGGCCTAAGGGTCGGGTGGGTGCACGCGGGATGCAGTAGCTGAAGTTTCCAGTTCCATATGAGCCCACCCCTCCTTGGACTTGGACTATTTCTCTACGATGGTGTAACATCCTAATTTTTAGAGCCTTTTTGAAGCTTTTGAGAGACCATGTGGAGGTAACCCCAGCTGTGTGACGAGTAATTGACTCGTGTTCTGGAAAGTTAGAGTTTGTTTCTAGCATTTTGTGCTATTTATGGATGCTAACGATTTAATTATAATATTTTGTGCGGTGCTATGTGATGCGTTTTCTTGTCGGTGATGGTTGTAGGACTTTGAGACGGAGTCGTGGCGAGGCACAGGTGATCAGACTAGGCACAGGCGGTGCTGAGGTCAGAGCGGTCGAGATGTGTCGAAGACGGCCAGGACTCGAAGTGGTGTCGAGATGTGCGCGGTAAGAAACGAGGAAGCTTCCCTGTTTGCAGTTCTTGATGCTCTCTGTTGTTTGCTCGGTCTCTCTAATTTTCCAGCTGTTCTCGGTTTCCAGATTATTACTTCTGTTGGACAGCAGTCACTGTTTATTTCCAAATCCAATTTTTTAAAGCTTCTAGTCTGTTGTTTTTGTTAGCTCTTATTTTTTCAGTTTGGCTTATTTTCTAGCAGTCTGTATTATCTGTTCTGCACAGCCCCTGTTCGGTTGGTGCTTGTGCTATTTTTACTGTTTTCTGGACAGCTGGTATGTACCTCTGCCTCCACTCTATTTACGGCAGGTGATCTGGTATGCAGTGAGTAGCTTTGTCCAGTGCATGTTTGGCTACTGCAGGTGTCTTGTCTCTTGGCTAATTGGTATGGTTATTGACTGCTTTTGGTTATCTGCTGCTGCACTTTATTTTGGTTGGGGTAGGTGCTGTTCGGCCAGCACTGCAAGTCTGTGCATCAATTTCCAGTTTCCAGTCGGTTTCCTTCTCAGCTTTAGTCTGCACCTTTTCTGATCTGCACAGCCCCTGTTCGGCAGGTTCATGTGGTGCATCTTGCTGCTAACTGGTTGGCAGTTTTTCTGCACTATGGCCAAATAGATTTGTCTGTTTTTCAGCAATATTCGGCAGCAAGTATTTCTGGTGTCTATCCTTTTTGTTGTTGTTCTGAACTTTTGATACTGCTCACTATTTAGTGTTCGGCCAAGATTACTTTCAGTTTATTAGGCCAACTGCTTTTCTCAAGTTTTAGTGAGCAGTCTGCATGCTTCTTGCTCTCTAAAGATTTCAGCTATTTCAGAAGTTTGAAGTGTTTGATTAATTTCAGTGTCTCATGTTATCTGATTTCTAGTGACATATTTTCATATTATTCTTTTGGTTTTAGTTTTCGGCTTTCTTCTTCATAGCTTCTGTAGCTATCGTAGAGGGAATTTTGTGTGTAAGATTTGCGTGCGAATACTCGGGGTAATTTTTGAAGTCAACTTTCACCCCCCCTCTGTTGCCATTTCCGATCCTTCAGCTTCTAAAATAAAATTCACCATTTGGATTTTCTGGGATTAATTGAAGCTTAATTTGAATTTTTACAAATTAAAAGGATTTAATATGAATAAAATAAATATTAACATTTGTTGAAAATATTTTATTCTATTTTCTTCTAATTTCTAAAATTACAAAATCCCAAAAAATCCCCACGCCATTCGCCCGGTCTGAACGCGCCTCTACCACGTGTTGGCCATCTGTCGCACGCTGACATTCCTAAGCATTCGATCAACCATCAAGTTCAGACCGTCTGAACTTTTGAATCCATCCGAACCATCCTATCCTTTTTGGATCGTCTACTTGGCAGCACCATTCAGTCAGTCCAAACTTGCCTATGCACTATTCATCTGTGCTGTCTAACCTCATCCGTTTGATCTTTTGAGCCACCACGCATCGCCCATCCATCGGAGCCAGCATTGTTCATCGTCGTCCCTAGGCAGGATTTCATCTCCGTTGTCACCTCGGTTTTCACGCTCGAGTTGAGCTCTCGTGCTATCTTTGACCTAGCCTCTCTGCTGTATCCATCTGGGATTCCTCAGCATTCATGCTATTTAAACTGCGCCACACTCTTGATCTCCACAGCGTGCCACCAATCTCATCAGTGCGCTGCTTCCTTCGTGGCCACCCCATTCTCTCGTTCCGCTGCCGAAGTCCACCGTCGTCAATCTCATCGGAGCTCATAAGTTTGCCACCATGAGCATCTTTCGGTCTTCTCTGCTACTCGTCACCGATCGACGTCCGCCGGTGAGCCCGCTGTTGAGCTCTACAGTAGCATCCCAAAAATTTTATTTCCCTGATTAAGAGTATTTCTGGAGTTAATTGGATTTTTCTGTATTTATTTCAAGCCTAGTGTGAAAAATTAAAGTGTTTCATTTTACAAAGGTCAAAACAAATGCATTTCATTTCCCCTAAGTCAAATATGTAATTATAATAATTTTTAGAAATTTATAAAGATTTAAAAACTCCCCTTCTCAAGTTAAATTCTGTTTTTGCAAAATCTAATTATCAAATTGGGTTGAAAATATTTTTATTAAGTCTAAAATAGTTTCAGATAATTCTCTAAATTTTTTTAGAATTTTCAAAATTTATTTGGTATTTTTTCTGAGTATTTTAAAGCCTCTAAATTATTTCTGAAAATCAAAAAGAAATTTAAAATCCTAAACCCTCCCCGAGGCTAACACTTGTCGCCTTCGGGATCAATCCTGCCCACCGGATTTAACCGCAGCCGTCTGATTCCACTTACCCCTTCGCCCCGCCTTACCCTCCTCTCTGGCCGACACCTGTCGCCCATCAGACCGACCAGCCCTTCCCCGGTCTGATCCCATACCACTTCACCACTTCCCTTTCCCTCCAATCGACAGGTGGTCTAATCTGAACTATTCCTCGTTGCCGTACCCAATCTCATCCGCTCACCGTCACTTACCCCTTCGACCCTCGCCCGAACAGCCCTGATGCAACCCCCGTTGTCGGATTGGATCACAACTGCCCGCATTCACTTACCGTTTCACCTCTGATCTAGAGGTCCCGATCCTCTCCCTTGCCACCTGTCGAAAATCCGACCGCCCGCTCTCCCTCTTTCCTTTCTTCCATTCTCTCAGACAGGCGGGCCCCACCTATTGGATCTGTCATCCCCGCCCGTTTCCTTTCTTCCCTGTGCGATCACCGCCCCGCTGCCACCATTGATGTCGAAACCGAAGCTTTTAAAGCTTCGGTTTCCTTCCCGATTGCCCTCCCGCCCCAATGGGAAATTAAACCCCCTATTACACCGCGTCCGTTTCGGGCATAATTACCCTCAATTACGCCTGTTTACACCGTCGCATTTACCCCCTGCCCGTTTCAACGCCGGCGAGTTGTGCAAGGCCGTTACCTCCCCTCCCCGCCTATAAAAGGCACACCCCGAGCACCCTCTACTCACACCGCCTCTCCTTCGCCGCTTAATTCGAGCACCAGAGCCCTCGGAGCCTCCCCGCGCCCGTTGTGCCCCAGCGATCTTCGTCCACCCCTCCATCGGGCATTTGCGCCACCGAAGGACCCCTGCCGCCGTGAACCCCTCCTCCGGCCACCGCCTCTCTCCGCTGACTCGACGCCCCGGTCATCTTCGCGATCCGCGCAGGTACCGGTGGACTCCCCGCACTCCCCTCTTGCATTTGCGCCACTCAACCAGCGCCGCCGCCCACCGAATCGTCGGTGACCCTCGGTCCCCGAGCGCCGCCGCCGTCGGCCATGCCACGTCAGCGGGTCGGTCTGACGTGGTAGCCGACGTGGCTGCCACACAGGCGACACGTGCGCCCCAGGCCGCCCCAGGCTGCCCACGCCAGCACCACCCCTCGCCCCGTCACCCGCGTGCCACCTCACCCTCCCTCAGGTCCATGGACTCCGTCCACCGTGAACTCAGGCCCACATGTCAGCCTCTCTCCGAATTTAATAACCCCAGGGCTGACGTCATGCTCATGCATTAAAAGCCGATTTTCCCCTTTAAAAATAATTCGAACAAAAATTAATTACCTTGCTGACATCATAATCTTTTATTTCCTTTAGACAAATAATTCCTGCTGACGTTATAAATGCTTTTCGGTTTAAAAATAATTCCAGAAAATGGGTATTTTTCTTTTAATTTATATTAAAACTTTGGAAGGCCATAACTTCTTCAATTTAGCTCCAAATTGACCCATTCAAATTTATTAATTTTTCTAAAATCCTGAACTTTCCATTTCTACAACTCTTTTGAATTTTTAAATTTTATTTGAATTTTGAATTTGAATTTGAATTTGAATCTTTGTGTTAGATTTCGACGATTCCGGAGAGTTCGATTTCGACAACGATTCGCAGCAGCACCTCGAGCAAGGCAAGGTACACCTTTGACCATGTTGACCCTATTATTTCAAATTTATTTATATTATTTTACTATATATGTATGCGTATTTTATACAAACGTAATTTTGATTTAAAATTTTAGTTATGCCAACGATCCTTTGATTATAGCCAATTTGAATCTCGAATTCATACACCTTGTCACCCTAGCTGAAAACTAGTTGGTACCATAGTATTGACTAGAAAACTTTATAGAATTACTTAGCCTGGCTTAGTATGATTTTAGGTGGGATCAAATATTTCATATGAAATGACAGTTCTTTTAAATGAGTCCTTAACTTCGGTGAGTCAAGGATAGTCTATGAAATGTTTTAAAACTGAAAATAGAAAATTATGGTTTGGGACTTAGGTTATTGGTTAGGTGGTGGGTGTCGGCATGCCTCGTGTTCAAAGACACATGGTTGATTGTCGTGCATGTGGGTATGTGGATTGAGCCTAAGTCAATTAAGGACTGTTTCTGTGAATAATTTTATGAAGTCATTTCGTACTACCACAAGTCCGATATGGGACTGACCTAGCTAAGTAATTTGTGAAGTTTCAAATATAGTTTCGCTATAGGCTGAGTGTGAGCGTGGCGTAGGCCGTGAGAAGTCTCACATGGCACTAGAGGGGGCTCCAACTCGTAGATTCGAGTTGTGGTGAAACCTCAGTGGCAGCATGACTGTTTTGGTTATGGATCATTAGAACAGCCATGTCATGAACTCTCCGCCGCACACCTAAGGCAGTGTGTTTATCGCGTGGCTCAAGTGAGAGGGAATGTCTTGTGGGTAAAGTTGTACACCTCTGCAGTGTTAAAAATTTATCCTGCATAACCATGTCCACGGTCATGGATATGCTGAGTAGAATTTTCACAGATTAGACCTGGATTTTATAAAAACCGGTTTTACGGACAAAATAATGCTTTGGAAAATGGTCCGGGTGGGATGCCCGTGGTTAGGTTAGTGTGGGTCGGAGCCTACACTAATGCTAATTCCTTTGTTAAAATATTGCTTCGTATGATGTATTAAAATTCAGCTTTTCATACTTACATTATTGTATTTAAAATTCAATATTGCTTTTCTGCACTTGTACCCTATTAAGCTTTCCTTTGAAATCTATTATGGATGCATCACTCTGTTATATTTCCCGGTGTGACTTGTGGAGTACTTTCAAAGTACTCACCTTGCTAAAATCTGTTGCCAGACTTCGACGGTGACTACGACGGTGAGGACTACTTCAGCAAGTAGGACGCGTCTTACAGTCATTCGCCTGTGGGAGGTTGGATGGGCTGCGCTGCTACATTTATTGTTTTTTCACTACTTTTATTCTCAGTTGGCCCCGTGCCATTTTATTGTAAGACTTGGCCATATGGCCGCAAATTTGCTTAATATAATTGTGGTGATTTTGCGTGATATACATCACTGTTTAGCCTGTGTGCACTAGCTTTTCCTGGGATAGTGCGATTTACACAGAGAGACTTGGAGTGTTGTTCCAGGTCCTGACAGAGATGGTATCAGAGCAATAATGACTCTAAGATGTGACCTTAGATAGAGACCAACCTTAAGGATATATTTGATAAAAAAATATTTTGAAAGCCATTTCCTTATTTGCTCAGTCTCTTATCAAAACTGGTTACTAACTTCTTCCCCTCTTCAAAATTGTAGATGGAGCAACCCAACTGCGTCACCCACGGAACCCTCACAGGAGACCTCGCAAACTGCCTCTACAACCTCATGCGAGAGTTGGGCTTCCAACCCTGTATGGAGAACAACCATGTTGGAGAGTGAAGTAAGGATCTTCGTCAACTTTGGAGACCACGTCGCCACCCACATCTTTGACGCCCCCTACCCCTGGGAGACCTTCCTCGTTGATGTTCAGGATGCGGCCCGCGAAGCCATCCGTCAGCTATGGAACCTCTACGCACTAGAGCTGCAGCGCACCAACTTCCGCTACTACCCCATCAGAGTTCCAGTCAATTTTGCCAGTGAGTTTGCCTCTACAGAGTACGAGAGCAACCCCTGCCTCGTCCAGCAGGTGGAATTCAACAAGGCCATAGACTCTATCTACCAGGCCACCCTGGACGAGCTGCACTCCACTGCACAAAGGCTCCGTGCAGCGGAGGAAGAACTGGCCAATTACCATGTCGACGATGAGGACTCTGCTACTTCAGAGCCACCTCCGAAGAGACTCAAGCTTAGCGCTAGTGTCTAGGAAACCCAAAGTTTAAGTCCTAAAAACATTATCTGCAAGCTGTAGTCCTTTGTTAACAGCCGCAAGACTATTATAATAAAATAAAAGTTTTCATTTGCTCCTATTCATGCTTCCGTTGTTTTTCGTTACTTTATGTGTGTGGTTGTGGGATTGTTACATAAACCCCTCCTTTAGTTCTCTCTCTCTTCCCTCTAAATTCGGAAGCTTCAGCAGATGGTGAACACGAGGAGAAACCTCAAAGACGATGCCAACCCCAGAGCTCAAGGAAGCCAGTCTGCTCCTGCCTCCGCCAGTAGCAGGACCGGATTGGAATCAACTGATGGCCAACCAAAATCAGTTGATCCAACTGTTAGCTCAGGCCATCAACAACCCCGCTCATCAAGCCCATCACCAACCTGCTTAAGCTCCGCCCAACAGATTGTCGGAGTTCCTGAGGATTAAGCCTCTGACCTTTGCAGGTAGCTCGGAACCCATGGACGCCGATGATTGGCTCCGGGCAATCAGCAAGAAGCTGTACATACTTCAATGTTCTGATCAGGAGTGAGTTTTATTCGCCACCCACCAATTGAATGGACCTGCTTCTGAATGGTGGGATACCTTTACTGCCACTCATGCCAACCCTCAGGCTGTGACATGGAATGAGTTTGTGCAAAGTTTCCACAAGGCTCACATCCCCACCGGTATCATGACTCTAAAGAAGAAGAAATTCCGAGCCCTCCGCCAAGGAAACCACACGGTGAATGAGTACGTGCAGAAGTTCAACCAGCTGGCACGCTACTCCCCAGAAGATGTGGCCTCAGATGAAGCTAAATAAGAAAGGTTCATGGAAGGCCAGAATGACAACATATCTGTTCAATTGATATCAGGCGAATATGCTGACTTCCACCAGCTAGTCAACAAGGCCATCCGACAGGAAGGCAAGCACGTGGAGATGGAGAACCGAAAGAGAAGAATGGCTGATCAGAGGAGTAACTCTGGAGGTTCTCATAAGGCTTGCAGCACCCCTCCGCAGTTAAACAAGTTCAGGCCACAGGGTAGCATCTTCAAGACTTCGTCAAGCAAGATCAAGCCATCAGCCAGCCGCCCACCATTCCAAGCCAACCACTCGTAGTTCCAGGCCAACCGCACCCCAGTTGCCGGTGGTCAAGTCCCAAAGAGCAGTCCCCTTTCGGACGGAGTGACCTGTTTCTATTGCAAGGAAACAGGGCACTATGCCAAGGCATGCCCCAAGAAGATGCAAGCTGCAGCCAACTCAGGAGCATCGGGAAACTAGAACCAAGGGCAGCAAAAGCCGCAGACCTTCATTAAGGGGAGAGTGAACCATGTGACGGCTGAAGAAGCCCAGGCCGCACCAGACGCCGTGCTAGGTACGTTCCTTGTTAAGTCAGTACCAGCATCAGTTCTTTTCGATTCCGGAGCTTCGCATTGTTTTGTGTCAAAAGCTTTTGTGGATAAGCATGGGTTGGGTATTGTTACTCTTAGCAACCCTATTATAGTTCACTCCCCTGGAGCAGAAATGAGATCAGAGACCTTATGCCCCAGAGTAGAATTGCTCATAGATGGAACCCTATTCCTAACTGACCTTTTGGTCTTGGAATCTCAAGGGTTGGATGTCATTCTCGGAATGAACTGGTTAGCCAAGAATCAAGGCCAAATCAATTGTGCTATCAGGTCCATCACCCTCACCAATGACCAAGGCATAGAAGTGATCTTCTCTCCTCAAATTCCGAAAGAAGAAGAATGTGCCCTCTATCACCTTCAAGCCTTGGAAGAAGTGCTAGTGGTGCGGAAATACCCAGATGTATTTCCCGACGAGTTACCTGGAATACCACTGGATAGGGAAATCAAGTTTGTGATTGACCTAGTCCCAGGCACCGCCCCAATTTCCAAGAGGCCGTATCGGATGCCTGCTAATGAGTTAGCAGAGTTAAAGAAGCAGCTTCAAGATTTGGAAAATAAGGGATACATCCAACCAAGTTCGTCGCATTGGGGAGCACTAGTGATGTTCATCAAGAAAAAGGATGAAAGTTTAAGTCTATGTGTGGATTACCGAGCCCTCAATGATGTCACAATCAAGAACAAATATCCTCTGCCCAGGATCGACGACCTGTTTGACCAGTTAAAAGGACCTGGCATCTTCTCCAAGATTGATTTGCGGTCAGGATATCACTAGTTGAAGATCCGTGAAGAGGACATCCCCAAGACTGCATTCTCCACTTGTTATGGATATTATGAGTTCACTGTCATGTCGTTTGGACTGACCAATGCACCTATCTATTTCATGAGCATGATGAAACAGTGTATTCATGAAATACTTGGACAAGTTTGTGGTGATCTTCATCGATGACATTCTCATCTACTCCAAAAATGAAGAAGAGCATGAGACTCATCTCAGAATAACTTTGAAAAAGCTTCAAGAGCATCAGCTTTACGCCAAATTCAGTAAGTGTGAATTTTGGCTAAAGGAGGTTGCCTTCCTCGGACATATTGTAACAGCTGAAGGAATAGCTGTGGACCCTTCTAAGATAGAAGCAGTAATAGAATGGAAGCAACCAAAGTCCGTGATAGAAGTTAGGAGCTTCCTTGGACTTGCAGGTTATTACCGTCGGTTCATAGCAGGATTCTCCGAATTAGCCAAGCCAATGACACAATTGTTAAAGAAGAAAAAGAAGTTCGAATGGACGAAAACTTGTGAGTAGAGTTTTTAGACCCTCAAGAAAAGGCTAGTCTCCGCACCCGTGCTTGTTTTTCTGGATGTGCATAAGGACTTTGAGGTTTTCTACGATGCCTCTCGTCTTGGCTTAGGCTGTGTCTTGATGCAAGAAGGCAAAGTGGTAGCCTATGCATCGCGCCAACTAAGGTCTCATGAGTGCAACTATCCTACTCATGACTTGGAATTAGCAGTCGTAGTGCATGCTTTGAAGATCTGGCGCCACTATCTTATCGGTAACCGTTGTGAAGTATACACGGACCATAAGAGCCTGAAGTATATCTTCACTCAAGCAGAACTCAACCTGAGGCAGCGAAGATGGTTAGAGTTGATAAAAGACTATGATATTGGTATACACTACCATCCCAGAAAAGCAAATGTTGTGGCCAATGCCTTGAGCAGAAAGTCTTATACGAATGTGGTGTTAACGGAGGAAGACCAGACCCGACTTCAGGAGGGAGTCGCCCATCTAAGTCTGGATCCGGTGAATCCGAGCATTCTCGCCACTCTGGAAATACAACCTGCCTTGTCTGATCAGATCAAAGAGGCTTAGAAGGTTGATGAGGATATTCAGGAAATAAGAAAGAACATGAGAAGAGGCAAAGCACCAGGATTTAGTGAAGACGCACATGGCACTGTTTGGTTTGAGAACCATATCTGCGTGCCGAATAATCAAGAAATCAAAACCCTGATTCTCAAAGAAACTCATGACACCCCATACTCCATTCACCCAGGTCGTACCAAGATGTATCAGGACCTGAGGGAAAGATACTGGTGGGTCAGTATGAAAAGGGAGATAGCAGAGTTTATTGAAGCCTATGACACCTGTCAAAGAGTCAAGGCAGAACATCAGAGACCCGTTGGGCTTTTTGCAGCCTTTGCCAATACCAGATTGGAAGTGGGAAGAAATCGGTATGGATTTCATAACCGGACTTCTGAGGACTCAATTGGGTTATGATTCGATCTGGGTAATCATCGACCGATTGACGAAGGTAGCTCACTTCATACCTGTCCAGACTACTTACTTTGGGAGTAAGTTAGCTGAGTTGTACATGTCTCGGATTGTGTGTTTACACGGAGTTCCCAAGAAAATAGTATCAGATCGAGGTAGCCAGTTCACTTCTCGATTTTGGTAGAAACTGCATGAAGAGTTGGGGAGTAAGCTCAGTTTCAGTACTGCTTACCATCCCCAGAGAGATGGTCAAACAAAAATGGTAAACCAAGTACTCGATGATATACTAAGAGCTTGTACCTTGGACTTCGAAAACAGTTAGGACCATTCATTGCCCTATGTAGAGTTCTCGTACAATAATAGCTACTAAGCCGGTCTGCAGATGGCACCCTTCGAAGCCTTGTATGGTAGAAAGTGCAGGACACCCTTACTTTGGGAACAGCAAGGAGAACCTCATGAAGCCGGTCCAAACCTACTTCAAGACACCGAAGATAAAATGAGAAAGATCAAGGACAGACTGAAGATAGCCCAATCTCGATAAAAGAGTTATGCGGACAACCATCGACGAGACTTGACCTTTGAGGTCGGGGATTACGTCTATCTCAGAGTATCTCCACTGAGAGAAGTCAAGAGATTTCAGGTCAGAGGAAAACTCGCACCAAGATATGTGGGACCCTTCAAAATTCTGGACCGAAGAGGTGAAGTCGCTTATCGATTGGAGTTACTGCCAAGTATGTCAGGAGTGCACAACGTCTTTCATGTCTCTCAGCTAAAAAAGTGCCTCCGAGTCCCCACAGAGCAAGCTGCATTGGAAACCTTGGACCTTCAAGACGATCTCACCTACCAAGAACAGCCAATCAAGATCCTCGAAACAGCAGAGCGTCAAATCAGAAGGAAGACCATTAGATTTTGTAAGGTTCAGTAGAGCAACCACACCGAAGACAAAGCCACCTGGGAGCGAGAAAAGGATTTGAAGGCCAACCATCCCCATCTCTTTTGCTAGGTAGTGCAAATCTCGAGGGCGAGATTTCTTATAAGGGGGTTAGGTTTGTAACATCCCAAAAATTTTACTTCCCTAATTAATTGTTTTTCTAGAGTTAATTGGATTTTTCTGTATTTAATTTCAAGTCTGGTTGTGAAAAATTAAAGTGTTTCATTTTACAAAGGTCAAAACAAATGCATTTCATTTTCCCTATGTCAAATCTGTAATTATAATAATTTTTAGGAATTTATAAAGATTTAAAAACTCCCCTTCTCAAGTTAAATTCTATTTTTGCAAAATCTAATTATCAAATTGGGTTGAAAATATTTTTATTAAGTCTAAAATAGTTCTAGATAATTCTCTGAATTTTTCTAGAATTTTCAAATTTTATTTGGTATTTTTTGAGTATTTTAAAGCCTCTAAATCATTTCTGAAAATCAAAAAGAAATTTAAAATCCTAAACCCTCCCCGAGGCCAACACTTGTCGCCTTCGGGATCAATCCTGCCCGTCGGATTTAACCACAGTCGTCCGATCCCACTTACCCCTTCTCCCCGCCTTACCCTCCTCTCTGGCCGATTTTCCCCTTTAAAAATAATTCGGTCGAAAATTAATTACCTTGCTGACGTCATAATCTTTTATTTCCTTTAGAAAAATAATTCCTGCTGACGTAATAAATGTTTTCGGTTTAAAAATAATTCTAGAAAATGGATATTTTTCTTTTAATTTGTATTAAAACTTTGGAAGGCCATAACTTTTTCATTTTAGCTCCAAATTAACGTATTCAAATTTCTAAATTTTTCTAAAATCCTGAACTTTCCATTTCTAAAACTCTTTTGAATTTTTGAATTTTATTTGAATTTTGAATTTGAATTTGAATGTTCGCGTTAGATTTCGACGATTCCGGAGAGTTCGATTTCGACGACGATTCGTAGCAGCACCTCGAGCAAGGCAAGTTACACCTTTGACCATGTTGACCCTATTATTTTAAATTTATTTATATTATTTTACTGTATATGCATGCGTACTTTATTCAAACGTAATTTTGGTATAAAAACCGGTTTTACGGACAAAATGATGGTTTGTTTGAATTATTCAGGTCTCAAGGAATTTTTTGGTATTTTTGGTGAATTTTTGAGATTTATTTGCTATTTTCTAGAGCTCTGGAAAGTTTATTTGAATTTCTGGAAAAGAAAAGAAAATAAAAATCCTCCCCGCCGCCCGATCCATCTCCCCTCCACGCGTCGGCCATCCGGCCCGCGTCCCCGCCGCCGCTGTACTCTTTCCCGCCCACCTCACTCTTCCGCCGCCCGATCCCACCGCCCCCCACGCGTCGCACATCCGAGCCGCCACGCGGCGGCCCCAGTTGCGCCTGCGCTCGCGCCTCGCCCTTCCTCAGCCACCCGATCTCGCGCCGCGCCTCCCCAGCCGTCGGATCCGCCCCGCGTGCTCGCAAACCCTAACCCTAACGCGCGCCGCACCTCACCCGTCCGATCTCCCTCCCGTCGATCCGAATCGTCCAAACCTCCCACCGCCACCCCGCCTCCCGGCCACGCAATCCCTGCCATTGCCCCAGATCTGAGCCGAAGGCTCAGATCGTGCCGCGCGTCGCGCCCATGATAGTCTGATCCCGCTGCCGCCGCCCGCGCCCGAGCCCGTTCCGCGTAAGCCCTAGGCCACGTCAGCCCTAGCCGACGTGGCATGCCACGTGGCATGCCACGTCAGCCGAAGCCGCCCCCCGGTTGCCACGTGTTGCCACGTCAGCATGCCACGTGGCAGCACCAGCGCACGCCACGTCAGCCACGCCGGTCGGCCTGGCGTGACACTGTTGCATGGACCGAGTCCACCGTGGGTTTGGTTTACCGTGAGCCCGGTTCACAGCACAGTGCACTTTTTCTTTTTCTCTGATTTTCCTTTAGGGTTGATTTTCCGAGCGCCCGTTCTCCTCCGTCTTAGCTCCGATTGACCCCATTCTTTTTTCCAAATTCATCTAAAATTGAGCTCTAGCTTTTGGTTCTAGTTTCATGATTTTTGGAGTTGATTTGCTTATCATTTTATGTGTTTTCTTTATTTCAATCGTTTTCCCTCTCGTTAGATTCGGATTTCGGAGGAGCAGGTTCTACGCCCGAAGACCAAGAGTACCTCACTGAGTATAACCAAGGCAAGTCGTGTCCTTTGATCATGTTGAACCCAATTTTTGCAATCTATTATTTAATTATTTTGTTTTAAGTTACATTGCATCGCTACTTTTATTCAAACTTTGCAACTGGTAGTAATTGTCCTATGTTGTTTATCCCTCCTTAATAATTTGGAACACCATGATACCTTTGTCACCTTAGGTTGGGAAACATACTAGTGATGCTAGATTATTTGTCACATGGGTTGTTACGATTAGATGCTTAGTCCTGCTTTATTTACGACTGGATTCATCATCACCTGTAAATCATTAATTTGACTTAATGGTATACGGAACTGTGGTTGGTGCCACGTAAATTAAAATTTATGCTATGACATTGGTGTGTCATTGGCTTGGTATACAAACTTGGTTTTGCACTCGGGCAAGTGATCGTGCAGTAAAGGGGGAAGTGCAGGTGCACTTCGGGGGATGTGGTAGCCTCGCCCGGGTAGTGATAAGAACTTAACTTTGTGCGCCATTGATCTAAGCTTAATCGTGCAAACCACATGTCTAGTATGGGATGGACCTGGCTGATTAATTTGTAATATTTCAATTTCAATTCTGCCATTGTGATGGACATGGTTGTTGATTTCCATGTGGCACAAGGGGGGTGTGATGCGAAACCCTACCGGGCAGGATTGGGTTGAGGTAGAGCATTGTAAAGGCCTTGTTGTGATTTCCTGAGATCGAGACTAATCACATCGTGTGGGTACAGTTGTGCCACCTCTGCAGTGTGTAAAATTATTCGAATAGCCACGTCCTCGGTCATGGACAATACTTGGTGATTTCACACGAGGGTTAGTGTTACCTTTAAACTTGGTGATTTATGTTGGAGGTGGACGGGTAGTTCACTGTTGGTTTAGTTTGTGAATAGATGTTCACAAGTGGTTTACGTTTATTCCTTTGATTATTTATTATTATTGTTTTCACTTAAATCTCGCTTTCAATCTATTTATCATAATTACTGTGAAATACCTTTTATGTAAATTAACCTTTCAGCCTTCCATTGGTAAGCCTTGCATATTATATTGCATTCATTTGTTACAAACAACTTGCTGAGTACCAATGTACTCACGGCTTTACGCCTGTGTTGCTCAGTTGAGGGCGAGGAGTATTACCAGTAGGAGGTTCCAGAAGGAGAGTACTAGGACGACTTCACGGATTAGGCTTTGTTCTCCACTCGATAGCCTGTGGGCTTGTCGATTGGCCGCTACGCTTTGTTTTGGATTTTCGCTGCTATTTTGTTAAGCCCTTCCGGCTAGAGATATTGTAATCTTGGCCATAAGGTCGTACCTTTGCGATTTATTGATATTTGAGTTTTCCTTTGTTATTATCGTGTGTATGGTTGTGATTACATCTATGTTAGACTGTGTGCACTAGCATGATCCTGGACTAGTGTAGTTTACACAGAGAGTCCGAATTTGCATATTCGGGTCTCGACAGAAATGGTATCAGAGCCATATCAACTGTAGGACGAAGCCCTAATTAGAATGGTCGTTTAGCCCCCAAAAATTTGTTTTTTTTCTTAATCAAACCAACTAAATTTGATATTTAGTAATATCTCTATCTTCTTATCTTATTCTTAAGGATTCTTGTCTCTCGCCCCATTCTTGCAAAATTTGTTTTCATAAAGCTATAAATTGATCTTTCCTTTATAAATGCATTAGATGTCCCAAGTTTCTTACAGCCCGACAGGAGTATGGAGAGCACTTCTACGCGTTCTGTTGCGGAGCCTCGGATTGAAGAGATTGCCCATCTACCTCACCAAGGATGAGAAGCATAAAGGCCAACGCATCGGGAGCATCACCAGGCTGTACTTCACCACCCGAGTCGGTAAGCAAGTTCTACATCACAGCTTCAAGAATGCCAGTGACAGTCGGGAGATGTCAGCACAAGGAGTTGCGCACAAAGCCATCCATCGCCTTTGCAAGCTATACAAGATCAACATGGCCAGACTCATCCGGAAGTTCAAGAAGTAGCACGGAGTCACCCCTAGACTACCAGAGTCAGTCAGGGAGGAGCCCCGATCGCAGTCGCCAGTACCTCTACCGTCGCCTACACCGCCAAGTCCAGAGCAGAGACATCATATCACCGGTGATCGTCGAGCATATCTTCGGCAATTTCACCCAGCTCCAGTCCCAGTTAGAGAGCAGTCGCCGCCGGTCCGCAACTCGTGGGTTGTCTACAGCGATTCAGAGGACGATAGTAGTGTACCCTATTTGTCCAGACCCGAGTGGGAGCCTTCGGAGTAGATAGGGCGAGTAGACACGTTGGATTTTATTTGCAGTTGTGTGTGATGTGAGCTGCAAATATTGCCCTTAAAAGCATTATATTGCGATCATGTCAATCTTTTAATGGAGTTTATTTTTGCTCAGTTTTGTTGTTAGCCTTCTTGGCTAAGTATTTGTTTAGTATAGGTTTCCATTAGCAAAACCCCCTTAGACGCATTTACCTCTTATCTATACTTTTCCCTCTCACCTTTTGCCTTTGGTCAGTCAGCAGTTGTTTTCTTTTCAGAGCAAGATGGTTGATACGAGACTTCCCGAGCCGCGGCCAAAGCGAACCAGATCCAGAGAGTGGTCTGCGCGCGGTTCCGCCACTTTGGACCCGCCCTCGATCGATTTTAGTGGCCCAGCCTCAGATGATGCAGACCATGATGCAGAATATGCAGGCTATGATGCAGCGACAGCACCAGGAGCCAGTACCACCAGCAGCACCTCGCCAGCAGTTTAGCTACGCAGAGTTCATGAAAACGAGGCTGCCTGTCTTCTCCAGTTCGTCAGAGCCTTTGGAGGCTGATGATTGGATCCGTTCAGTTGAGAAGAAATTGAACTTGGCTCAGTGCACCGACAGAGAGAAGGTTTTATATGCAGCACACCAGCTTGAGGGACCAGCAGCAGAGTGGTGGGAGAACTACTGTGCCGCCCACGAGGACCAGAACCGCATCACTTGGAAGGAGTTTGCCAAAGCCTTCCATAACGCCCACGTCTTGGATGGTGTGGTCGAGATGAAGAAGGACGAGTTCCGGGAGTTGCAGCAGAAGAACCTGTCAGTGAGTGAATATCTCCATAAATTCACTCAGCTAGCTCGCTACGCGCCAGAGGATGTAGCTTCAGATGCAGCTCGCCAGAAGAGGTTCAAGAAATGCTTGAACCCAGCTTTGAAGGTGCAGGTCGTAGGCAACGACTACACCAGTTTTCAGCAGTTGGTGGACAAGGCCATTCTCATTGAGGAGAGTCGCCGCGAACTCGACGAGTCTCGCAAGAGGAGAATGATCTAGCAGGGATCGCAGTCGCACCAATCTCAGAGGCCTCGCTTTGGTTCTTACCAGCCTGCACGGGTGCCCCAGCAGCAGCAGTCGTCAACTTTCAGGACCCCAGCTCAGATGCCGCATCAGTTTCAATCAGGACAGCGTCCTGGTAGATCCAGTGGTCAGCAGCAGAAGAGCAATAATTCAGCAGCGTCTGTCACTTGCTTCAAGTGTCATGAGCCAGGACACTATGCTAACAAGTGCCTCCAGTGACAGGCCCCAACACTAGTTCGCTTCGACCTGGGAGCCACACTCGGTCGGACTCCTACCCTAGGAGCAGGACGAGGAGCACCCCCGGCATCAGGACAGGCCAGCAGGACACCGGTGGTGAGAGGTCAGGTGAACCACATCACCGTAGAGGATGTCCAGGCAGCACCAGATGTTGTGATCGGTACGTTTCTAGTCCATTCAGTTCCTGCCACAGTTTTATTTGATTCTAGAGCTTCGCATTCGTTTGTTTCTCGGAGTTTTGCTTTAAAGCAACAATTGAAAACTGTTGCTCTTGGATCTGTTCTTTTAATCTAATCCCCCGGTTCCGAGTTGAGATCCAACCTACGTTGTCCAGGAGTTCGGATAACCATTCAGGGAGTTGAGTTCAGGGCCGACCTGATTTTGTTGGATATGCAGTCACTAGATGTAATCTTGGGAATGGATTGGCTTCAAAAGCAGCAGACAGTGTTAGACTGTGGGAGCAGAGCAGTGACCTTGACCAATTTAGATGGGATCAAGGTACAGTTTGCAGCCAGTGAGTGTCAGCTAGAGTCAGTCATGGTTTGCCAGAGCAAGGTGATCCAGTTGGAGGAGGTACTAGTTGTCAGCGAGTACCCTGATGTGTTTCCAGATGATCTTCCAGGTATGCCACCAGAGAGAGAAGTGGAGTTTTTGATTGAGCCCTTACCAGGTACCGCTCCGATTTCCAAGAGACTCTACCGGATGCTAGCTAATGATTTAGCAGAGTTGAAGAAGCAAATTCAGGAGCTTTTGGATAAGGGATACATCAGACCGAGTTCATCCCCGTGGGGAGCACGAGTGTTATTTGTTAAGAAGAAGGATGGTAGTCAGCGTATGTGTGTGGATTACAGAGCACTTAATGAGGTCACCATCAAGAATAAGTACCCTTTGCTCAGGATTGATGACCTGTTTGATCAGCTTAAGGGAGCAGGAGTTTTCTCCAAGATTGATTTGAGGTCAGGATATCATCAGATGAGGATTCGAAAGGAGGACATACCCAAGACAGCCTTCTCGACTCGTTATGGTCTATACGAGTTCACAGTTATGTCATTTGGTTTGACTAATACTCCAGCATATTTCATGTATTTGATGAATAAGGTGTTCATGGAATATTTAGACAAATTCTTCGTTGTGTTCATTAACGATATTTTGATATATTCCAAGGATGAGGAGGAACATGAGGAGCACTTGAGATTGGCATTGCAGAAATTGAGGGATAATCAGTTGTATGCTAAGTTCAGCAAATGTGAGTTTTGGATGAAAGAAGTTACCTTCCTAGGCCATGTGATGACAGCAGAAAGGAGTTGCAGTTGACCATGGAAAAGTGAGAGATGTGTTGGATTGGCAGTCGCCTACTTCCGTTACCTAGGTTCGGAGTTTTCTTGGTATGGCAGGTTATTATCGTCGCTTCATTGAAGGATTTTCCAGTGTAGCCAGACCTCTCACGCAGTTGCTCAAGAAGGAAAAGAAATTCACTTGGACGCCGGACTGTGAGAAAAGTTTTCATAAACTTAAGGAGAGTTTGACCACAGCCCTAGTGCTTGTGTTACCTGATATAAATAAGGATTTTTGAGATTTATTGCGATGCCTCTCGCAAAGGTCTGGGTTGTGTCTTGATGCAAGACAAGAGAATGGTAGCCTATGCCTCACGCCAGTTGAGACCGCATGAGGAGAACTACCCTACTCATGATTTGGAGCTAGCAGCCGTAGTGCATGCTTTAAAGATTTGGCATCATTATCTGATGGGTAATAGATGTGAGGTGTACACGGATCATAAGAGTTTGAAATACGTCTCTACCCAGTCCGAGCTTAACCTCAGGCAGAGGAGGTGGTTAGAGCTGATAAAGGATTATAATGTTGGCATACATTATCATTCTGGAAAGGCCAATGTTGTTGCAGATGCCTTGAGCAGAAAGGTGTATTGCAATTCAGTGATGGTTCGACAGAGTCAGCCAGCGTTGCATGAGGAATTTCAGAAGCTTAGCCTAGAGTTGGTTGAGCAAGGATTTCTGGCAGCTTTGGAGTTGCAGCCTACCTTGGATGGTCAGATTCGTCAGGCTCAGTCAGATGATGAGGCATTTCAGCGGATCAGAAAAAACTTAATTGAAGGTAAAGAGTCAGGATTTACAGTGGATGACCAAGGAACCTTGTGGTACAAGCAGCGGTTGTGTGTGCCCAATAAGCAAGAGCTAAAGAATGTGTTGTTAAAAGAGGCTCATGAATCGTTGTATTCGATTCATCCAGGCAGTACTAAGATGTACCAGGACATTAAGGATAAGTATTGGTGGCCAAGCATGAAGCGTGAGATCGCTGAGTATGTGGCCCTTTGTGATGTTTGTCAGAGAGTAAAGGCAGAGCATCAGAGACTAGCAGGCTTCCTACAGCCATTGAAAGTCCCTGAGTGGAAGTGGGAAGAAATTGGTATGGATTTCATAGTCGGTCTGCCTAAGACCAAAGAGGGCTATGATTCGATTTGGGTCATCGTGGATCGATTGACCAAGGTTGCTCATTTTATCCCAGTTAAGACAATCTACAGTGGTGACAGATTAGCAGAGCTATATATGTCCAGGATTGTCAGTTTGCATGGAGTACCCAAGAAGATTGTGTCAGATCGTGGATCGCAGTTCACCTCTCGTTTTTGGGGTAGCTTCCATAAGGCTATGGGAACTCACCTGAATTTCAGTACAGCTTATCATCCTCAGACAGACGGTCAGACAGAGCAAGTAAATCAGATTTTGGAGAACATATTGAGGGCATGTGTGCTCGATCATGGGTCCAAGTGGGACAGTTGTTTGCCTTTTGCAGAGTTTTCATACAACAACAGTTATCAGGCCAGTTTGCAGATGTCACCGTTTGAGGCACTTTATGGCAGGAAATGCAGGACCCCTCTCAATTGGAAAGAGACAGGGGAAGGTCAGGTTTTTGGTCCAGACTGTTTGAAAGAAGCTGAGGACAAGGTCCGTTTAATACAGGAAAGGTTGAAAACTGCCTAGGCTAGACAGAAGAGTTATGCAGATACCAGACGTCGAGAGCTGAGTTTTGAGTCAGATGATTTCGTGTATCTCAGGATCACACCATTCAAAGGTGTGAAGAGGTTTCAGTTAAAAGGGAAGCTTGCACCGAGATACGTTGGTCCGTTCAAGATTCTGAAACGCAGGGGAGAGGTTGCTTATCAGTTGGAGCTACCTGCGTCCTTCAGTGGGGTACATGACGTTTTCCATGTGTCCCAACTGAAGAAGTGTTTGCGTGTACCAGAGGAGGTTGTGCCAGTTGAGGCCGTTGACCTGCAAGAGGATCTGTCGTACAAGGAGCGCCCAATCAAAGTTTTGGAAGTGTCAGAGCGAGTCACCCAGAATAAAGTGGTCCATTTTTACAAAGTCCAGCGGAGCAACCATTCAGAGGAAGAAGCAACCTGGGAGCACGAGGAGGACCTCAGAGCAGAGTTTCCGAACCTATTCTCTTAGTTGGCCCAGATCTCGGGGTCGAGATCTCGTTTAAGGGGGTAAGGTTTGTAACATCCTGTTTTTCTGCAGTTTTTAAAGCCATGATTTCAAAAATGAATTTTCTGGAATTTTCTGAAATTAAATCAAGCTTCAAATGAATTTTTAGAATTTTAAATGATTTAATATGATTACAATAAACATTAACATAAGTTAGAAATATTTTATTTGGATTATTCAGGTCTCAAGGAATTTTTTGGTATTTTTGGTGAATTTTTGGGATTTATTTGCTATTTTCTAGAGCTCTAGAAAGTTTATTTGAATTTCTGGAAAAGAAAATAAAATAAAAATCCTCCCCGCCGCCCGATCCATCTCCCCTCCACGCGTCGGCCATTCGGCCCGCGTCCCTGCCGCCGCCGTACTCTTTCCCGCCGCCCCCACGCGTCGCGCATCCGAGCCACCACGCGGCGGCACCAGCTGCACCCGCGCCCGCGCTCACGCCTCACCCTTCCTCAGCCACGCGATCTCGCGCCGCGCCTCCCCAGTCATCGGATCTGCCCCGCGCGCTCGCAAACCCTAACCCTAACCCGCACCGCGCCTCACCCGTCCGATCTCCCTCCCGCCGATCCGGACCGTCCAAACCTCCCGCCGCCAGCGCCCGAGCCGTCTCCGGATCGAACTCGTCTCGGGTCGCGTGTTTTTAACGCCGCTCATCCTTCGGTTCGTGTGCCCGTCGCCGAACCCTCGTTAAAGGAATACGCGTAGGCTACGGAAGCAGAAAACAAAACTTTTCTACCATGCACCCAAGAACATCATGCTAAGGAAGGATCATGGATCGTTACCACTTAGACGCGCAGCGCAACGGAAGAAGAATTGGAAACCGATCCAATCACGCGCGTCGAGGTAGTAGTGGAAGTAGCCGATCGTCCCGAACAGATCGTCTCCTCCACGCACGCCGATCAACACTGCAACGAGCAGCGCCTCCACCGGTTTCCACATGTCCGGGGCTGAAACGCCGATCGCGAGTGTACTAGCACTCGTGAGCAGCTAGGGTTTGGCTCGGGAGGTGGCGGCTAGGGTTTTGCTAGATGTTAACTGGGACGAATCCCCTCAGCCCCTCGCCTCCATATATGTAGACCTCCTCACGTGGGCCTTGCGGACCGAGGCCCATTAGGAGTCTATTTGGATCTTTATCCGAATTGAGCCCATATCCGAATCATATTCGAATCAGTGTTCCAACCCGTTAAGCGTGCGACCCTGTAGGTTCACGTATACTTGGTCATGACCCGGAAACGCCTTTCCGGTCACCTTGTTAATAGCTGCCTCTAGTAAGACATATTAACCCCAAAGTATATGTAAAGATCATATCGGCTGAACCTGTAATGTTCTCTCATGTACGAATCCCTTTGCCTCACGATATAGATTGAGCTCAAGGCGAGACCTGTGTCATCCTCTTAATAGCTCAATCACTCTCTCGATTCCGTGATGGATTATAAACTTGTGATTGACTCCTCAATCACCTTGGCATGGCCATGCACTTTCATAATCCATTACATCGAGGGGCCCAGAGATATCTCTCCCATAAGGAGGGGTAAATTCTATCTTGATCATTCACATCCCACTACATGTTTCATGGCAAACCCGAAGACTACTTTTATGACTACCCGATTCACGGAGTAGTGTTTAGTAGTCCCAAAATAAGCTACTACTCATGTTGGGAACCATGATGATCTCAAGTCTAAGAATTCTACATAAACACTACTCGAGACCAGCGATGACACATGGAATCTCTGCGGTGTCTCATGGCAGGTCTATCCAACATATGTTCACTAACACATGTCCATATTATTGATTTGGTATCACCATACCATGATCCATGAGACATGATCATTAATCAATACATATACTGATCTTTGTCTTTAAATCATATTTGTTCCTCATATGATATACGATCAGGGATCATTTAGAAATAGCAACATTTTAGTATTTAAGAGTCTCATGAATAAGTCACATACTCATTGATCAATAATGATGATGTCTATTCCAATGAACAAAGTAATGTATCATAAACATAGTATGTGATATATATAACATCTCCATGTTGCCTCTAGGGCATATCACTAACACTCGCGCTGTCGCTCCTCGCCCGATCTCGCGCTCACCGCCGCCTTTCTCGGAGCCGCGCTGCCGTCGCTGTGCGTCCCTGTCCCCGCCTCGTCGCCACTGACCTCGTCGCCGCCGTTCCTGTCGTCGGTGAGTCCTCCGTGTCGTCCCCGTCGCCGCGTCGCCTCCCCATCGCCCATGTCGCCCGCCCGGTCGTCGCACCCCCGTGTCGCCCATGTCGCCCGCCCAGTCGTCGCACCCCCGCGTTGCCGCTCCGCCCTCGGTCCCCGCGCCCGAACCCGCGCACCCCCACCGTCATCGGCCGCCACCCCGCCGCCCGGCCGCGCAATCCCCGCCGTCGCCCTAGATCTGAGCCGAAGGCTTAGATCGTGCCGCGCGTCGCGCCCATGACCGTCCGATCCCGCTGCCGCCGCCCGCGTCCGAGCCCGTGCCGCGTTAACCCTAGGCCACGTCAGCCCTAACCGACGTGGCATGCCACGTGGCCATGCCACGTCATCGCCACGTCAGCCGAAGCCGCCCATCGGTTGCCACGTGTCGCCATGTCAGCATGCCACGTGGTAGCACCAGCGCACGCCAGGTCAGCCACGCCGGCTGGCCTGGCGTGACACTGTTGCATGGATCGAGTCCACCGTGGGCTTGGTCTACCGTGAGCCCGGTTCACAGCACAGTGCACTTTTTCTTTTTCTCTGATTTTCCTTTAGGTTGATTTTTCGAGCGCCCGTTCTCCTCCGTCCTAGCTCCGATTGACCCTGTTCTTTTTTCCAAATTCATCTAAAATTGAGCTCTAGCTTTTGGTTCTACTTTCATGATTTTTGGAGTTCATTTTCTTATCATTTTATATGTTTTCTTTGTTTCGATCGTTTTCCCTCTCGTTAGATTCGGATTCCGGAGGAGCAGGTTCTACGCCCGAAGACCAGGAGTACCTCACTGAGCATAACCAAGGCAAGTCGTGTCCTTTGATCATGTTGAACCCAATTTTTGTAATCTATTATTTAATTATTTTGTTTTAAGTTACATTGCATCGCTACT